>JANRMT010062808.1:42438163-42496346 GCA_026402145.1 Polypterus bichir lapradei | reverse complement strand
TGTATATATATATATATATATATATATATATATATATATATATACACATACAGGGTGGGCCATTTATATGGATACACCTTAATAAAATGGGAATGGGAATTTCACAAGAAAAACAATGGTGTGCTTGGTTTTAACGTAACTTTATTCTTTCATGAGTTATTTACAAGTTTCTGACCACTTATAAAATGTGTTCAATGTGCTGTGTCAGTTCTGATAGGTTTGGGTGCAAGGCAGCAACAAGCTTTAGACAGGATGCCAGCCTATCACAGGATCTACTCACAAGAACATATTTGGGGAAATGGCAGCAAGACCAGTGTACATGGTGGAAAACCATACAGAAACTCAGACAAAATACAATATCCATGCAGAGAACTGAGTGGGATTCAAACTAGGACATTGGATCTATGAGGGAGTAGCACTAACAACCATGCTACCATGCCTAGGGGTAATATATTTTTAAAAAGTAATGGATTACACATTATTTTGGCTCAACTGCATTATGGTAATTACAGACACATCTACATAAAAGATTCTGTGCACACATATATGATGAAACATGGGCAATGGTCATTTCTTTATTAACTTACTATTTTTGTTTTGCTTTTTATTTTTACTGTGCCAAATAGAATTAGTGGCTGAAATGAGGGCAGTAACAGAGCTGACGAGACTGGATGCAATGATATGTCAGCATACACAGACAGTGAGCCCACATGTTAATTATGTACTCCAGATGGCTTAAAAGATTCAGGAGCACAAGCCCGTAGCAGTTTCACAAGAAAAGTGGGTTGTCTTGCCATAGTTTGAGATTGCTGATAATATATAATGAATAGTGTGCATAATCAGGTGCTTTTAAATTCATTGCAATAGCTAAATGAAAATCTTATATCTGTCATAGAAATGCCCCTCTGTGCAATGCACATCTTGGCAAGTAATGAAACACAACAAAGTGAGTTAGAAGAAAATCCAGCTGCTACGAGCCAGAATAAATGATCCCAAAAGTGGGGATAATTCAGACTCCCCGGGATAAGGTGCTGGTTTAAATTTAGGAAAACATTTGACACTTCTCCTTTAGTGTTCCAATAATGATACCGTCATTGCAACTGTAACTGTTGGAAAATGAACTGAGTATACTCTTTTGTGGTAATGCCATCTATGAAAGGCATAACACTCTAATAATTCCCTTTTTTAGCAATGACATATTTCTACTCCTACAGCAAATTCTGGCAAATCTTTAATTTTATTAACATAAAATTGTAATTATTCCATAATCATCTATGAAAATACTGTTTATTATTTTAAACTGAGAAATAATGATCGGAGTGGAAAGGGCGATAGCACTGGGAAAGTGAAGTTAAACAGAAAGCATTGCTGATAGGCCACAGATGCATCTAGGAATGCATTCATAACTCCGTCATCAGCTGTGCATTTTGGAAACAGATGAGACGAGCTGACAACTTTTGTTTTACACATTTTTATCATAAGGGATGAGATTACAGAGAGTTACGATTTCTTTATCCCACTCTGATGTAGCCTTCTGTGTTCACTTTTCTATTTGAAGTAATTTATTAGTCACTGAATGTGATTGCAGTGTCGATAGTAAAAGGTTACAAAAGATGTTATCATAATTATTAGTTATACAAACTGCCTAGGGGTGATTCTCACCAAAATTGGACAACCAACGCATGTAATAACGTGAAAAACCAGTTCAAATGGGAGAGATGTCAAAACATCCTTGTATGTATGATCATAAATGGTGTGGGCTGTCACTACATGTAGTGGGCATTACTATTAATCGTATGACATGTAGAGTTTGGCAAGCAGAGATATTTACTTCTCCTTATGTGTGGTCTACGTCAGTCAAACAAAACAACATCATTTTAGGTGAATTTACATTTGTAAAGAAAAAAAAAAAACTCATTTTTGTAGACTGTTGTTTTCATCTGCAGGTACTTTTCCTCATTGCAAAGAAAAATAGCTTTAACAGATCAGACTAGAAACTGCCAAAAGCCATTTCACAACAAAATGGAAATAAATATCCTGTGTTGGAACTGTGTTGAAGCTGTAGCTTCAGATCCAGATCCATTGTGTCAATGTTTGCATGTTGAGGTATCTATATTAGGGTTTTCCGTTTATGGGTGCCAATGTTCTCTGGAATAGGCTTTTGTTCTCATCTAGGGATGGTTCTACATTGCACCCCATACTTCCTGGATGGGCTCTTACTCCACCATCCTGAATTAGATAAGCAGAATAGAAAATGGTGGGAAAGATGGAATCAACTCATTATTTTTACATTAGCCATCCCCCGAGGCTTTGCCCGCGTAGAAGTGAAACAGGACAATGAGGAAGGCCCTGCCTGACTCCACACTCCTGACATCATGCTTCCCTCTCCCCTCGGCCTGCAGACTCTTTCTCGGATTAGCATGAATATATTGCTACTGCAAGCGAACTCTTAGCACAATGAGAGAAGTCGCAAAATCAAACAGAATGTTCAAGCAAATTCTAGAAAAAAGCCCGATCTAAATCTGTTAAGTGGTTCTCTCTTTTGCTAGCTAAGCGGATGTAAGAAACGCACTGAGGCAGACGCGTGAGTTAGGAGGGCCCCGCCCCCTCCCCTCAGCTCACTGCGTGTCTCTCAGATTCAGTACCGCAAGCGAACTATGGTACTTAGAGCGATGAGATAGGTTGCAAAATCAACCGGAATGTTCAAGCAAATTATGGAAAAAACCCGATCTAAATCCATTAAGTAGTTCTCTTGTGAAAAGCAGAATGACATACAGACAGGCAGACAGAAAGACATTGGATTTTATATATACAGAGATAGTATTCTTCACTGAGTGCATTCTCAGAGTAAGTAAAAACAAATTCAATTACAAACTTGATGATTAACCACACTTTACACATAAAGAGAGCAATTTTTTAAACACACACAGTTAAACAAATATGAAAGTCTGAAACTGATTACCATAAGTGGAACCTAGAAATATCTGTCCATTAAAATTATAATTGAATTGTGCTCAGATGACAATGTAGAAGAGGAAAACAAAAACTCTACTCAGCAGCATTCCCTAAGGAAATAAACCCCTGAGGGCTGCACAATTAACTATAAAAGCGAAAGGCGAAGACAAAGTCAGTCATAGTCCTGAAGATCTCAGCCAACTGGCCATCTATGCCCTTCTGGGCATTCCACAGTAGAATCTGGGCAGGGCCTTCTAATAAGATAATGGAATCTTTCAATCCTTCAATTTTCTTGGGCAGGGAAGCTGAATGTAAAGCAGTGGCTCCAAGTGTTACAGCAGAGTACCAAGAATTAATGGATGGAGTTCACATTATGGCAGTCACTTAGAACGAGAAAGACAGTCATCAGGGTTATCGGTGTGCATTTTTTCAGTTGAGGACTCTAATCACTGAGCCACATAAATTGGAGTAATGGGGGCAAGAGATTCTATTTGGAACCGACTTTGCTAAATCTTGGTTCTCCTCAATCTTCTGTTACTGACATCGGATAGGCAGGTGGTTTCAAAATCAACTTGATAAACTATGCAGGACAATAAAGGATGTTCCATCATCTAGCTAGTGTTGTTGACATGGCCTTTTATAAGGTAGGCCTTAGGAGTGTCTTTGAATCACTTCCTCTGGCCAATTGAAGTCTTCTGACAATGGCTCATGAAGAGAGGACCTGTCCTCAGGAAACAGGAGTCAGGCCGAGTTGGCTGTGCAGGATCACACGTCACTACAGGTTGTCTCAATTGGTGTGTGAGTGAGCCCTATGGTCGATTGATGCCTTACGTTTGATGCTGCCAGGGAAGTTTTACCTTTGAAAGAGAAAAGGCAGATACACAAAATGTCCTAATAACATAAATATAAAGTGATACAGTGACATAATGTGTAGTTCTGCTGCCTTATGGACCCAGTGCCCTAGACCAAAATTTTGTGCTTGGAATTTCCTGTGACTGTGTGGGCTTTCCTCCCATAGCCCCAAAGTAACGCAAGTTGGGAAAACTGTTGATTGCAAATTGTCTCTGAGTGTGTCTTATATCCAGGGCAGTTTTTCGCCTTGGGCCCAATGGTTCTGGGATAAACTTCAGCCCTCTGAAACTTTGAATTGGATTAAGTGGGTTTGAGAAAGACTTGAAATAATAAAATGTATTAACCCATCTATGCTTCCTTTAAGCACTGGAAATCCTCTTCAGTTTAAATTTGGTGTGTCTTCTGGGTTAGTTTCCATGTTCTCTTTTGCAGCAAACTTATATACACTGTATTTACACTTCCAGTCAGATGGGATGTTTTATGGAGAAATTATGGCCTTAGATTGTGGAAAAAGCTCAAAATATCACCGGAACACCATTCAAAACAAAGCCCACCAAAAGTGTATCCTAGCCTGGACTGAAAACTGACAATGGTAAAATGAGGCCCAAGTATTAAATGTTGTTACACCATATTGCCATTAATTCCAATATAAGATTTCTGAAATATTCAAATTAACAGCTTTCAATATATTTACACACAATATTCAATCATGTGTCACAGAAAATATCAGTTCTGACGTGTCTTAAATTCTTTTTGAGTGTCGCACATTTAAAGAAACTCTTAAGTGTGTATACAGTCTAGCGAGCTCATCACTGTGCACAATTGGGCTTTGGACAGAAGCAACTGAAAAAGCAAAGAAGAAGCTGTGCTGTTTATTTCGGCATGTGGAGCACAAGTTTATACAGAACACTTTGTGCAGTTGGGGTCTCTATATTACAAGGTCAACATGATGAAGCTAAAGAAAATCCAATAAAGTACTACACTGATTTCTGAACTTACAGGGTATGAGCTGAAGGAAAATGGAAGTAAATGAATAATTTCAGCCAAAACAATCAGGAGACTCAATAGAAGTTATTTACAATAAAAATAAAATGGCAAGCACGTTTGGATCGGAAGCTTATAAAACACAGATTTCATCAAACATTGTATACGAGCATTACAGCATATATCATCAGTAAGCTCAATGCTGTTTTGAAAAAAACAACTCAGTACAGACCTGCTGTGAGCAGAAAGGTTTCATTGAAAGTTAAGACTAGAAAAAGATCATTTCATACAACCTTTCACACATTTCTCGATTCTCCTCAGTCTAATTTAGGATCTTGGGAATTGGAGCGTACAGTATTCTGACAGAAGGTGAACTATAGGAACCAGTCCTGGTTTATATTTTGGCAATGTATAGAATTTGGAGGTTGAATAGTCTCCCCTTTAAACATTGCCTATTGATAATGCTATCACCAGGGGTGAGGCATCACAATTTTAACCGAGTAAGCCAACATTACTGTTCTTCACTTTGTGCCACAGGGTGTCCTTTATTGTTGATAATCACACATGGTAACAAAGAACGAAAGTGCATCATTTAATATAGAAAAGCACAGATGGACAAAGTGGTGGCAAAGAAAAAAATCACCCTCTCTAATTTGGCATTACTTAGGGTTCAAAGCAAATGAGTGTGCCTTAAGATTTAACAAAACTTACTTGGAGATTAAGCAGAAAGGCTGTTCCTGTGAAAGATTCACAAACGACAAACCTGCATGGTTATTTGCAAATACACCATCCAAATTTAGGCAATGCTGATGGTTCAAGTGCTAAAGACTTGTCTCACTGGCCACTAATTATTGGCACTTTTAGATTTGGAAAAAGCACAAAATATAGTTGGAGATGAGCACATTGTATCACAACTGTTTCTCATTAATTATGTGAATAAGTGTTAGTAAGGTATGCTTGCTTTATGCATTCTCTCCAAAGTGTTGTTTTAAATTACAGTAAGTATTTTTCTTATGCCAGGCTTCAACTTTTTCAAACTCACTGGTTGAGACAATGATTAGTTATAGCCTAAAATTAAATTAAGCGTATCCCTTTTGGTTGTAATAATTCTTTTGGGGCAATGATGGTGATATGAGACCTATCAGTTGCACCACTTAGGAAAGTCCCCTCTCCTTTCAATGCCACCCACAATTCCACAGACTCGCCACCCTCATGGGAAAACTAATCAAATAACACAAACACTTCTCAACCACACTGGCTTACTAATGGTTTGTTTATTCCAAAAGTATTGGATAAAACAGTAAAGCCAGCACTAGTGTCAAAATACTATAAAACTACTTCAATATGCTTCTCGATGGGTATACATTTTGTTCTCAGCAGAGGCTGCATTCTCCTGTAAATACAGAGTTTCATGGTCATTGAATGATTAAACAGGATTTTATCTCCCCACTCCTGACTACGATCATGATCATTAGAACATCCTCTGCCTCTGTCAAATCGTCAGCAACCTTTCGCCCATCAGTAATGTAAGTAATCAGTTGTCCACTGTAATGTGTGGGCATAGGAAGACCATGTAAACTCCACACAGACCGGGCCAGGATTCAAAGTCATTCTAAACACCATTGTAAACCATTGTACCATAGTAATACACTGACCACAACAAAATACCCTTAAGTATTATCAGCTTTTCTATGTACATTTTTACAGAAAAGAACATCAACACAAGACAAAGAATTAACTAGATGAAGAATGAAAAGAGAAGTACAGTACGTCACTGTGCGCAAAAAAGAGGACTAATGGGATACAACTCAAAAGTATCATACTGAAAGCAGGAAAACATTTCAGCAAAAACACAAAGTGAGTGGAGTTGATTCTCGACACCCTTACAGTATTTATTAACAGAAGCTGTGTGACACTGGCACAGACACCATTCCGACAGCTCTTATCCATCTGTAGCTCACTTGTGCAGTTCTATTAGTCATTGCAGTCACGCCATTGACAGGTTCCTTTAATACATGATAAAGTAAGTGGGGGGCGCCCAAGCAAAATGTGATTGTCAAAAGGGTACTTCCATTTGGTGGCATATTAACAGCATTACACTACCATCAGTAAAAGTTTGACCACTCATCCATTTTCTATACTGCTGTCACAGTTTGTTCTGCCTGCTCCAATGAATCATGTAAGGAGCACCTAGGCCTCACTGTTAAGGAATTTGAAAACTTCCAATGCTTCAGAGCTTGCTGCACTTTCTTTCTAGAAGAAACCACTGTCCTGTTTAAACTGGGCATGCCCCTAAAGGTCAGCAATATGTTCTAAAAGGCCAGAGACACCCATGAAGGTCCAGGAAGCCAGATCTGGTTTAGATATAGGGCAAGAAGTCTACTGTTTACCAAGAGAGACAAAACTCTCTGGAATGAGCTCTTCATCAAAGTGAACTTTCTTTTCTTTTATGATCAGTGGAAAGTTTACAACTTGATAACTAAGAATGGTGTTAGCCTTTTCTAATTTTGAGCAGTGAAGAGTAACAAAAAAAAAACAAAAAACTGCCCCCTGGCTAGGACTGAGATTTATATTTCAAGCCTGATGTCTTGGTTGGTAGAGCACCCCTTATTGTCCCACTGCTTATTCCAATTTAGTGTCACAAGATAAGTGAAAGATGTTTCTTCCATTTCACATCCAGCATGTGTAATTCAACATTATGATCTATTAACTGTACAGAAAGACCACCGTATGGTGTATAGACACTCAGTGACCCAAAGAAGAACTTCATCTGTCCATTCCTCCATTTGTAGCTCCATGCAACAATTATTAATCTAACATAAGTCTGCATAGAACTCCACCTATAACACTGACAACATTTTAGGAACCAACCTTGCATACAAGGCAAGTTTATAGCAGGGCACAGAGATTATAGACCACCAAAAACATCTATAGAAGGCTCTTTGAAAATAACTACTCAGTCATTTACACTAGGTCAATTTAAAGACACCAATTAACCTGTGACCTATGAGACAACTTTTATTTTGAAATTATCACTTTGTGATTCAAATTGTGTTCCGTTAGGTTGCTGGACTTAGATTTCTGTCAGTTAATTAAGTTATTACTTCTATTCTGTGAGGAGGAGAAGATTGAGAGCATGCACTGATACATTGTGTTGCTGTACCCACCACACGACGAACCACCTATTCTGTGACATTTGCAATAAACAAGGACCATCTATAACCCTCTGTTGTCAGCAATGTCATTGGATATAGATGTAGAATGTAGAATAGCATTACTCTCTTTTTCAATATCATGATAACACTAAAGTTCACATCTTATTGAGGCTTGAGGAGACCAGAGTACATGGAGAAACCTATGACAATGCAGAAGAATATGCATAATAAACAAAGACTGTGATCTAACCAGGAATAAAACTCAGTCCTCTGGAGTGATGAGACAGTAGTGCCACCTACTGAACCGCTAAGTCACTTTCTCTCTATCTGTCTTAATGTTAGCCCACCCACTCTGGCTAGATCCAATTAGTGCTATTTCTTGCAGTTCCACAACCTGGGATCCACTGAGCTTTCTTCTGAATAGGAAAAAATGAACCATTTAACTAGATCTACATATGAAACATAAGATGGGAGAATACCATTCAGACTCTATCTGCTTGCCCAGTGTTGTAAAGACTATTATACTACCAACTACTAGATGTACTAAGCTTGCTCTATGTAATGTTTCACAGGTTTGAGATGACATTACAGAAAAAAAATTCTGTAAATGATTGTGCAGCATAAAGCCCTTACCTGGTCAGCCTGTGTTTGGTTCACCATGCTTAGTAACAATTCTGTGGGGAATGTGCAGCAAGCGATGCTCATTCACTATGTACTCAACCTCAGGAAAAGTCATTTCGGAGTTAATTAGCCAAAGCACTGTATGCTCCCTGTGCTACAACGGCCCCTTCAAAAGCAGTGTTTGCTGTTGGCAGTGCTGTTATAATTATCTGTAAGCAATCTTTATTCACATGACTCATCTGTAATTAAATTATCAATGGAATCATGCTCCAATTTGACTGATTTAATGATGTATGAAAGGTATTTTATTTTATAGGCATTTGCAGTTGGGACTGTGAAAACTTAGCATGAATAAAATAATACAAATAAAATTAATAGAACCCTAGATAAAATAATCAACCTCAATCTTCCTAACATTCATCTCTGTTATAGTGGAGTCTAATCAAAATAAGTAAAATTCAATCAAGCAGAGTTGTCAAAGATGCATAACAAATCACATGGCTGTTTAACAGACTTCAGGCCCTTAGTTCAAATATGTATTCCATTTGAGCTTTATTTGTACGCTTATAATCTGTTTATGTTCTCTGGCGAGTCTATTCCACCCGTAATTATTTAGGCAATCAATCTTCATTTAAAATAAGACCATACACAAAGAAGACCGACAAAGAACTTTATATATCAAAGCATATTGCAGTCAAAACTCGAGTACAAAAAAATAGCAGGTAAAGTTAAAAGAACAAAGTAGCACTAGTAGACATTTGAAGGAACACATAAAACTCTGTCCTGTGGAAAAAAGCAATTGGTTGACACAGCTATCAAAAGCTGTATTGGAAGAAAAGCTCTAAATAAAAAGACAACACTGCTTACTTAAATTTTATAATCGAAACCGCCTCCTGAACAGACACAGAGTTCCATAGACAGAAACCACAAAACCAATTGGACATTTACCAAACACTTTGTAGTACCCTTGAGAGTGAAAAGATCAGCATTAGAAGATGTAATTTGCTTCACAGGTTCACAAGTATTCTGTCATGTGCTAGTATTTACCATTTAAATTAGTCCATAGCAGAGTTTTATAAAGTATGGTGCAGAAGGCCATTGTAGTATTGTCAAGTGAGGTAATCTCTGAGGTTTTAGCAACAGTTTACTATCATTTTGTATGTGGTGCAAACGATTTACACCCAGTGAAGTAAAATCAATACACATTCAGTAATCCTGGATTAAGGTGCAACAAAAATATATTGTTGTGTTAATAGTTAACACCATTTGTCCAAAGCACTAAAGGTTAGGAGAAACAAACAGAAGAAATTCCCAGATCCGCAAAACGTAGTGAAAGTGACCTTATTTCAATTGATGAAACTCAGGCCCCTAGTGAGCTGAATACAAGCAATAGTTGCTACAGAATATAGTTAAAGGTGGAGGCATTCGAAAAAGGAAAACCTGGTAACGTAGTCAACTCCTGTAACAGAATATCACTAAACCCACAGACAAAAGTTATAAAACAGCTGACCCTTCAGAATATGTTAGCAGCACAGTTGAGAGTAAGTAGGGTGCCTACACTACTTTGCTTTATCCAATTTAGGGCATCTCACATTGAGTCAGCACCACAAAGAGCATATTCTCTGCTCATTCACTTGTGAGACTTGCCCGGACACCACCAGTCGAAAACCACATCTTTATAAAATTCACACGTTTATTTAACATAAATAAACACAGTGCCAAAACACCACACAATACACACAGCAATAATCACCCCAGTTCAGTCCTTTCTCAGTCCTTAGCCGCCTTTACTCTCCTCCTGGGAGCTTCGTCCTGCTCCCACTCCCGACTCTGGCTCCCAGATTGCTGGAAGGCGGCACCTTTTATTCCTGCCCGGATGTGCTCCAGGTGTCTGATGATGTCCTTCCGGCAGCACTTCCTGGTGTGGCGGAAGTGCTGCCCTTTGCCCCGGAAGCACTCCGGGCATCCCTGGCAGGTTCCTCCGCTATCTTGCCGAGTGTGGCTGAAGTAACTATTTCCAAGTCCTACGAGGCTTGAGGCGCCCCCTGGCAGTGGCCACGGGTCCCAACAGGCCAGAAGCTCTTTGTTCTTCTCCCATGGTCCTCTCCTGCTCCAAGGCAGTTGCCCCCTCGTGGCCCGGAAGCTATTCTTGCGACTTTCCGGTCCTTTTAGACATCCCTGCCGGGTCAGAACCCCAGTCGTCTGTGACACACTGATTTGTTTTGCATCATAGCCATCTATAGGCACAGACACCCATGGTGGTCCAAAGGTAAGCAGTCTACCACTGTCCATAAAGAGAGACAGAACTCCCTAGAATAAGCTCTTTGTCATAATGAATTTCTTTTCATGTTGAGCATATTCTCTACTAGTTTATTGCTTTTTCTGCATTATATCCATCTACCTCCCTTGTGTGCAGGACCATTTAACTTAAGAAAATATAAGACAAAGAGAACTATTGATTTTACCAATTTTTTTAAGTATCCATTGTGTCACCAAGTGAAAGCTAAGTGCAAGTGTGTGCCCTGTTTAGCAGACTTGCACTGAATACCTATTAGGGCTGTTTCTGGTGACCTTTCTGCTATAAGCAGATAATCAATAAATTATTCTAGAAAACTAATCTCATTTTCAGTCTCACAGCAAGCTCCTTTCAGACTAACTTATTGATAAAATAGTAAAATATACAAATGCTAGAAACCATTAAGAGTAGAGATAATGCACCATGACTGTTATTTAAATGCCAGTGCTTTTAATTTGCATACACACATCTAATCATTTTTGGTACAATTTTATGTATCTGATATTTAAATGAAGAAGCAAGTATTACTTAACTGTAAATAATGTTAGAATAACGTGCAGCATCTCCCCTTGAAATGTGAGTCAGAAGCATGGGGAAAACCATGGTAGACAGATGTGGAACTCCAGATGCCACCATTGTCTCTTTCCTGGTGACAATCAGAAACATCAATGCAGGCAAAGGAACCGGAAGTCACAAGGGAACTTCTTTATCCATAAAAAGTCAAAGGACAGCTCAGCACTCCCAGGTACTTGACACAATATCGATATAAAGGAGGAAATATTAGCTATGCACTTTGTTCACTTGGCAACAACAAGAGAAAGATCTCTGTCTAAGGCTGGCCAACGACATACAGTACGTCACACTACTGACTTAAAAGGGTCCCTAAAACTGCTGACTAAGAAGCATATCACTTAAAGACTGAAAAAATATCACAGGTGGGATATGGACTGTGACTTGTGTTTATAGAGTCCCAGATCTGGTAACTGGGAAAAAGACAGTAGAACTATCCTAACTTGTAGTGAAATAATTGCTGTTTATTCTTCCTGTACTTTATTTTGAAGATTAAAGACATCCCGGACATGTAATACATGAGAAGTACAAATTCAGAAAGTGGGTTCTCTGATAAACTGAGCCCCCTTTGATGATCACAAATGACATACCAGTTCAACTTTACATTTGGTGTATCTACTAACAACTAAAATGGTCTGTGAAGCCCAGGTGAGAATATCTCAGATATTTTTCAGTTTCATATAACAGTTTATTCATCATTTTCAAGAAATATAAATGATTTGAAATTGTTCCATACAACTGTGGCCTGGTTACTAACATATTAAAGAAGAGAAGCTGGGCAAGTTTTGAAATGTCCAATCCATCTGGGCACAATGAGTCAAGGACTTGCCTAATCCTGCAAAGAGTTTAGTTTCATGTCATTCTCCTTAACTTAAGCTTACAGTTAGCAGCTTTGGGAAATCGTTTTATTTGTTCCTTGCACTATGCAGCACTGATGGTAACAAGCTATATTTGCGTTACATGGGAATGCAGTGATATTATTTTAACTGTATATTTTGTATACTTTGGCTAATGCAATTATCGGAGATTCCAAGATCAGTATTCATTACAATTGTCAATCAGTCAGTCATCTTCCAACCAGCTATATCCTAACACAGCATAGGGTGCCAGCTCACCGCAGGGTACACACACACACACCAAGCACACATTAGGGTCAATTTAGGATCACCAATGCACTTAACCTGCATGTCTTTAGACTGTGGGAGGAAACCGGTGCACCCGGAGGAAACCCACGGAGACATGGGGAAAACATGCAACCTCCATGCAGGGAGGACCCGGGAAGCAAACCCAGGTCTCCTTACTGTGAGGCAGCAGCGCTACCACTGCGCCACTGTGCCGCCCTTTGTTACAATTGTTTTACATGCATTTTCTGCAGTTGGAGCACTGACAGGTTAAGTGATTTGCTCAAAGGCACTGTGTGTATGTGTGTGTATGAATCTTTACAGCACATCCTTCTGCACTTTATCCCCAGGTTTCTAAAGCAAACTAGATGGCACAAAAAGCCTAATATCATCAAGACTTCCAATACGTGTGACTTTTTGACATAACCAATCCACTGTCTTCTTTAGACTTTCTCCTCGGGTCAAGATGCTAATGGAGCTGCTAGCAACATGAACCAGGATGTTGTGATATTAAATATACAAGTCCATGGGACAGACTACTCAAAAGTGTCAAGCTGAGACAAAGATGTATTTGATGACTTGCAAGATGTTAGAGATACTAAAGGAAGTCAAAATTTTGATTGTCAAAACATGAAAAAGTAATTTAGAATTAACATCAAAAAAAAAAAAACAAAGCCAGAAGTTCAAGTACAAAATCACAACAAAGTGAGCATTGTTCCTTCTGCCAGGCTTTAATGGCCCACCACTCGTCTATACTGATTTTGTAACTGGAAGTGACTTTAATCCAATTAAGAGAAGTTATACAACCCCTTCAAACTTTGCCATATCATCTTGATGATCCTCAATGGTTCTCTCAAGTGGCTCTCTCAAGGGAACTCTGAGGAACCTCTGAGGGGATTCCCTAGGGCATTCTGCCCAGGGTCACTCTTAAGCACACTTTACAAAAATGATTGAAATCTCTGAAGCAACCTCTTCCTCTGAATCTAAAAGCTGATGAGTCACTCTCTCTCTTTTTGTAGAGATGAAATCGATAATCTTTTTGCTTTTGTTAATCAGAAAGCTGACATCCAGTCTGCCAAGCCACAGCTGTAAACAGTAGTTTCAAAAGGCTGAGAAGTAGCCATTAATTCAAGAAGAGAACTTCAACATCTAAATTCCACACAACATTGGGCATCACATTTAAAGACTTGGTATCATAAAATTATTTATCTGTGCCAAGATAAATAAGAACTCTAAGTAGCAAATAAACAGCCAGCCTCTTCTATGTTATATGTTTGTCAGTCTAGTCTGTTTGTGTCCTGTCTTATATATCAACATGTATATGCAGTTATCATATTTCTATAATCTATGTGTTCATCAATAAATTATATTATTCTGTTTCTCAAGTCGAGTGTGCTTTAGCTACTTTGATATAAGTCTAAAGGCTGGAGACCTCCTCCTACAACAGAGAAAGGTAAGGTAGATGACATAGGAGCCTTGCCAAATTATTTAACTAATTTAACTAATACATTTAAATAATTGAATTAATTTAACTAATTCCAATACCCGCTGAAGGCAAGATCAATAATTGATTAACCAAGTTAAGTCTCTCTTTCTTCCCATCATTATTGTGACAGTCCCTAGGTTGGCAAATTGAAATGCATCCTTCCATTCCTATATGACTTTGCCACAAAGTAATTTTTTATTAGAGTTTACGTAACAAAACTAGGACACCAGATGTATACCATCAATTACAGATTGAGGACAATGATTCACAGATCACATATCATAAAACTCGCAATGGGGGTCTTTCTTCAAACAACACGGTGGCACCCAAGAATTTCTGCTAAAAAACGGGTTGCCCAAACAAGGGATGTTCCCATAAAATGGTGACATACTAAAACCACCTTCATAATGCTAAAGAATATAAACAAAAATAAAACAACCTGTAACACATACTGGACTAAGATAGATGGATGCATGTAACTGCTAAATGGAGATTCTTGACAAAGGTCACCATTTCTTCTGACATTTCGTAAATGAGTCGCCTCTCTTTGGAAATTGTTTTCATCAATATCCGCAACACCTTCTCTCAAAGCTACCCAATGCTAAGACTGAGAAATCCCCCAAGTAAGAGTAATAGCAGACCTCCAAAAGCTAACACTTACTGCATCAGCTTTAACAGCACAGAACCAATTTTATTCTATCATGTGGAGTCAAAGACATTATAATTCCCTCTCCACCCATTACACCATAATAATTATGACATTAGATTTACCGCAAGTGAACTAGCGATCACACCATTCTACTATGCTGAACTGCAAATTATAGTCAGTTTTGAGAAATTTTAAGAAATTGTATTTAGTATATAAAGAAATGCAATTAATAGTATACTATCAGAATAAACATATGAGTATGGAATGCATTATAAATTAAGATGTTTTCATTATGCAGGCAGGGCTGTCTTAACACATTGGCACACTGGACAGTTGGGTGGGGGCCCCATGCTAATCTATGTATGTTGTGACTTGCTGAGTGGTTATCTAGGTAGGGACCCCAGTCCACTGCTTTGCCCGGGGGCCTATAGTGCTGTTAAGATGGCCCTGTATGCAGGATACACAAACGTTCAGTCATACTTTTATTTCAAACACAATTGACTTCTGCAGTGTTTTATTCACAGACTGCTCAAATCTTTGTTTCCAGCCTACAGTTAACTCAGTATATACAACGAAGTAAAAGTACACAATTCCTATTTTTAAGTCTATATTCTACTTAACTTTAAGACTGATTTGAAAATCCTTGTACTAATATAAAAAGCGCTAAAAGGCAAAACTTAAAATTACTTACTACTACACACACTCACAGCACTCACAGCAATTGCCACATTCAGACCTTCCTTGCTTTTGTTTTAATTTTGCTAAACATTATTATTCATATGAATCATTTGTGCCTAATATACAAATTGTACTGTATTGTCAACCAGCATTATCAATCTAGTCAGTATTGATTTTGCAGCTATCTGGACAGGCTCCATTTCCCCATCACCCTAGAATTGGCTTATGCAGGTTCAACAAAAGGATGGATAGCCATTAAGGTAGGAGCCAGATCTTGAATAATAAAAGGGGGAAACAACTGGAATGTACCTGTAGATAAGGATACATATTAAGTATGTATTCAACCAGAGAACCACAGATACACACAGCAACTTATAAGTAGCATAGTTAATAGTAAAGGGACTTTGAAATCTTAGCTTGATAATGCATGAATACCTCAAGTTGTATTGGGCTGAGTGATCTCTTCTCAAGTAAAAGTGTTCATATGCAGTGTACAAGTTGCTGTGTTTTCTGATTTGTTGTGTTAAGGTGATGGTTAGCTCAGCAGGAGTGACCAGAATCGCTTACATTACAACAGACTCTATCTCCTTTGGGGGAATCAGAAGTATGTGAAGAAGGCTCACTGTTACAGCTGAATGGCTATGTTTATCCTATGAGTTTGATGAGTACTGTACATCCCACAATTACCACTTTGGGTCAAGAAAAGTGGATACAATGGATAATGTATTGTTTCTATCGTTTATTTTGAAAATTAGACCTTTTTGTCTGGGAAAAAGTGTTCTTAAAACTACGAAAAAGGCTCCATATTTTAATTCACAAAGATACTTTCAAAAAATAGAAATAATACTTATATGCTGTTCGATTTAACCAATCAAATCATTTATTGATCAGTTACGCTTCAGTTTGTTAATAGAAATAGATGAAAAATACATGTACAAAGTGGAATATTCTATGAAATATTTAATTTTCACAGAGAATATGGTAAACATGAATTCCATACTCTGATAAAGTTTTCAATAGCAATGAAATAAAAAGAACAAACAATACATTAATAAGTATATCACCAATTACTAACTGTATGTCTTTATTTATCTTTATATAAAGTGCAGTTCACCAAGAAGTCATGGGCGCACATCAGGACACTTTCTCAAATTACCATTTAGTTGATTAAACCTTAACTCAGTTACATCCACCGTTACAAGGTCATGCACACTTGCATAACCAAGGCACTAAAAGTAACAGTTTTAATTTCTTTAAAAAATTACTCTTTTGTTTTCACCTTAAATATTGTTGGTGATGAGATATCATTTAAGGTGGAAAACATTCTTTGAGGACGATTTCCAGTTTTACAGCAAAAGCTAAGGATGGCTATAATTTTTATATCCACTGTATGTGAAATGTAATTTTGGAAGAATAATCTGAAGTACGTAGCACCATGTTACACCTTATTTTCCCTATTTGAGCATCTATAATTTCGATCTTTATCTCTTCACTAAATGCATTTCAATATCTCTCTATTATAAAAAAAAATCTTGGAAGACTTGGAAGGAGACAATACATGATTTTCTCCAAGACACTTTAACGTCCTGCGAGACAAGGCAGTGAGACAAAAGGACATCTGCTGCACAGGCTTTTAAATGATCAACATGCAATGCGACAAGCAGAACATGCAGCTCGGCTGTGGCAGCAGCAAGACAGCAGCTGATCCGACCACATCTCCTTAGCGTGTATTCAGACCCCCCTTCACAACGCAAGAGGCAGAGACCCAAAGAAGGGGGGTGGAGGGGTGCTGAGCGAGCAAAGCGAGCAGGGGGCACAGCCCCCTAGTACTTTATTGATTCAATGAGAAGTCAAGCAAAATCACACATTTTATTGTCTAGCTAAAAAGATTACAATATGCAAGCTTTCGAAGCAACTCAGGCTCCTTCTTCAGGCAAGAGGTGTCATTTTGCTTGACTTCTTTCATCGATAATGGCTAACACGACACCACACCCTAATGTACTTCATTACAATGTTACAATAAGAGGAGCCCATTCAATGGCAGCTCCAGGTGGACAGGCTTCTACAGAAATCAGGCTGTCAATTGGTAAATGATGTCCTCAGTGTGGTACCCAATTTAAGTATTCCATATGAATGGTGAGCTTGTGTCCTCCTTCACCATTTCATCATCATCATCAAAATGGTGTTGTTTTATAAATCCAACTTTAACTTCACCAATAGCATTGTGTGTCCATTTGACTACCACCATTAGTTGTCAATAATGACATGGTTATTCCTGAGCACTTAAAAAAGAGATGTGCATTCAGCAGCTGCATAAATCACCAGTGCTACACCACTGTGGCTCCAGGTTTGTGCACCTTCACCACAAAGGTCTGCTTATTTCACATATGTCTTAAGCCAGCTATCCTTATGGCTACAAGTTAAAATCGTAAGCTGATTCAATGAATGAACACATCTCATTAAACTTCCCATCCTCCAAATGTGATTTGGTGTATTGGGTTTTAACATTCACCTATTTAAACTGATTTATTTATCCCCCTAATAGTTGAGTGAATCAGTCAGTCAGAGTCGCTAATTTAGACAGGCAGAGACTCCGAATTCAGGGATTTTCTCATTCATTATCTGTCAATACATCCATGCATACCATTAGCAATACAGTACAAGAAAAATTACAAAAAACGAAATAACCAAAGGTGGATTTCTTGATGTGAATAAACTGAGGGATGACAAATTCACTTTGATGGAACTGTGATTTCATCCTTCTGCAGGCTGTCTGCCTAAGTCCCTTTAATATGCAGTACACCCTGCTTTGCTTTCTTTTTCTGCCTCTCTTCATTATCCATCATACACACTTAAGAAAATCCAGTCTATTTCCCAAGGGAAACACAACTGCGTTTTCTTACTTAAGTCTCCCCAGTTTCCTCGAAGACTTGCAGTAAGTGTGCTAGAAGCCCACTTGACATGCTATTCTGATTATGCATTATTTACATACTTAATGTCACTAAGATGAGGCTTGTGTGAGCTCACTGAACACTAATCAGCAGCGGCTGCAAGGAGGAAATAAGCTCCTGCTGTGGGGACATCGAACTCCCAATGATTCCACCTCCCCCATGCCATGACTTGAATAACAAGGTTGTTAATTTTTACCATTCTATATATATATATATATACACATAGCAGATTTCTGAATGAAATGTGTTTTTAAGTAAAAGAGCTTAATTATGTATTATTCTAGCTGCAGTACCATATCTTGGAACAATACAGGAAAAGACATTGTTCATCTTTAAAATATGGACTCAAGACTAGGTTCAGCTTTACTGGCTACTGTGATTCAATCCCGGTCTGCAATAGAGTACGTCTACTGACAATCTTGATTTGACCCGAACAATTGAAAGTTAATCAGTTGAGTTAAAACAAAGCTTATTTTGCCTGGACAGCTTGCACTGCTGTCACCTCCATAGTTCATTCAGTCAGCTTAATGCACTCAAAATTTGAACACTATTACAATATACAAGAAATGGCACAGACAAAAAAAAGTGTGGATACAGGCTCCTTGATAGAGCTGAAGAGCAAGCTTGTGGTATCTTCTTGTAGGGAAAAAGATGGACACAAGATAAATAAATGACAGGGAGGCTCAAAATTACATTTAAAGTGTTCCATTACTTTTTGGGTAGGATGGTGAACCATTGTTACAATCAATGGCTGAGCTGAGGTGGGATGACTTCTGCACAGAGTCTGCATGTGTTCACAGGTTTGTATACTGCACTCCATCTGGTGGCTACTTTCTACTTTGAGGGTGTTCAGGGGTAGATTGGTTTCACAGTTAGGTTCTTGTATTAGTAAAAAAAATGAACAGATGTTTCCTTCTGACAACTTATACAGCCTCAAGGTTAGTGAAAGTGGGAACGTACTGTACAAGATAAATTCAGTGATAAAGACAAAATGATTTTTAGAATAAATTGTCTTGGTATTTTTTAGAACATTAGATCATTAATAACAATTGAACATGAATGGGACATTTAGCCCAACACAATTTGCCAATCCTATCCACTTTAGTCCCCAAAATAACATCAATACTAGTTGTGAAGGTCCCAAAAGTCACACTTTCTACCACACCACTTGGTAACTTATTCCAAGTTTTTATGGTTCTCTGCATGAAGAAAAATGTTCTAATATTTGTGCAAAATGTCCTCATAACAATTTCCAACTGTGTCACCATGTTCTTGATCCACTGTACTAATTCCTTTCACAATTTCAAACACTTCAGTTATGTTGCCACTTAATCTCCTTTTACTTCAACAGAAAAGGCTTGACTGTTTTAACCTTTCCTCCTAACGCGCCCACTACAGTTGTTGCACCAGCCTAGGACTTGCTTTAGTGCTGCTAGGTCTTTTTTGTAATATGGAGAACAAAACTGAACACAGTACTGAATTATATATGGTGGATTATTTCAGGTTATCATTAAATAAATACATAAAATACAAAAGAAATCTGCAACAAAAAACTAAAATTAATTTTTAAAAGCATTTTCTTATGTACAAATAGATGTACATGTACATGTAGGAGTTGAGGGTTGGGGGTTGCATTTTGTTTGTTGGGTTCCTATGCTGATGTTGCTGGACTTATGAACAAAGTGGACTTGCGAATACGCTCTCGGAACAGAACCTGAATATTTATTATTTAGATTTAAAATTATTTATATAGAGTATAATATTTATATTACTGAATATTTTTTTTATTGAAAGGCACAATTATTGCAATCATGATTACATTTCATAGCCAGATTGGTTATTTGGTGCTAGCATTACATTAGATGGGAACTTCTGCTACAGGCTAAATCATTAATGAAGACCACTGATGATTATACAGTGGAGAGCATTATTTTTCAGAAATGACAGTATGGATGTTGGAAGGTGCATACAATCACATTTGTAACTTTTGTTACAGACAAGACAGGAAATAACTCTGTCTTTAAAACTGGTATAATAGCAAAGAGCCACATACTGAAGGCAACAGAATGTAGCTAAGAAGTGGTAGGAAGAGGGCTTGCTTGGGCTAGTATTAGCCACAAAGGTGCATGTCCTGCGCCTACTGAGGCATCACTACTTCTGATACAGCCTTGGTGATGCTCTATTCTGGCGTTGAGTGCATAATTATTAGAGAGTGTAACTTTCAATTACAGTCATGCATCGATTTATGGCTGAAGCAATTCGTACTTACAGCTGAGGGCCATAGGAAATAAATAGTGTAATAATTTTCTAGAAACTGCCAAAACCAGCTGCAGTAATAAATCTTTCATTATTATTATTACAGTCGGCCCATGCAATTTGAGCACTTATGATTCGTGGATCTGCCTATTTGCAGGTTCATTATCAATAATTAACTGGAAATTATTTTGCGAATATTGCGAGTTGTAGACAGGAAATATAGCATTCCCTCAGTGCTGTGCATTTGATTTAAAGACAGAATTCTCAACCAATGAATGATGGGGACAGGCAGATCTTCAAGTTAAACATACAGCATTGTTAGAATGACATCCATCTCATTTACTATGAACACCACCTTTCAAGGAATAAACTGTTAATAATATTTTAACAGAAATATCCACATTTTGCGCATGTTGAACATACAAACAGATATTGGACATGCAGATTTTGCATTGTGAGTTATGTGAAATTTTTTTTTCTTTTTTCAAATCATTTGCCATTGTCCAGAATATACTCACCACCAGGCACCACTGAGTTTGAATATTCAAGAGGTATTTTCTCTACAAAAAACAGATTACATACTTTTCTCAACCACCAGTACACACTACATTGGGTAAGTAACTTTAAAAAAAATATATCATTACTGAATATTCTTTGTACAAGTCAACAGTAAGAAATAAAAGCAAAGATATTCTGAGGCCATTGCTACAGCTACACCGGAGGGGATAAAGACTCTGTATGTTACTGTTGCAGTACAATATAGTATACAGTAAAGTAATTACAGATTTAATTTTTTTTCGGTTTTACATATAAAACTACTGTATTTCTAAAATTTGTTAAATAATCAACATTATGTCATTGTTAACGCTTGTGGTCAACAGTTCTGTATTAGGAGGTGAGGTGGGGGGACCAAAACATATTCTCAGATTTTCACATTTGCATGGTTCTTGCACCCTTAAAACCCTGCCAATCGCAGGGGATAACTTTATTGATATTATTTCACAGTGTCTTATCTGTTTTCTGACTGTTGCAGGGCCCTTTAAGGTTTGATTTGATCAGCGGTGCTCCACGTAGCTAAGTCTTACACATTTGTCCTGGACTACCTTCCTTACATCAATGTTTCTCGGCCTTTACAGTATGATCCTGCAACTCGGTTTTGCCTTTTTAAATTCATAGATGACCCACTAGCAACAAATGCAAACCACCTCTTTGATGAAACAAGCTCACTCAGAAAAGGGTAAACAGACCACACAGTGCTGCCGATCTCTTAGGTGACCCATGACCTGCCGTGACCCACTTGCAAACTAATGATGGCTACCTGTGACCCACTGGTAGTAACCCGGGACATGACACAGTGATTGAGAAAACATTTGCTTAGGTTACCCACTGTGATCCACTTGTGAACCAATGACAGCAACCTGTGACCCACCAGTGGCATGACCCAGTGGATGAAAAATATGCCTCATGTGGACCCACCATGCAGACACTGTGACTCGGTTTGTGCTACTCTGTACTGGCAGTTAACATATCTGTACCAGTAAGCTACACCAGACCCATATAGTCTCAATTCCAATGACCTGTATACTTTGTGACCGACGTATAGCTAATGTGACATATGAGAAAAGGTCAGTCTCAAAAGGAGCCATAAATCAGTGCATGACTGTCTTAATATATTTGATTAACACATACAGTATCTTATATTATGCCTACAACATAAGCTGTGCTGTTCAACACGTTAATGCATTTATTGTCTAGTTATGTTTTTGTGCTTTTCTTTGGTTAACTCTATTTTGGCATCTAAGTAATACTATTATTTTGGAAATTCATACAGACAATGGCCCACCCTCCCACGAAACTGCAAACACCTACCTTAAGATTTGGTTTTGGTGACAAGTCTGCAGGTGGGTCACATGATACAGTGAGACAACAATAGAATTGCATCATAAATGTTTGCAGCCTGCATCTTGAGGCCATTTTGAATTCCCTGTAAGGGACAAGCTTAAAAAGGCAAGACTGAAGAGTAGTTTACTAATGTCAGCCTATTAATTCTATTGTTTCTTCCTTTCCACTTGGAAGATGTAAACTTCAATCTTCAGTTTGTCATCTTGCTACTTTTTTTGTGAAATTGTTTAAGATATTCACTCACAGCACAGCTGAGGCAGAAACTCTCCAACATTTTTAACAATACAGGGATGCAACTGCTGAATATAGCCTTTTGGAGAATTACTGCTTTGCACACTTTATAAAGAGTGATCTTGCCAATTGTGCCATTTATAGTCTACACTAATTATAATGAAATCAATCCACACAAAAATTGCATTTGTTACCATAAAGGTCTAAAATGACAAAATCTACTTCCTGTTACTGCAACCTCATACCAACTAAAAAATCTTTTATTTATTTGTAAATATGGGGTGAAAAGGATAATTTCAAATATGATGATTTTGTTCCTGTGTATGAAAATAATACTGTAGGAACAATTTTTGTGCTGAACAGCAATGAACTGGAAGAGTTGAAGATTTTTTTCTGCAGGTTCAGTTGTACAAAGGACTGCTATGAGAGGAGATGGCAAGAAGGAATCAAATGGTCAGTACTGCTGTCTTCTAGCTCAATGGACCCAAGATCTTTGACACTTAGCATGTGCTCCTTGTGTCTTCAGAGGTTAGCCTCTGGATAATCAGGTTTCCTTCCATATGCCAAAAACATGCAAATGAAATTAATTGGTGACTCTATGCTGGTCCATGGGGACTAGCATTTCATCCTCGGTTCCCCTATGCCTAATATTGCCAGGACAAGTTTTGGCATCCTAAGGTCTAATAATGGAATGGGAGGATTAAATAGGTAGGCAAATGGCATCTGTAGCAATTAACAATCTGTAACATCTGTAACAATGGTAGGCATCTGTAACAATTTATACCCAGTCTGAATTCAATACCCAAAAGAATATTACCATCAGTTCTTACTAATATGAAAACGAATTGATCAGACAATGTCTATTGAGTGATCCAGAACCTCTTTTACCATCAGTTTTATTAATGACTACAGTATTCATATCAAATATGAATCTTAGAAAACTATAAATCACAATAGGGAAGAAGAGTAGCACAGTGTTAAGCTCTGCTTTGTCATAGATCCAGTATCCTGAAGCTGAACACTGTGTACAGTCAATATCCATGTAGAGCTTGCCCGTTCTACCCATGTGTGTTTGGGTTTTTCTCCCACATCCACAAAGACATACCGGCAGGTCCAAGGGCCCGTGTGTATGTGCTTGTTTTGGAGTGTGCACTGAGATGAAGTGTCACCATGTCCAGGGCTGTTATCTACTTTGTGCCCTGTGCTGCTGATTTAAGCTATGACCCCTCATGAGACTGAATTAAAGTAATTGGGTATGAGAATATTATGCCTAACCTGGGGGCTCTGTGTGGCATTTGCACACTATAGCCATGTCTGTGTGTTTTCCTCCCAGATCCCAAACACAGGCCTGCTAGCTTGACTAGCAACTCATTTGCCACTAAGACTCCTGATAAATTGCTGCTGCCGTGGAAGACATCTTGTATTGTTCCAGTTTCAAAGAAGGCAGGTGCCTCTTCACCTAATGCCAACAGACCAATTGCCTTTACATCCCACATTACTAAGACCTTAGAAAGGCTGGTCCAAGAACAGAAAGTCTTCTTGTGAAATACCACTTGGATCCTCTGATGCAATTATCCATTTGCTCCATAATGATTATTCCCATCTGGGCAAATTATCAGCACTAATAGGGTTATGCTATTTGATTTCTCCCGTGCCCTTAATATCATCAAGCCATACTTGTTAAGGGGAAAGCTCAGAAGATATGCCAGTTGATAAGCCTATGGTGTCCTGGAAAATGAACTATCAAAATAGCAGTTTCTGACAAAGTGTCTGTGATGTGGATGTAAGCAACACTGGAGCACCACAAGGAACAGTCCTGTTAACCTCTTCTATTCACCCAATACACCTCAGGCTATAAATGATTCTGTACTAATGGGGCATATTAAAAAGGGACCGAGTAAAGAAGTCAGGTGTTTTTAAGTGCACAGAGAATTGTCTGTAACTCAACAACAGCAAAACTAAGGAACTAGTTATTGACTTTTGCCACACTTAAGAGCCTCTATGCCACGCCAGGTCACAATTCAGAGAGTGGATGTGAATTTAGTGCATTGCTACAAGTATTCATAATACGAATGAACTACATAATAAGGGGCAGAGCAAACTCTTTTTTCTTAGGAGACTATGCTCCTTTAAAGTCAATAGTGATATTCTTTATACTGTACGTTCTGTACCTCTGTGATGGTCCGTGCGATTTTATACGCTGTGATGTACTGGGCCAGTAATGTCACTTCAAGGAAAGCCCATCGAATCAATAAGCTAATTAAGAAGGCAGGATCAGTTATGGGACACACTCTTGACATGCAGGAGGTAGTTAGTAGTGGAGGAGAGAATGAAGACAAAACGGAACACCATCATGAACGATACTGCACATCCACTCTCTGGCAAACTAGTATTGAGTACTTTTAGCCAATGAATTATTAAACTGAAATGCGTCAAGAAATGCTACTGTGACTCCTTTATAGCTACGGCAATACACCTTTATAATACCTCACTGTGTTGGTGTCTGAGACTGATCTTTTATCTTCAGCCAAATCAGAAGTTTTCTTTCTTTTTTACGATGACTGATGTGTATTTGAGGGGAGTTATTCTTGTTTGATTCGTCTTAATCTTCCGTAAAAAGCTAAAATTCCCCCTTGGGGCAAATAATGTACTGTCTGTCTATTTATATGATTGAGGGTGTGCATATGAGTGTGGTGTGCAATGGACCACCACTGGTTGGTTCCTGCCTTCCATTCATTAGAGCTGATACAGCACAACCTTTCACAACTCCAAACTAGATTAAGACAGTCTGAAAATGGATGAATGGATACAGTAGCACCTTGATGCCAAATGGCACTATCTGACAAAATGTGATAATTAGGGCCAATCAGTAAAAGTAACTATCCATTCTTAACATCTTAAAACTAAACTACAGATCAATTGCCATGTCAAGAAATGTCAAAACTGAGACACTTATTTCACATACTGTAGTCTACATGCAATTTGATATTCATGCTGTGTACCTTGTGCAGCAGCAGTAGCAGCAGCAACATTTCTAACAATAGTACAGTTTACTTTAAACACCCACGTTTTATTATCTCGGTCACATTCTTTCCTAAAAAAGTGACAGAAGTTGGCCCCCCGCATCAAGGAATTTATTTATCTAGCTTTTGTTATAAATTATGAATGGTGATTAAGTATTTGCTAAATTTAGCCCAGCTTATGCGGTAGAATAGGTTATCATTTTAATTGGCCACACTTGTAAGACTAACAACAGCTGCAGCAAAATAAAAAAATCATTGCAAATCTTTACTGAGAAAAATGATTTGAAGGCAGAGGTTGCTGGCTGTTATTCATTAAGTTAACTGAAATTCAGTCTTTTTGTCAGGGACAGGTTAAAGCTATGAAATAGTGAGAATATTTGTCATGACATTCTGACATAAATCGTATAAAATAATCTTAAACTGTATTTATAGAAGGTTAATAGGAAATGACATTCTTCATATTTGGAACAATCATTCGAAATGTAAGAGATCAAAGGTGATTTCTGTCAGCTATAGCTATCAGGAATCAGTTAGTATAATGCAATCTTATATCTAGATTATTATTATTTCCTACTACTGTATTTTGTTGTCCCTTTCTGAATCATTGCCATACTTAATCCAATTCCTTAGTCATGGAAATTCAGAGGTCTTGCAAGCAGCATTGGAATCGGTTCAAACATAAAGGGTCTATTTTGAGTTAACAAATAACCTGACCTGAGCCTCTCAGAGATGTTGGACAAGAACTGGAGTACTAGACTCTCAAAGCAGTTCGTGAGAAATGTCCAAACTTCACATAGTCGGTGAAAACCCAAATCCTGAAGCAGCAGTGTGAATCAAGGTACCACTCCTAACAAAATTTTACAAAATGCAAATACATCCATCCATCATTCAACCCGCTATATCCTAACTACAGGGTCATGGGGGTCTGCTGGAGCCAATCCCAGCCAACACAGGGCGCAAGGCAGGAAACAAACCCTGGGCAGGGTGCCAACCCACCGCAGGGCACACACACACACCAAGCACACACTAGGGACAATTTAGGATCGCCAACTCACCTAACCTGCATGTCTTTGGACTGTGAAAGGAAACCGGAGTACCCAGAGGAAACCCACACTGACACGGGGAGAACATGCAAACTCCACGCAGGGAGGACCTGGGAAGCAAACCCAGGTCTCTTAACTGCAAGGCAGCAGCGCTACCACTGCGCCACCGTGCCGCCCATGCAAATACATGAATGGTTTTATTTTCTTATCAGTTTAAAACTTGTCTCTATTCTGGAATAAACACTGCTAACAGTGTAAAACAGAATCAGCTGTGTCAACTGTACTGTATATTGGACTTAGCCTAACAAACTATTAGATCTCTGTCCACCCTAGCATTTTCAAACTGTTTATGAAAGTATCTCCATCCACACTAAAACAACAGAAAGCACAAGTGACATAGATGTTCACCTGCAGTAGGCATGCATGCAATCAGCGGACAAATTCTTGAAAGGATTTTAATATATACATCCATGGGATTTAGAGACCGTTAAATTATTTGCCTTTTGTTCATGCATGTAGCATGCTGTGTCGACTATGTTGGAATATGGTTTTCTTCCAATCAGGGAATGAGATGTTGTAATAAGCAGGATTCAATCTGGGAAAGGCAATGTAATAAGCCCAAACTAATCAAGAGTCTGTGCTTTCAAAAGTCTATGTTTTCCCCTCTGCATTGCAACACCGAGCCGGTGTTTTCAGAAGTACTGTATATGGCTCTGGAGAGCATTTTCTAAAGTTTCCATTATCAAGGGTTAATAATGTTGGAGCAGTGCGAATGAAAGCCAAAAATGGAGACTAATATCTGCATTTTTAAATGAAAGTGTAGTAGTGTGGATGCAGCCTCAGAGGTTCACAAAGAATAAAGAACTCTGTCCCTGGTCAGATAACTACAATACAAGAAAATCCCTGCACCACCAAAACAGTCTTTATTGATTAGAAATAAGTGAACACAGAATTTTTATCTACTAGAAATATTATGCTAAAACTGGCAGAAATTGGCACATTTCATATTCAGCCAAATGAGGTAAAATCTCAGTTTGTTTAGCCAAATGTATGACAATATTTTAGTTGCTTTCAAACAGCACATATTCTTCTGTGGGGAGTGAGTGATACATCACACTGCATCACTTTGTGGGGAACAAATGCCATCTTTACAAAACTGCACTTGTTAGTTTACAATAAGGAATGAGAAGTAATAAAATATTATGAGAACTTGGAACACTTTTAGGAAAGTAGAAGTAATTGAATAAAGAAAGGCAAAAGGGATCATACTTGTATTAGGATGAATTAAATCAGGGGACAAAGCAATCCGATTTCTGCAAGTGCTTAATAAACGATGGAAGACTGTAAGCACCCCAAGAAGAAAACTTCTCTCACATTTTGTTGATGTTTTAGTTAGATATTTGTCTATCGATTTTCAGTTCAGTTTCTATTCAATAACTTCAATAATAATAGGATTTTCATCATCTTGCAGTTTTATAATTCATGTTCTTTGAAAAGAATAAACAGAAGAGAAATCAATGTAAGTTACACCTTAAACAATGGTACAAAAGCAAATGACCGAATAATAATTGAAAAAACGTTATTCATCCCAGTTTTTTCTGAAATTTGGTTTTGGCGTCAGCTAAGATTTTTCATTTTGGAGCATCAGTAACTAGAACTCTGCATCCTCTGTCTGGTTACAAGTGGACTAGGCACAGATACATTGCAATGCTCTTGCAGCCTGCTCTTTATTTTTAATTACTGTGGAAAACATGGCTACACCTTCCGATACTTCAAAGCTTGATAGAGAAAAAAAAAAGGCCAAAACACCTTCACATTCCAAATGAAGTTCTAAAAATCAACACATATTTCACACAAAGAAAGGTCTTTCAAAAAATTCTGTAATTACACATTTTCAGTATTTTCATCCAGCCATCCATTATCCAACACGCTATATCCTAACTACAGGGTCACAGGGGTCTGCTGGAGCCAATCCCAGCCAACACAGGGCGCAAGGCAGGAAACAAACTCCGGGCAGGGCGCCAGCCCACCGCAGGGCATGCACACACACACACACACACACCAAGCACACACTAGGGACAAATTAGGATCGCCAATGCACCTAACCTGCATGTCTTTGGACTGTGGGAGGAAACCGGAGCACCCAGAGGAAACTCACGCAGACATGGGGAGAACATGCAAACTCCACACAGAGAGGACCCAGAAGCGAACTCAGGTCTCCTTACTGCAAGGCCTTAGCTCTATCAGTATTTTCAGTTCGTGAAAATTTAAGTAAGAATAGCATGTTGGCACAGCGAGTGGCACAGCTGTATTAGACCTTCAATAAAATGAATTCCAGTTACCATTTGATCACTGCCTATGTGAATTTCACATATTCTGGTTCTCCGAATTTCCTTCGGACTTCCCAAATATGTGTATTTTAGGTTATGCGGTGACTGTAAACATCTGTGATTTACCAATGTAAGTGAATGTATGCATGATCATAGCCTGCTTTGGAGCAACAAACCGCAGCTGGTAGGTTCTGGCCTTGCCCTCAGTGTTCCCCATGAAACTATAAATTGAAATAAATGGGTTAAGAGAATGAATAGATAGATGGAACCACCTTATGGACTTGCCATTGACATCTCAATCGGAACATTATTTCCTGAACTGTTAACCACACCAATTTCTACCTCTTTTGGTCATCAGGTGGTCACATAATTGTGCTTTTTAAGGAGGCCTTGGTATTGTGGTCTTGTGACTATGCAAAGGTGCCTTGTGTGGATGCTTTTGCTGCTGTATGTTTTAAGATTTGCACTGCAAAAATGCAAATGCAAAAACTAGATACACATCTTTAAATAGGAGTTGTTTTGCTTTTATTTAGCATAAAAAAATCTGCCAATGGGATAAGAAAAATTTTCTTGACAAGATTTCTTAAAGTAAGCTAAATAGTCGTAAATACAAATTATATGATAAGTCAAAAATTCTTACAATGAGGTTAAAAAGATTTAGTCTCATGATATAAGTACTTTTCCACTTGCTTAGATTTTAGTATGGACATCATCTTTCTTTTCAGATTCTATTTAGTATTTCCTGCCTCTGTGTTTACTTACATACCGTACCTGCTGTCTGAAATTTTGATAGCATTTTTCCTCACTGATAAATAAACTCTTTTGCTTTTTGTTCTTAGTCTACTGGCTACTGTTTTACTGCTTCCCCAATTAGACATACATGTCTACCCACAATATGATCTCTGACCAGGGACATGCATTTTAGTTAGGAAAGGTTCTTAATAGAGACATCATGCTAAATGTTCAGTATGTATGAAAGCAGTGACAAACCAGTGAAACATTTGCTGTTGACATTTACTTTTTGCTGTGCACCGTTCAGATGTGGCTTTAAATGTCGTTGTCTTTCCAGTGCATCTCTCCAGACGTAGCTCCTCAGAAGAAGAAGTCAAGCTGCGAGGACAATTAGTGAAGGAACATGCCATCAAGCTGAACTGGTTGTACATGACATTAAGTGTTGTGGAATCCTGCCAGACAAAGAGAACAAAGGCACTCCAGGCATCAAAAAGAACCACTCAAAATGGCTGGCCTTCCCTTAATTCTGGTCCAGGCCTACTGGATAGGCTTCACCTCCAGGCTGTCTAGCTCCATACTCAAAAGGCATGCTTTCTGGCCAGCACAGGCACAAGATAGGGCTAAAGCTTTAAAAGTTCAACAAATAGCAAAAATGTCCTCCAAAATCAAAAAGAAAGAAGGAAAAATCATAACACTTTTAGACCAAACAAAAACAAAGTTCCTTGAATAGTTTTAAGGCAAAACCTAAAGCAAAGAAATCCAATAAACAGATTCTTCAAAAGTCATAGGTGGTCAAAAGTCAATCCAAATACAAAAATCATAAGAAACCAATATCCAAAGAAAGGCACAATGCTGCAACTGACAATTCTATCAGCAGTTTCTGCTTGTGCAAAGCTGTGGCAGTCCCCCAGCTGCGCTGTCAGATGGCTGTGCCTTCTCGGAATCTACATAAAGGAGATAGGGCAGATAACAAAAACACTACCGAGGTCATAACACAAAATGGCAACTTTTGAAAACAATAAAATATCTATGACTGTCATAAAAACAAAATGAAACCAAAAATAGTATTAGTAACAACATATAAAAAATAAATAAACAAAAAATAAAAGCCAGGGCAACAATGCTGGCTGTAACACAACATTAGGCTCAAGGATAAACAAAAGAGTAGCATGACAAACAAATAAGACAGATTTTGATGTATTATCTATTTGTGTATTTCAAAGGAACAAAATAGGAGGTCATACAAATCAAGTCAAGTCAAGTTGGAAAGCATGCACTGGTACAGTGCATTGCCGCACCCACCACACGACGAAACAGCTCAGGATTCTGGTTGGCAACTCCCCAGGCAGACACGCGGTCTAGTCCCACCCTCCGGAAATGACCCTCTATCTGCCACAGCCAGGTGTTATGTGGGCGACCCTTTGGTCTGCTCCAGCCACTCAGATCCCCAACAATGAGGATCCTACGAGCTGGATCACCTTCAGGGAAACGCGCCACATGGCCGTAGTGCCGTAACTGACACTCCCTCACAATGCAGGTAATGTGCCTCATTCAGGACTCCATGAGCAACCACTCATTCAACACAAAGTCAAACCGGCGGTACCCAAGGATTTTCTGGAGAGACACAGTACCAAAGGAGTCCAGTCTTCATCTCAGGTCATTGGATAGGGTTCATGTCTCGCAACCATATAGCAAGACAGGAAGCATCAGGACTCTGAAGACTTGGATCTTCGTCCTTTTGCATAGATATCGAAAGTGCCACACACCCCTTTCCAGCGACCTCATGACCCCCCATGCTCTCCCAATCCGTCTACTAACTTCATAGGAAGAGTCATCAGAGACATGAATGTCAAGGTAAGTAAACCTCTCAACAAAGTTGACACTCTCTCCGCACTTAAATTGTTAAATTGCATCTGGCCCTGCAAGCGGTCCTCCAACTTGAAGGGAAATCAATCAAGTTGCTGGCAGGATTGGCACTTCAGCCACCGTAAAAAACACAGCTGTAAGACGACAGAAAGGACTCCATTTTGCTCTCCGCGGGAGTAGCTCGGCTGCAGCCACCCATAGGAAGGCTGCTCGCATCATGAAGGGGATGGGGGAAAGCCCTCGGGAGCCCCATCCCCAGAAGAGTCGAAACCATCGGAGAGCCAATGGGGTCAGGTCTGTTGTGGATCTGAACTGGTGTGGTGCTGAGGTGTCACCCGCTGCACAGCAGCACTCGGGTCCCAATTTGAGGCAGCCCATCCGGGTAGGCACATTGAACGAAGTAATACACGATAGGCAAAAATCAGAGTGAGAAACAGCACTCAAAAGGGTACGAGACACAAACAGAAGACAAAAAAACAGGCAAAAGATCAAACACAGGACATAAGTCAAAAGTCAAAAGCAGTAGAATCAAAAAACACTGAAAAAACCTACAGGGCCTCAAAATGATAGCTGCAGCAAACGCTTGAGCAATACCACTATCTAAGCACCTCTCCCATCATGTTAATGCTGTATAATTATGGTGTGTTCACATGTTACTGGAGAGATGGGAAAAAAGAAAATTTCACATGAATGCTCCCAAAATTGGAGAAAATGGTTCTATCCAAATTGTTATGTTAGTCTGCATTTTTTAATTTTTTCCATACTTTATGAAGTTCTTTGGACTGCAGTAATTTTTGTAGTGTTTTGTATCATGGGGAGTTTCATTTTACTTTTACAATCGACAGATATTAATATTGAAGTCCTGTTTTTTTATTCAGTGTTATGTTTTGAATTTTACTGGTCCTACCATTTTTAGGAGAGGTTGCTATGGCACATGATCCATTGTGCGATACTGGAAGTCATGTCATGTGGTGCCACATGTCCTTATTTTACTTGTCCGTGTTTTTGGATACTTTCTCAAAACTATACTCACAAGTCCTTTAGCTATGATCTTCTGATTATGAACTTTTTTGCTTACTATTGTTTGACTTGGACTTTTGCAACCTGTTTTGGCTCAGACAGACATTTGTTACTCATTTTTGTTAACAAGGCCATGTTTTGTTTTTTGATTACGTTTCAGTCCACTCTGTTCCTATAGATGTTGTGACGTAAAGTTGACCTTTCACCTCTTTCAATAATATAAAGTAAAAAAATGGTATTAATGAGGTCAGCCAGTAGTGAACTGTTTAAGTGAGACATTATATGCTTAATACTTTTCTTTTGCTTTTTCATTTTCACCAAGAAATATAGCCTATATTTAATTGCTTTTTTATTCAGACGCAGTAGTAAATTAAAAGTGGCCTCACATTTCTTCCAAAATTTATAAAAGGTGAGATGCCACAAGTAGTAACTCATAATGTGTTTCGGGTAGATTAAGCAAAAAGGCAGATAGTAGGGACCGGGCCAAATAGCAGGTAAACATCCATCCATCCATTATCCAACCCGCTGAATCTGAACACAGGGTCACGGGGGTCTGCTGGAGCCAATCCCAGCCAACACAGGGCACAAGGCAGGAACCAATCCCGGGCAGGGTGCCAACCCACCGCAGGCAGGTAAACAACTCTGTACTAAACTAAAAACAAAATGTTAAAATCAATCTTGTGCTCTACAGACAACCTGGAAATTGGGGGTTTTGAGTGTAATCCCAAACTGAGCTGGTGTTTATCTGCAGTGGCATTTGCATTTATTGACTGATTGCTAGAGACTCCACCGTTTAACAGGAAATGAAACAAATCCTGGTAACAGCACCATTCATTTGGCCACCCCTAATCCATACAACAAAACAACTAAAAATCAAATAACCTTTCCACAGGCTACGACTCAAGCATTACAATGTTTACTATTCAGTACTATGGCAATGTATAACAAAGCATTCTCAGACCTGCTTAATCCAGTCCAGGGTTGCAGGATGATGAAGAGTATCAAAAAATTACTGGGTGCAAGGCAGGAAAAAAAACCTGGACAGGCTACCAGTCCCACACAATTTGGAATCACGGATCAACTAAAGAGCATGTTTTTGGACAAGTGGGAAGAAAAGGCTTGGGGACAATGTGCAAAAGCTCCACATTTAAAACGACTAGACACATGATGTGAACCCAGGATGCTGGAGCAGCTAGGAGGCTGTACTACCCACTGCACTCCAATATAGTTCTATCCAAACACAAACAAGCCCTTAATGAGACCAGGGACTATTTGCATCAGACTGCAGCTCAAGTAATAAAGAGCACACTGTGTGAGAGTATGTAACTGAACTTTGTTGAGCTTCATCTTTGGGACAATACCGATAACAAGGTCGTAAGTGACTCATCATGCTTTATACTTTAAGTGATTAAAGATTTTTTGAGGGAAGGGGAAAATGCTTTAATAAAGTAGACACTATTACCGGCAATCCTTTCCCCATCGTGGGTCAAACTAGATTGACCGTCCCTTGAACACACTATTGATTTCAGTTTAGAATTCTGTCTTTGTTTATCTCTTGTTCCCCAGTGACTGACATTCAATAGCTCACCTGCTGTGCAAATCACGCCTGCACCGAGAGTCAAGTAATTGCATTAGAAGCAAGCGCTAAGCTGAGGGGTAAGAGGCCAAAGCAATTAAAAGTAGCACCATATTGCTGACCTTTCACTCTACGCATACTATTTTGGAAAATGATATTATGTTTTCTTTTTTTTTTTTTTCCTTTTTCAGCACTGCTTTTCAATGCCATTACCTGCTTTCCAAAACTGTTGGGTGGACTGTCAGTTCTAAATTGCCTCAGTATGTGTGTGTTAGTTATTGTGTGAATTTGGTCGACAGTAGACTTGTCAGGAGTTGGCCCCTGCCTTTGGGTCTTTCCAGACTACTACATTTTTGTTTAAAAAACGCAGACTTTAGTCTTCATTTTTTGCATTTCGTCAAAACACGATCCCAGCTTTTTCAACCCTTGAAAACTGAGACTTTTGAAAAATGCTCTCCAGAGCTTTATACTTCTTAAAATGCAGCCTCGGTATTATAATGTAGGCAAGTGAAAACACAGAATTTTGAAAACACAGACTATAATCACATTCTGATTGGTTTGTGATTATTATGTGACCCTTACCTGACTGGTTTCTGCTCATTACAACATCTCATTCCCTGATTCGTCACCCTTCACAAAAGAAAACCATATTCTAATATAGAAGAATTGCTTTCCATTGTGCTTGTTCTGTAGCTTACCTGTATGCATCTAAATTGCATTTTATACAGTTTGAATGGTGCATGTATGTGCAAAAGATTTATAAATTGCTACGGTTTTGAAATAAATCTTGTGGCATTACCACTCCTTTGAGTATTTTTCTGCCAATGCTCACATAAAAAAGTGTATGTAAAAGTCTATGTTATATACATTTTTGGTTATTTTAGTGTGGACAGAGATACTTTTGCAAATAATGTCAAATGCTAGTATGTTTTTAAACAAAATTCTGTTTTTAAATGAAAACACAGTAGTTTGGAAGTAGCTATACATCTCCTCATGAAGCAATGGAAAAACAGTAAGTACATACAGACAGGGGTGAAGCTGTTACAGCTAAAAGTACTGCTATCCAGCCACTAGAATAACAAGACTAAGTTTGATTTTATTTAATTAGTAATACAGCAAAGTGTCTATCAACTACTGGTGTAACCCACATCTCATCTATCCACTGTTATCTTTTGCAGTTTCACAACATTGGTGATATGTCTTTCAGTTTATAACGATAATCATCCAGTCTTCTCTGAAAATGTAAAGTGACTCTCTAATGGTTACAAGATGAAGAATCCAATTCAATTATAGGAAACATGTATACTACAGTTGTATTAGAAGAGATAAATTCTGGCCCCATGACCAGAACTGGACAAACACATTCAGAAATGATAACATAACACATTATTCTCAGATTCAATTCAAAGTCACCGTGGGTCTAAGCCTATCCTGGCAGCCCCAGGCACAAGACAGGAAACAGCCCCGCACAGGATACCAGTCCATTACTAGATCCTTAATTTAGAATCATCAATGTCTCTTCCACCCAGACACTGAGAAAATGTGTAAACTCCAAACAGATAAGTACAAGGCACAGGATTTGAACCCCAGAGAGTGAAGTTGTGAGGCATCTGTGGTATTCACTGTCCAATCTGCCTCCCATAAATAATCATAGTTATAAAAATAACAAACATACACATAAAGTGATGTTGACGAATATAAACACTTTTCACATTGAAACAATTGTGTACTTTCTAAAATTGCTTTATCTGCTACATTAGGTTTACGATTTTTTCCATGATTTATTGAGGCATGCTTCAATGTTTGCTTCCTTTTTCTGTTTGTAAATTTGACAGTGTTAGAGTAGGAATCACATACTCTATAATTTTTCTTCTTTAATATTTCCTTGCACAACAGAAACTGTTGGAGAGAAGTGCAGAGAGATACTTTGTCACATTAAGAAATCAAATTAGCTTAAGACCCTGTTAAATTACAGACTTCATTTAAATAATCTTAGAAAGTTGGAGGCAGTTTCTGTGTGCACCTGTGAATGCCGGTCGTGTACTCTGGCATACCAAGAGACTCAGTCCGACTTGCCTTGACAAAATTAAACAGATTTGATTTTGTCTTGAGTAGTAGTGGTGATCTCAGTGTATGCGAGAGATGAAAAAAAGGAATGCCCACACAAAAGTACAAGACAAGCTACGAGAAATAAAGAACACAGGTGCTTTGGACCTGACAAACAGAAGAGAGAATGTACTACTATAGAATGTATAAGAAAAGATCAAAGATTGTGGTTGAACTCACTGCACCTGGAAAGCTTTTGCACAGCTCTGGCTCAGTCAGGCAGCATGTTATTGATTGTCTGACAAAGGGGCGGGCTCACGGTACTTTGGAAATTAAAACTGTGTTGGAAATTCACTACATGGTCATCTACCTGCGATTTATATACTGTATATGTAATGTTACATATTCCGCAACTTCAGTCGACAAGTTTGACAACACTTCTGACTAGAAGTTGTATAATGCACCACTGGCTTTACACTTTCATCCATCATTTATTAAATCTACTTAATCCAGTTCAGGTTCACATGGGCAAGAGCCTATACTGGTAACACTGGACTCAAGGCAGGAATCCACCATAAATGGAGTGCCAGACTATTCACAGTACACGAAGAGTCACGCTTACTCATACCAAAATAGTTTAGAGTTGTCACTTAACCTAAAAAAACAGACACGAGGGAGGAAAACCCAAGTATTCTGAGAAAAAATACAGACAAAGAAAGAAGAAGTAAACTTCAAACTGTGCCTACTCAGGGATTCAAAGAACAAAGGTCAGAGGGCTCTAGAAGTGAATTGGAAATGTTAACAACTGTGTCACCTTGCTACATAGTATTACCTATGCTGGACATATACAGACAGTAAGTATGGCCGAGGTGTACATTCTTCACGCCCACTGTGAGTAGGCTAGAACCTCATCCATGCTCATATACTTGTATGTTCAAGAGCAGAAAACAACACATTTACATTTCATTTAAAGCATGTCAATGAAATGGTTTATTTATGTATTGTTCTATCTATAGTTCTAGAGGCTCTTTAACATTTAAAAACAAAATAACAGTATTTCAAAATTTAGCTTTCCGGGGATGATTGTGGTCTTAGTTGAATAGAACGTCTTGAGTGGTACTGGAGTGTGAAAGCCCTATAGACGACAACAAAGAACCCCTGGGTGGAAAATCTGGGACATAAGGACTTAATGGAGCAACTAAAAGCTCAAAGAGAAATAGTACTTAGAGAGCAAATCATACCTTGTGTGTATATGTGTGTGTGTGTTTGTATGGTCTGACAAGACTGTGACTGGGCAACACACTGGGGGCCTATTTCTATATCCAAGAAGGGGTGAGTAAAAACACTCAACATTACTGTTGATTAATGAAATTCACCAATTCGTGTCTTGCAGCAAATATGTGGTGTTCGCCAGTGACCATGTCCACAGAATATTTTCCTGGAAGTTCACCATGCAGCTGGCTCAGAGAATTTTTTTCCAGTGATCCATGATGCTTTGCAACACTAGTGTGACATTGCAGAGCTCTAGCAGCCAATGTTGGATAGGACATTCCTGCAAGTATATAACACTGATCCTAGTAGTGGGCTAAAACTTAGCAAAAAACATTTAAACACAAAATGCGCACAGCGACGAAAACTGGAAATGTGTTGGCAGTATTTGTGTCTTAAAGGTAATGTTTTTCCGTATGAACATGAATGTGACCTGCATGTAACACGTGAGCCTAACTCTTTTACAGTATTACCCATAGTGATATGCAATTAATGCAAATAGGAAGGAGCTGGACAGTTTGACATCCGTGGCAGAGCGACAGGCGCTGAGCAGGCTCCTGTCAATAATGGAAAATCCACTGCATCCACTGAACAGGATCATCTCCAGACAGAAAAGCAGCTTCAGCGACAGACTGCTGTCACTGTCCTGCTCCACTGACAGACTAAAGAGATCGTTCCTCCCCCACACTATGCGGCTCTTCAATTCCACCCGGGGGGGTAAACGTTAATATTATACAAAATTATTGTCTGTCTGTTATACCTTCATTGTTATCACTCTTTAATTTAATATTGTTCTTTATCAGTATGCTGCTGCTGGAGTATGTGAATTTCCCCTTGGGATTAATAAAGTATCTATTTATCTATCTATCTATCTATCTATCAATCACTATTTGTCTTATTTGGTAGCAGCAGCAAAAGTTTCAGGAAAAAATAAAACAAACCATATCTGCGATGAAATCTGTGAGAGACAAGACTTAGCGAATGTATGCTTCCTGTCTGCAAGGAACTTTACTGTCCTGATATTTAATTCCATTAATGTTATCTCAGGGACAGTGATTAGCATTGCTGCCTTAAAGTTCGGGCCACATTTGTGGGCACAATAATCATTCCAGAATTGTGGTCAGTTATGTGCCCAGTCATGAGAGACATGTAAAAGACTGTTGCACCATTATAATCCACATAAAACCATTTGAGTTTTTCCTTCCCCGTTGACTTCAAAGCATTTCTCAGAGTTTTGCGAACTTCCTGAACTTTTTGTCGATTTTGCCAGACCTCAAGCAAAGTGAATTCAGTGGGGTTCGCTCATCACTGATCACCATAGATCAGGAGAGTGAGGCCAAGTTAGGCAATTGAGAATCCTGTTAATTAGCCTGACGTGTACAGTACAGGGAGCACTTTGTATAGAAGTCTGTTATGCAGGAAAGGAAGATCCCCAATAACTGGTTGTTTCTATAAGCCATTCACAAACCAACCTCCTGCCCTTAAGAACACAATTCATTCTAAAGTGCATCTATTCTTAAACAGCATTCTGGATTTATAAAATAGAAGCTGTCAGAGTTGAATTTTTTTATGTAGCAGTAGCTGCACAATGAAAACAGTGGTAAACCCTTCGGATTCAGTACCTCTGATAATAAGTACACAATAAGACAAGGTCATTTTCACATAATCTCCAAAAAGATAAATGCAAATGTATATTTTAAACAAAGCATAAAATGGTGTTCTTTGCTCAATAAATAATTGACTCAGCCACCATGAAGAAGCAATGTGATTCCAAAAAAAAAATAAATGAATAGCAAATTTCTTTTCAATTGATGGAAACCTCAGAAAATATAAATCCCACCAACACTGAAATCACTGCCACAGGCATGATGTTCCATTTAGCAAAGTAATACACTTCTGAATTTCCTCTTTTTATTATTATTTTTGGTGTTATCTTGCATGTAAACAGACACAATAGCCACAAGGCAAGATAATGCTAAACAGGGGTGCTCTTTATTTTTTTAGCACTAAATTTTAACAAAATATTTCCAGTTTGGTATGAAAGTTCACCATATCTCCATTTCATTTAAAGATTTCTGACTGAACATAAAGCAGCTATTTCTGCCACTAATATACATCACCTGGTAAATCAGTGGCATATTTTAATATTTAAAACCCATGAGTCACTGCACCTTTGGCGAACAATAGCTAAAATATATGACCAAATCATGTAAAGAATACAAAGACCGAACAAAATATTAGGAAGCTTTCAATACAGAAAAAGCTGAATGTGGAAATAAACTGATGATTGTTTTAGGGGAATAAATTGTTAAGCGTTTTAATTTGAAACATTCTGAGAGGAAAAATAAAATAAAATATACAGTAGCTGCTGCCCACTCTTGTAAGCTTGAGACAGCAAAGGATAAAGCCTTCAGGTGAAAGCACTTGGCTGGAAGTGATGCTTGACCCCAAGGGAATGCTGAAGCAGAATAATTAGAGCACTTTCACAAAGAGCTCACAGGCAGGAGGTGAGTTGGGACAAAGCTAAGGGAAACTTGAGGAGTGACAGTGGTGTATTTGCTTCTGACGGCTTTGCACTGGAGCTACTGGACTTCACACTGACAGGGTTTATACAGATGGTAGAAAAGTCTTGTGGTGTTTGTGGAAGAATAATTTTTGTGTAACAGAGCATTCATCTTAAAGAAACAGCATAAAGGGTTAGTAAATGTCAGAAATCATATAAAGGTCAAGTGAACAACAAAATGTACTGAAAGATGACTAAGAGATGACTAAGAAGTCAGGAGATGTCCTGTAAACAACCAGAATGGACAGTTGTTATATGCATAGAAATTTCAAGTGTGGTCACTCAACTCAAGGGTATAAAGAAGAACCCGAATATAATATAATAGACATTTATTTTTTATAAGTCATTTGGTTGCAAACCAACCAGAGAAAATGTTTGCATTGATTGACACTGTATGTAAATTCAATAGTTTATAAAATGAACCTCTATTCTTTGTTTCTCTGATCATTCTAACCATGCTGTAAATGCGCCCCCTAGGGCATTTTGCCAAGGAGTAATTAAAAGATACAATGAACAGCTTTTCTCCTGCCTGATTACTGATTTGTCCTATTAGAGGATGTTTCTTTAATAAGATGTTAAATTTCTACCACATGCTCCCTTTACTCTCCCCCCCCCCCCCCAGAAGAATAACAATGTATTCTTCAATGTATAAGTTCTTGATGTCTGAAATAGCAAGACATGTACTGCAGTTCTGTTAGAACCAACAGTTCCCTGAGAAGATGGGATGAAGGAGACATATGAGAGAAAGACAGTCAGATACAAAGAACTGGTAGGTAAGTGACAGAAGCTAGTGTGGCACACACAGTATCTGCCAAATAAGGTGGGCTATACAGGCTGTGAAGTGCAATCACTCTACAAGGCCATAAAGATCCCTGGTATGACAGGACAGCTAAGAAGGAAAGCCATCAGGAATATCACAGATTCTGTGGAGAGAGCCTCAAGATGTACAATAGAATAAGAAAGGGAGATCCATGGACAACATGGGCTGTTGAGGCCCAATCAACCCAAGCTAGATCACATGGTGTAGAGTTTATAATTGTCAAAAGACCCAAATCACCCTATGACGCCAGCTATAATTACTTATAATGTAACTAAGATGGGTAAGATAACAAATTTGAATTTATTTTCAGATTTTATCTCCAGTCAGCCTAAAAATCATATTCTCATTACTTCTCATAGTTCAATACATTTTAAAAACACAACAGTGATTTTACCAACACAGGGATAGATTGGACACACATGACAAACTGATGAGGTACACCAAGTGTTGCTGGGACTTACGTGTCCTCAGCGCATGTTTTGTTGAAACTGTCATATTTTATTTTGGTCAGATGAAGTGATGTATCAAAATGGTACATTTGCAGCAGCATTTCAAAAATATGTAGAATGCATTGCTCAGACCATTAATCAATCCATTTTAGGATGGGACATTCATGAACCCACCTACATTGCATATCACTGGGCACGACATGACTTAATATGCTCATCGCCAGAATGTCTTTGTATTATGTTACAACCAGGTTAGGTTTAATGTTTGCTTAATTTATCCTTTTATATTTTAAATATAATTGTATATATTATGTTATGAATTCTGTTTTTGGTTTGTTTTTATCTTTATTGTATTTATGTTTATATTGTAATTTTCTGTTATGTTGTATTTAGCATTTTCATTTTTGTATTATGTTAGGTTTCAAGATTTTAGCTTTCTGTGGGATCTATCTTGACTCCACCATGTTGAACCAAAAGTTGCAGGGCCACTGGATTATGCATCTGGGGGGACTGCACCCAGAAATATAAATGGTGGAGCTGCTTGTTATGTAAAGGTGTGCATTTGTGTTGAAGTTTTAATTCTGAATTATCAGTTTTCATTTTTGCATGTATTTTTGTTATATTTGTAATTATGTACTGTGTCTATATATGCTCCCATGTTCTGTGTGCTAAGTGGATGGAGCCTCAGGAGGCAGGGCCACTCTGACATTACTGCTACTGGATCACTATACAGTAAAGGACTGGGAACAGAAGCGATACATTTTTTATGATATTTTGACTTTAAAATTCTCATTCCTATTACTCTGCCTTTTGAGTTGGGGCTAAGCTGCCTGGGGCAAAGCCTATTCTGGGAGTTCAGACCTGTAAAAACGGCAGGTCTGGCATAACAATTGCCTGCCCCCATTTCTGGAAGGCAGGATCACTTTTGTAAAGGAAAGAGGTGGTTAAAACTGTATTTTATATAACACTAGCAAAATACCCGTGCTTCGCAGCAGCGAAGAACTGCCTTAAAATTTTTATTAAGAAGAAAATTAAACCTTTTTAAACTGAGGGAAAATATACCAATAATTATTTGTTAAGGATCTCTTTGTATACCACATTGTCATTTCGGCCCTCCAGTTGTAATATGACAAAGCTGTGCGCTGAGCTTACTCTTGAGCATGCAACGTACAGTTGGCCTGTAAAAAGTAATCATGTTTCAAATCTCACAGCTTGGATTGCTGCTGTCATAATCAGTTTGAGTTTCATAGTTTGTTTCAATTACGACAGTATTTGCAGGACTTGTGTTGAAGTGACATTCGGCATCTGTCAAGCATTGTAAGCATACAACCGGTTTCATCGATAACTTCACATCCAGCTTTTGAGAGTTTAAACATTCATAAACATCAAAATATCCACTACTGAAATCATCACCTGTGAATCTAAGATGTTTAAGAGGCATTGGCAGTTGTCCAAAGGTGTAAAATATTTGGCTATTTCAGTACACTTGAAAGCGACAACCAAACAATTCAGCGGCAGCCATCAACTCACATGCAGAACCATAGGTGAAGGGCTTAAGCATTTCACTCTTATAGTGCTCCTGTGTAGTATAATTATCTCCTGTACCGTCATCAGTCCACACCTTGAACCTGTCCCAGTCATTCAATACATAAGACACAATGTTCCTCGGATATCAAGAGTGAGCGTGATATGGCCGTGCAATATGTAACAAACAGAATGGAAAAGGCAGGTGCCATCTCCGGTCATGGAAACCACTCGGTAAGTGACAGTTCTTTGATTGATGGTGATCACCTCGATAGACATGTAAATAGGGGTATGGTTGGAACGATAAAGGAAATGGGTACCTGAACAATGTAAAGGAAGTCTAAAATACCTACACAATAACTATAATCGTAATAAACGAACAATAAAACAGCGGAGAAGCCATGGATTAAATAAAAAGGCTGTAGTTATCAGCAGGGAGACGTGAATTCCGTGGCGAAGCAAGGAAGTGAATGTAGAGACTGGAGCGACAGACAGCCTTATATAGACAGGCAGCCAACAACGTGGGAGGCGTTGGGATGGGGGACCCAACGCCGCCTCACACGGTGACCGAGCTGCAGGCTATGGACGTATATATATATATACGTAAGTAGGATTCAGTTAGCTTTGGTAACCTGCATACCAAATTTTTGAAGATGGGCCCATAAGTAACAAAGACCATTGGAAAGTTCAATATGGCGGCCAACAGTGGCGTCATACCACCAAAATAAGTATGTACATCAGTTTCGGTTAGCGCAGGGAACCACCTACCAAATTTCGTGAAGATGGGGCCATAAATAAGAAAATTCAACATGGCGGACGTTGTCAACCGTTATGACCGTTACATGTCGAATTTCGAAATGAAACCTGCTTAACTTTTGTAAGCAAGCTGTAAGGAATAAGCCTGCTAAATTTCAGTCTTCTATCTACATGGGAAGTTGGAGAATTAGTGATGAGTGAGTCAGTGAGTGAGTGAGTGAGTGAGTAAGTCAGTCAGTCAGTCAGACAGTCAGTGAGGGCTTTGCCTTTTATTAGTATAGATATACCCAAAATTTCCTTAAATCAACAATACCTCATAAATATTCCAAATCAAATGTCATCAATACATTGGTCCCATTTGAGTACGGTTGTCTTGATTTTGAGCCTGGTGTTTTTATTCATGCTGCTCACCACGACTCTGAATTGGGTATTAGTACAAAGGGCTGGGATTAGTCAAAATACATCGGTACTGTATACATTGTTCCAAATTTTGTCTAGATTTGGTTGCTTATCCTTTACTAACTATAAATCACAAAAAACATTTGTCCTTATACAGGGTGGTCCAGATCTAATTATGCAATTATGAAAAGGCATGTTCCACTGACAACCGTCTCCCCGCCATTTTGGAATGCTGCCATCTATCGGCAACAAAAACATTTTTTTGTGAATTCTCTATGTAATAAACTTAATAAGTTAGAGTGTAATGAAAATTGCATAATTAGATCTGGACCACCCTATAGAGCATACATACACACCCATTCTCTTTCATAATGAGAAGATTCAGGGTCACAAGTTCACCTTAGGCAGACTTTTTGGGAAACTGGAATATTAACAGAAAATATACAAGAACACAAATAGAATATGCAGACACCACACTGGATATGCCTGGACCAGATCCATAGGCCTAGAAGCTGCCTAAACACTACACTACTATGCTGTCCTGTTTGCACTATGGTGTTAAAATAAAATAAAATAAAGGCTGCATTGTTTTCCTATTCTTCACTTATGGTCAAAGTGCTCAACTGACAGCTCTGTACTCTGTATTCAAGCCGAATCCAACAGTATGCTTGCCAGCAAACATTCCCATATCGTGGAGTGTGTACAATGTATCAATATTGCAAGCAAACTTTAACTACATTTCAGGGAACCATCTTAGGAGTTTTACTTCAGTACTTTGGGGCGTGACAGCTGTGTTTGGATACTTGCCATTAAGCTGAGTTTGCTTATTGAGTGTGAGATGCTGGCATGCGTCTTGTCTCCACTCCTAATTGTGCTTTTATAAACAAGATATTAAGGTGAATCGAAGACTTTAAAAGTATTCAGCTGGGGCACCTGAGAGTTGTATTGTGTCTCTACTGTATGCAGATGAGGTTATTCCCTTCTTGGCTCTTCGTCTTGTATGGTTCACAGTTGAGCATAATGTGGCCACGATGAATAAAAGCACCTCCATATCGGAAGTCATAATGGACAAAAGTGCTTTTTACTCTCCAGATTAAGGAGGAACTCCTGCTTCACATGGAGGTGTTCAAGCCCCACAGTTCACAAGTAAAGCAGGAGGTGTTTGTGAGATTGACCAATTAATAAGTGCAACCACAGCAGCAGTTTTGTAAATGGTATACTGGACTCTGCAGGTAAAATGGAATTTAAGAGCTTGGAATAAGATTCTGATTAACTAGTCAATATAAATACCCATCCTCATCCTTGGTCATAATTGAGAAATACTGACAGAGAGAATGACAGCACAAGTATAAGCAGCCAAAGTAAGACTTTTAGGATTTCTAAATCTTTCCTTTAAAGTTAATGCAGGTTCACCATTCAGAAGCAGAATCACTTCTTCACCAGATCATATGAAGCCAGATAAGGGGATTTTGGCAGCAAGTTTAGATGTCATTTTGGTTTCTCCCAAATGACATGTATCTGACTCAGCACACTCAGAAAAAAAACTCGAGGGCAAACACAGACCATCACTTTCTGCTAGAAAGTGGGCTCTAAAGAATTCCCCATAAAGAGGCACAGGGTGGCCTGGTCTCTCCAGCTTTGTGTGTTGTCACTGTAATACTAACCTGGAAGAAAGGATGGAGACTGAAGGAAGAGAAGTAAAAGCAATGGAGGCTATACGTAAAAAGAACACTTAAGAATTAAGTACAATGCCATAAACTTGTGTAATCAAAAAACATGAGACACATTGTAAGTATTTTACATGATTGCTGTGATTAATGTTGGGTCTTTCAGCACAGTTCTGCTGTTTAGTATTTTACAGTTTATACTTGACATGATCCTAAGAAATGAAGGAGAAGCTGCACTTTCCAAAGTAGAAATGTGGACTCTGCAAATAGATGGATAATTGAATTGATATGAAATGGTGCATGACAGATATAAGGAAAAGCATATTGTATAAAATGATAATAGTTCTACAATATACTGTTAATATTTATGGATGTTCAAAATAATTGATTTAATTCATTGGGAATGTGCTAAAGCAACCCGGGACCCTGTACTGGAGTGAATGAGATTTGAAATAAATAACTCAAATAGATGGTGACTTGATTTTAGAGTTTTTGTGCATTCTTAATTATATTCTCGTGCTCATATGTGTATTTTAATATTTTTATCATTATATTTGTTTTACTGCATTGTCATTTTGTTTGTAGTTTCTGATTGCAGATGCTGTTATTTTGTAAATTTTTTTTAATCAGTAATGACCTTCTGTCATGTAGCATCATTGTTCAGACAGTATTTAAAATTTTGGCACGCAGTTCTCATCATCCAAGTTTAGCTGGATTAATGCTACCCATCCCTTCATTTTTAACCCATTTTTCTATGACACCTCAGCTTATCCCAGCACCTTTAGGCACAAATTAGTAACCAGCTTTGAACTGGACTCCATTTCGTTACAGAGTACGCTAATGCACTTGCCTACAGTTATTCATAGAGGCACAGTCAGCCAAATAATACATGTATTTGGGCTGTGGAAGGAAACCAAAAACACAAATGGAAAAGCACAGAATGTTCTTTTGCCAATCCTTGATGGGGCACCAGTCCCTTCATGGACACACTTCTAAACTTCATACAGTACCTGTGACAAATATGCTACTATGAACCTCTGAGTATCTAAAGGAAGCTGGACTATCCTCTGAAAACGCATTTGATAAAATGAATAGCATTATATAAGACTTTGGTCAAATGAATGTTCTAATTATCTGAAGGTACAAATACTATTTTATTAATAGCAATAAAGTTCTTTTTTCTGCAGTCATATGGATACAATGAATGGCCAAGACTGCGTTGTGTTTGCACCCCCAAAAACATACAGTGTAAGTAACAACTCTCTGTTGGTCCAGTGTGAGTATGAATGTATCCTGTGATGGACTGCCCAGTGCTGCTAGAACCGAAGTGGCTTAAAAGAATTTGGGAATGTATGTATGTATGTATAATAGTTATTCTTGTAATACTGCATGGTAAGGTATGGTATTATCATTCAGTAATTCTAAAGCCAATTTATTCCAATGGAACACTTAGAACAAGGAAGGAAGCAGCCTTGCAAATGGTACCAGTCCCTTGGGGGGCCTACTCAAACACATTGCCTAAAGATAAAACCAGAGTACCTGGAGGATAACCCACAAAATCTACATAGACAACAACTAGGCACAAGATCCATGAAGCAGCAGTGGTAGCCATTATCCTACCATTCCACATCTATGGTAATGTTAAATTAAAGTAAAATTCATTTCTTCTGTAAATGGGTTACAGTGTGTCCTGAAAATGAATTCAGATACAAATAATGCATGATGAAAGCCCTAAAAATAAAAAAATATATATACAAATGAGTATATCACTGTTCTAAAAGTAGTAGTTCTTATGCGTTGATTGATTTTTTTATTTGCACCAAAAGACAAAATGTCACAGCAGGATGAGAGCTAATCAATATGAGCTCTCCCTAATTACAGTGGATAATCAGCTTGTAGCATCATCCTAGTGTCCTTTAATGATGGGACAGCACTACAGTAATGGCTGCTCAGAACACGACGACCACAGTAAGCCAAAACATCTGAATCAATCACAGTTAGAATGGAGCCACAGCCAAACAGAGAATAGAGGTAACCTAGAATTAGTAAAACTTGCTAAATAACATCTTCCAGGGCCCTTCCACTAATACAGAACTTCTTTGCTATGGGTTTTCATGCAGACATCCAGGGTGGTCTAAATATGCCTGTATTGAGGTGACACAGCTCTTTGTTATTTGGCACTCCCTACAGGATCAGTGTACTGTACTGGATTTTCTGGTTTCCATGTACATTCATGCACAAACTCCTGAATTTCTTAAATCTTCTCTTTGGCTTTCAGATAACTTTAGAGCAGATTTTAAAAATCTTATTCTTTCTTAAAAGGCTATGAAAGATTCAGCTCTCCTTCTCTTGGCTGAATTTATTAATGATTATACGCAAGATGGACTTGCTGATCTTATAATTCCAAAGATAAACAAAATCGACAAAGGCAGCAGGTGCTTTAAACTTGGATAATACCAGCAGATCACTCTGAACAGACTCAGAATTTAAAATGACGGCTGAAGAACAACTATTTTAACCTTGCCTATGAATATTTGAGCTAAAATAATGCTACTACCATGTTGCATTCAATTATATTGATCCATTATTCAGCTCTGCTTAATACAAGTTGGAGGTGATTGTGAGCCAAAACCTATTTCGGCACATGGTGAGAACAAACCATGGGAAGTCTAGCAGGGTACTGCTGAGCCCACTAATACAAATACCTGCACTGACTCTTGCAGGACAAATTCAGACCTTAGCTTTAAATTCAGATTTTTGGAAAGTAGAACAAAAAATCACAATACCAGGAGAAAAACAATACAGGCATGGTAAGTCTATCAAACTGCAGTCTCTTGGTGTTGTAAGACTAAAGTGCAAGCCATTGTGCCTTTCTATCTAATTTGTTATTATGGTTTGGACTGTTACATTAATAGAATTTAGGCCTATTGTCATTCTTTTTGGTGTTTTCATGATGCCACTCCATTACTTGTCAATACAATTTCTCCTAAATATAAGACATAGGATTACAAAAGACAGTAGTACTAGTCTCATTACAGTCCAAATCCAGAGTTGTACAGGCTCAGTCATTTCATGCACTACTTTTACAGTAATGCACATGTCTTGGTTAACCGCCCAGGTAGGGGTTTGTACCTTGCTGTCAATCTGCTCAGCCATCTATATATTTAAAACCTCAAGGACTTTCATTTTTCTTTAGCATGGAGATGTTTGATTTTCCTTTTCTCTGTTGCTACTTCAGTGTTAAGATTTGCTGTGCTTTGTAATTCTGCTCCAGTTGTCTGTTAAACATACTGAGCCAAGTCAATGTGAACAGTGTTGCATAAAAGAATACAATTAATTGTTTTTATGGATCATTTTCGAGTTTATACTCAACAGAACATTTATAAAAGCTGTTAAATAGCCCATACCATGTGATATCCATCCAGTTTCTTTCTTCCAGGTATCTATTTTAGAGTTACTAAAACCTTGCCAAATTCCCAGCAACAGGAGAGTAGCCAAGAGTTAATTTTAGGGTGGATGAGAAAATTCATAAATCATAATTAATGTGATTTTGAACATATTATTAATAAAAACTCCAGCATATTGGGTACATCCTTCATGGTAAGCAAGTATTTTTAGCAGTGTGGGTGCAGAGACCGTATTTAAAATTTGTAATTTAATTATTTTAGCTTCCATTTTTCATTACGTACAGTGTATTCAGAAAGCATCTTTTCATTTTGTCTTTATGGGTTATTGAATGTAGATTGCTAGGCAAAAATTATCCATTTAAAATTGAATCTACAACACAATAAAGCATACAGAAAGTGAAAGAGTCTGAATACATTTTAAATCCACTGTATGTCTGAAAGTCCTTTACTTTGTTTCAGTGAAAAATAACCTAAAATGTTAGGAGTAGCTTTCACCATAGTTATGTTACCAAAGTTCTCTTCTTGACCGATTTCCATTTTCATTACTCTTTTTCTTTCCGCATTCTTTGTTGTGTTTTCCTGATGTAGAAGAACTACCTACTGTATATATGCTTTTTTGTTTTGTCTTTTTTTTCCGTGCTTCAACTACTCCTGAATTGCAAATAGTGTAAACTTTATAATTCTGATTAGAAGGCTTCTTAATCAGCTTATAGTCAATAAAAAGTTCTTAAACAGGATTAATGTTATGAGTTTATTTCATATCCATCAACAAAGGAAAGTGGCTAAACCTTGTGTAGCAATTATGACATCATTTTAATGCATGTACTATATACATTAATAACAACATTTATTTATATAGCACATTTTCATACAAACAGTATAGCTCAAAGTCCTTTATAAGATGAAATAAAAAGTTAATATAAAGCATAAGCAAACAAGATTAGGTAATAATATTGTACAGTTGCCAGGATGGCCAGGACGACAGAAGAAACAAACACAGGTTGGAGAAAAAAAAAAAAAAATCTGCAGGGGTTCCAAGGCCAAAAGACTGTCAAGCCCCCACTGGCAATTCTAACTAACATAGTTGATCTAAATCAGTCCTCATGGTTTTCAAGATTCACATGGAAGAATTTGATGATGATGGTCATGTGGATATCAGGGTCACCCGCCATTCAATCTACAACTGCAGGAGGCAGCACAGTGCCTTCATCAGGTGGTGGTGGTGGTGGCCCAGATCGCCACCGCAGAAGAACCAGAAAAGACAGCAGAGAATACGACAGATTAGTATGGAATTGCAGAACCCATTGGAAAATGATAATTAAGTGCCCACAAAAACTAATAGGGATACAACTAAAAGGTAGTTTTCAAAAAGCCATTTTAAAATAATTGGTTTTCAGCAATTTTTTAAATTGTTCTACAGTATTATCCTGCTGAATTTCTATTGGTAAAGCATTCCAAATTTCAGGTGAATAATATCAAAAGGACACCTCACCACTTCTTTTCAGTTTGGCTCTTGGAATTATAAGCATACATTCATTTGAAGATCTTGGACTTGGAGTGTAAGGGGACAGACATTCCAAAACATAGGACAGGGTGAGATTATTAAAGGCTTTGTAAACTATTAGTGGTATTTTAAAGTCAATTCTAAATTACACAGGTAACATAATGATGCTAAAACTGATGAAACGTGCGCAGATTTTCTTTCTCTTGTTAAGATTCTTGCTGCTGCATTCTGTACTAACTGTAGCAGATTGATGTCTTTCTTAGGTAGTCCTGTAAGGAGTGCATTACAGTAATCTACAGTAGTCGACTGAAAACAAAAGTGTGAACTAATAAGAGGTCTAACTTTTGCTATATTCCTTAAGTGAAGAAATGCAGACCTAGTAATCTGATTAATATGCGATTTAAAATTGAGGTCAGAGTCAATAGATACCTTAAATTTCTTTAATTCTAACTTGACTTTTAAGCATAAGGGATCAAGTTTATTTCCGATACCTTCACTATATTTATTTTTGCCAATAACTAATATTTTTGTTTTCTCCTTATTTAGTCTCCTTAACATTACTGCTCATCCATCCAGAAATACCTTGGATCAGAGAGTCAAGAGCATTAGGGTCATCAGGAGCTATAAATACAGCTATGGGTCATCTGGCTGTGTCATCATTTAGAGGTAAAAGATTCTTGTCTATGTTTTATGCATGATATATTTCCATCTATGAACAATTAGTTGGAACTGTCACGTTTATTTCAGGGGGATACAAACCCATAATCCCTTCTCCCTGGCTATGCCAATGAGTAGTAGTGTCAGCGCATAGACGTTATAGTGCTTGATGGGATGGTAACTCATCACAAGACACACTCAAATATGTCCACAGTTGTCATATCAGAATAACTTAGAGATGCTGATTGGCATTAGTAATTCCATTCTGGATTTCATATGTTTAAGTCTCAAGTAATCTGAAGTGAACAAGGAGGATGACATGGGAAAAATGTACAGGGGTTCCAAGCATGGTGAAATGACACCACTCAGTGCTGCAGTATTGCATACAATAAAGGGACACTAAAGAAAAGTAAAGCACAAACCAGGAGCAAGAGTGATGTAGTTCGCCTCACAGTTCCCGAGTCCTGGCTTTGAATCCCTGCCTGACTCAAGTCTGTAGAGTTGCATGTTCTCCCCTTGTCTGGAGTTTACTCCAGGTATTCCAATGTTCCTCTCACCTCCTTTTGTTAATTTGGCTTCTCTGTGTGAGTGAATGTGAAACTGTACAGAAGAACTGTGCTAAGGCTGCTCATGCCTTGTTCTTCTGGGATAGGCTCAGGCTTCTCACAGCCTTGTGTTTAGATCAGTGAAGTAAAGTCGCTTGACAAGAAGTTTCAGTTATTAAATTAATATCATGCTTTTCAAAAGAGGCTGTAATTTAGAAGGTGTAAAATGACTCAATATGTCTAGCACACTAGGTGTAGTAATTCAATTGTAATATAATGACTCCTAAATATCTGCACCTTTTCAATTTTATTCTGATCAAATCCAGTGATAATGTAAATCTAAACGGAACAGTGATATCACTGTTAACTGTCATTAGGCTACAGAATGCTTGTAATACAACTGGGTTTTTGTACCAAGATATCATCTTGGCTTTATTCTTGAGTCAGCCTATCAGGTTCGTCAAAACTTTATTGCCATTGTGTAACCTGATCTATTATTCAGTTGCTGTACAAAGAACTCCTTTATCACTTTCATGTCACTTCAACAAAGAAACCCCTGAGAAAATGAGGCAGGTAGAGATATTAATAAATCAATCTCTATTTCATATAGCACCTCTCAGAGCATGCATTATTTCAAAATGCTTCTGAAGAAAATGAAATTGATAAATTAAATAGGCAAATAAATTTCAAGCCACTGTATTGCACTGATAAAACAACACAGACCTAGAAAGTTCACTGCACTAGCCAGTGTCACCTTTTTTATGAATCTTCTTTATTGATTACAGTGCATTGTTGCAGAGGTTTACAACCAATTGCTCTAGGACTAGGCACATAGCAGAAGCCACTGCTGGACAAGATGCCAGTTCATTACAGCACACAATCACACAGAACAACACTCACTCTTATTGAGATGAAATGGAGGTACTAATTTTCTTAACCTACACACCTATGGAATGTGGGAGGAAACCAGAATACCTGAAATAAACTTACAAGTATACAGCGAGAACATGCAGTCTGGAGACCATGACCAGACTAGTAATTTAATCCAGGCCCCTGGAGTTGGGAGGTAGCAGTGCTGTCACTGTCCTAGTAAGTGATGCTGTGCTACTAAGGTTTAGAGAAAGTGAAAATATAAAAAAAAAAAAAGGGTAAGGACATTGAATGAGTTTTCAAATGCAGGACAGCTTTGGAATATTGAAAAGTGTGTCGGATATCTCACATGCTTACATGGGTAAGCAGTACATGTCTAAGTAACTGTGCAGCATCTGATGGTAGGGGAGGAGCAGAATGTCAATGTCAATGTCAACTTTATTTATATAGCACATTTAAAACAACATAGAAATGCTGTGGCTAAAGTGCTTTACAATAATAGAATAAAAAAAAAAAATTAACATGAATAACATAAATAGAAATAAAATAAATGAACATAAATAAAATAAATAATAAACAGAAGTAATGTTACATAATCACAATGAGGAAACCATCAGTATTACTGAAGGTCACAGAAAGCAAGTGAATAGAAATTAGTCTTTAATCTTGTTTTGAACAGTTCAATTGCAGATGACTCCTTTATGTAATGAGGTAAAGAGTTCCACAGGCGAGGAGCAGCAGCTGCAAAAGCCTTGTCCCCCTTAGTTTTACACTTGATACGAGAGACAACAAGAGACAACTGACCAGAAGATCTAAGCACTCTGGATGGCTGATGTAAAACACACAATTCAGATAAATAGACAGGAGCAAGCCCATGTAAAGATTTAAAAACTAGCAACAAGATTTTAAAATCAATTCGAAAACTGACAGGCAGCCAGTGTAAAGAAGCTAATATTGGAGAAACAGAATCAGACTTTCTTGCCCCAACCAGAAAGCGAGCGGCAGCATTCAGGAACAACTGTAACCTGCGTATCAGGGATTTACTAATCCCAGAATACAGCGAGTTGCAGTAATCAAGGCGAGAGAAGATAAAAGCATGAGTAGCTTTCTCAAGATCCTTAGAAGATAAAAAAGGCTTGATCTTACCTAAACGACGAAGCTGGAAAAGCAACTCTTAACTACAGAATTAACTTGTTTTTTCAAAAGAGAGGTTACTGCCAAAAATAACACCAAGATTGCGGACTTGAGGTTTGCAAAAGACAGAGAAAGAGCCAAAAAGTCCAAGACCAATTTGGGCTTTAGCTGATGGACCCACTATAAGCACCGCCGTTTGATTTTGATTCAGATCAAGAAAATTATTAGCTATCCAGGATCTTAGTTTAAAAAAACAGTTGTGCAGTTGATTCATTGCAGAGATGCAGATGGGAATATAAACCTGTGTATCATCAGCATAGCAGTGAAAAGAAATGTTAAATTTCCTAAAAATAACTCCAATATGGTGAAGGTATATAGAGAACAAAATAGGACCCAAAATGGATCCCTGAGGAACGCCACATTTAAGAGGAGCAGTACACGAAAAAGAGGAATTTAAAGTCACTGAAAAGTGTCTACCAGTTAGATATGAAAGAATGCAGAGATGATTTCGAAATGATCTGTGACCTAGCACAGACGGCTAGTTGAAAGCCTCTGTGTTTATAAAGTTATATGACAATAGTCTGACTGCATCATGCTGCACATGTTGGGAGTTGTTGTGATTTGTACCTTTATTTATTTTTTATGTGATTTCCTAGATGGATTTACATACTCTATACATTGATCTAGCAGTTTTAGAACTCAAGGATCATGATTTTCTCATTAGTTTTAGTGTTTAGTGCCAGTAGAGAAAGTTGAAGATTTTTATTCCTCAATGCTAAACTTCTTTCCTTTGGCACCACTGTTTCGGGGTTTTTGCTGTCTCTCATAGTCCTACCAGTTCTCCCATAATTCCGTAGGATGAACGCCACTTGTGGTGTCACCAGAGCAATGGTTTAAACATTGCTCCAAACATCTCCATAGTGTCCAGGTTTTATGGAGAGAACTTACACTCTAATCTTTTGGAAACTTTAGTGAATTTTGACTTCCAAGTTTTCTGATCTCCTGTCTACGATTCTAACTACTTTGATTAGATTTCCAGTTTGAAAGATAGGATCGATTTTCAGTTCCAGCTCTAGCTTGCCTTTTGACTGTGCTTCTCTCCCGGCCCTCTACATTAAAAATATTACAGTTTCACTTTGAGTCAGTATAGAAGTCACATAAGGTTTCCGGCTGAAATGCCATTGTAGTATGTTCATATAATTTAAGAATTTCAAAGATAAACAGCATAGCTAGATGAGTTTCATCAATAGTTAAAAGTATGCAGTGAATTTACACCAATTTCCATAATATCAACTGGTCCCAATTTAAAAAAAAATGAGTCAAGCTTTTTATAAGCACATCTTTTGCAATGACAAAGCGTCTTGATTATTATCGCACATTTCACATTGCAGGCTTTATTTACCATTTCGAGTCAGTTTACAAACATGGTTTAACCTGGTTTTGCATGACGATCTAGTGTTTGAAATAAGCACATTACACATAATAAGAAGAAGAATAAGAATAATGGACTGTCAGTCAAGCATTAATACACAGCTTTAATACTCCGATTCCATCTGATGTTATGTTTTCTACCACTTCTCCCTTTTGTGTCTCATGTCTGACTGACCACAAAGATGCTGTCATTCATAAAATCAACCGCATTATTCTAAGACCGGCTACATCAAAACCTGCTGCAAACATGAAGAACAACATCACCACCAACATAACTAATAAATGTGTCTACCAAACAATGAAAACTACAAGATAAATTGGCTTGAAATAGAAGTGCACCTCAATCAGATTGCAAAACTTACCAAGCTTTCCATCACATAGTCATAAGCACCAGCGCTGCTGCCGTTTTTGTGACAGGCAGTGAAAACACTAAAAACATGTGTCACTCTGCGGCACCGATCAACAAGGCCTCACATGTTTGTTTACACAGAGCAATGGTTAATCCCTTTGTTAACGGTTTATGAATAGGTTAAATTACCTAGCTAACAGGCTGGCTAATGGTATCCGAAACATTAAGTGAGCAAGGCTGATAAGGATTAAGATGACGAGGTATTGTTCTTTTGGAATTCTTCAAGATGCCTACACAGTTGCTGATGTGAAGAAGATTTCCCCTTTGCATTGTTTCCCTTTTTTCTAATATAGAATGACATCAAACCAAATGTTCTTCAGCCAATAAGTAAGCTGTCAAGCTTCCTAGTAGTGACAAGTGTCACCATGATAACCCATTATATTATAAAATGTTCCTCTGTATGCCAAATCTTTACAAAAAAAACAACAACTTTTAGCAAATATAAACAAATCTCTACTATGACAAGCCTAAGTTTTGACAACACTGTTTAAAAACAGGTCCTTTGAATATTGCTGCACAAACCATTCCCTTCATTTAATACCTCAGCCATATGACTTCTAATCCTAATATGTCATCCTGTGTGAATGACTGGAGTGGTTTACTTTTCTGAATTATCCCTAAAAAGTGAAATTGTATTATTAGAAGGGGCATATACTTAGCTAGCTTTTTGTCCGAGCAGGTTGTTGTCGTAGAAAACATTGGTTAGCTCACTGAGTTCAATTGAACTATACTCTCTTTTTCTTTCCCTTTCTGTCCAGAGGTTTTGAAATAAAGATTTCAAACTACACGATTAATCCAAAATTATGGTAAGCTGCAAAAATGTTTCATTTCAAATGTGTCAATCAGTTGTCTCCTCAGCTATTCCACTGGTGTTGGCTATTAAAAATACCCATTACCACATTACACAGAGCGGTCTCAGGCTCAGGACCAAATAACTTTATAAACAAAATCACTTTCAAAAAGACTTCTTTTTTACATTTTTTTTAATTAAAAAGATACAATCAATTCACCTTGCTCATTTGACAGAACACCACTAGATTGAGATAAACCATATTAAACAAAAAAATAAAAAAAAACACTCATTAAAATGCCTTACACAACTTTTACAGTCCTGAGTTAAACATATTCTGCTGCTTGGAGCTTTATATTAATTCATCTTGCACTATGAACCTTATGATATGTGTGAAAACAAAGGCAATGTCATCCCTCTCATTGATTCCTACAGTCTGTCTGAAATCACTGACACATGGAACTCTACCTGGGCTCTAAAAGTCTTGAGTTTTAAATGAATCATCCAATCACTTGCAATGCTGTGTAAAAGTAAAAAAAAAATGTGCTACTTGTGCTACAGAGTAATTGATCCACCTTGCTTATGAATGCAAAAAAATAAAACAAAAAAGCGCATAAAGTTCAGCATTGCCAGTCAGTTAAATTAATACAGCATGTACACAAACAAATGTAAAAATAAATTAAAAATTTAAAAGAAAATGGGGCATGCATACCCTGCAGTGGGCTGGCGCCCTGCCCAGGATTTGTTTCCTGCCTTGCACCCTGTGTTGGCTGGGATTGGCTCCAGCAGACCCCCATGACCCTTTAGTTAGGATATAGCAGGTTGGATAACGGATGGATGGGGCATGCATACCATATGTTTTCATTTCAAAACAGTCTCTACCTAAAACCCAGAAAAATACAAACAGGACAAATTCTGAAAAAAAAATTGATAAAATGGTAACAGTTTTAAAAAATTAAAAAATAAAAACAAAAACACAATAACATTTGTAAAAAACATGGTGTGTCAGCCTCTGGAAATAGTTGTTTCCTTAAGAGGATTGGTCATCTAACATTTACATAGAATAAAAGGTACAATTCATTTCAGTAGGAATCTTTTAAATTTTACTTATTTTCTTACAAATGCTAGTACGCTCTGTTTTTGTCAGCTTCTTAGTTCTCCTCGAGATGTGATGCATTTTTACCCTCAGAATTTTGATTGTATTGATCTACGTATATTATATCGAATAGCAGGGAAGGAGAATTCCTCCTGTTATTTTCAGCTCACACATATTCTTATAGCAAAGAGCGAGGGTGAAGGTTCTCATTTAAACTTTCTGTTGCCCTGATGAGTTGGGGATTACAGGTCAACTTCAGGTCCTGCGTGGATTTAGTGATATTTTTACCCCCAGAAAAAAACAAAAAAGGTTAGTATATTTTTTCCAAACCAAAACACAGGAATCTAAAGTCTTTCGATTGTCTATATGGCCTTTCAAGTCACTTTATGGTCTTGAATGTTCTAAGCTCCAATATGATTTGTCTAAATATTAGTCACCTGGAGGACATTTAGGCCATGAGATTAAGTGACAGCAGAGCAAAAACAGAAACTGATAGATAGATAGATAGATAGATAGATAGATAGATAGATAGATAGATAGATAGATAGAT
>JANRMT010062808.1:42303502-42434500 GCA_026402145.1 Polypterus bichir lapradei | reverse complement strand
CACACATACACACACACACACATAAACACACATTTATGGATAAATATTTATATTTGTAAGAGAGTGTGTGTCTTTGTCAGTGTGCCCTGAAATTGACAGGTTGACCACCCGCCTTGCTTTCAGACGTATGCCCAATGCACTCAGGATTGACTTCTGCTGCCCTGCCAGTTTGTACTCAGTGGGTGAGATCACCAAATGCACTCCTACAAAAACAGATAGTGAAGATATGCATGCACGCAGTTACCTCGATGGTGACCAGACGTCCCGTTGTTATCTATTGCGTCCTAATTAATAATTGGAATATAACCAAATGTGCCAGCTAGTCATTTAATACAGCAATGTTGTGCCGCACACATCGAACAGCCGCTCTCCTTCAACACGGTTAACACTTCAAGGGGGAACATACTAATTTCCCCCCGAACCCCCACAAGTGTAATGTATAAGAACCCGTACGAAACAGTTGGAATCTGCTTCGCTGTTATTACGTAGAGTCTTGTTTTGGGACTATGAAAATCTGGTCAGCCTATTATATCACATATTAAAATATTACATTTGAAACAATACTTTAAACATGCTACTGCTTCGCATGTCGTATTACTGTATTTTCTTTCACTGCTCGAGTTTTACAGATCCGTCAATAGACCAAAGCCGCAGCTCCAAACTAACAAAACAAACTACAGTTAATTGTAGCAGACTCTGCACAATACTCGAATTGGATGATTAGAGAATTATGAAGCATAGATTTAGTATAACAAATTTTATTTAAAACCCATCAAGAAAGTAAAGCAGTTTGGTGCAAAATGTAGTATATTCACGAGTCATTGTAGCTTTGCGCACATTTAATTAACAAAGGGTGTTAGTGCTGAAACATCACATTCTGTAAACAAAATCTAGAGAGGCTTCCCATATCCCAACCCTCGTCAAAATAGCTTAAGATGACTTTAAGAGAAGGCGTATCATGCTGTGTTTTCAGCTCGGTTAATCTGGCCTAAATTTTACATGTCTTGCCAACACGTCAACAGCGGCATTTCATAAAGAATAATGACAGTGTAATAAAGAAAATGACAATTGATAAGACATATTGTACAACAACAGCATATTAATACAGAGACCGATGACGATCGCCTCAGAAATGCTTAAAAACGGATTTTCAAAACAATCGGTTATTAAGAAGTATAAAAGCAAACGAAAGGGTCTCCGATTTTCCAATTTTGCTAAATGTTTCGGAAAACCTAAAGAAAACAAGCTAATATATAAAGGGCAAAAGTTGTCACTGAACAAAGTCATATCTTTAAGTGCGCCCCACCTAAACAACTTTCTCAAGTCAGATCGTACATCATCTCAGTCAGTCAGTGAGTGGAGTTTTTATATAGCGCCTTTCTCTAGTGAATATCCTTAAAAGTCAAAACTACACAAACAGCCTAAAGAATATACAATAATTTACTGTTTAAAAAAGATCGTAAATAAATCTGTCGCTGAATAAATTGACCCAGACGTCATAAATTCCTCTAACATGCGCTCAGGTGTGCGGGCGCTCACGGTGCCGTAGTAGTGCTGTGACCTTTTCAGATATTCAATGCTCCGCACGAGGAGGCGATGCCGACAGCTTACTAAGGCGGCCACTCTGACGGCTTTTCTTCTTTCATACTGCGCCGTGTTTATGTCGCTGGTTCTCTTGAAAGCGGGGCTCCGACTTAAGTTTCATCAGTCCTCGTCTTTGCTCGTTTTACTCATCATAGAGTCAACGCAGGCAAACACACATTGATCCAACACTAAATTGTATTTATTTTTATTTATTTTTTAATAATATATATATTGTTCGTATTTTTTACGTTCATCTTTAATCCAGAACACATTCAAATACATACAATACGATACAATAAATGCACCCATTTTAATTCGTTATTATTTAAAGTGACTATTATATCATGTAGTGTGACAAAGTATATTTCACACACAAAACTTAATGTGTTAAATGAACAGTTGAAATGCGTACTGTATATGTGAACGCTGAGATCACACATCTATTTTACCCTGCTGGTTTTGCTTTGCCCCGTGGCACGGAGATTAGACCTTGAATGCCTGTTCGACACCCACTTCTAGAGTACCTTGATGTCCATCCTTTGTTTCCGTTGACGTCTCCGGTACTATTCCAGAGTTCATATAAATGAATCATATTAAATAATATAAACAATTTTTAATCGCCTTAATATAAAATCGGAGCGACAAAAACTATAATATCAGCACTGGACATGGTCACAGCAAGGCAAGAAACAGTTGTGGACGGGGCATTCTCACGCACACTCCCCACAAAGCCAATAAGAAATCTTTCAGAACTTGCAGGGGCAAACGCACAATGGCCGGGCTCGGATTCGAACGCAGATTCTGAAGCCATGAAGCACCAAACACCAGATCGTGTTAAATGACAAACATAAAAACTCAACGATACTCAAATAATAAACGCTCCGGCCCAAACTCCACAGATCTGAACGGAGGTTTACAAATGTTATGTTGAATACTGTGTGGGAGCACACTGTACTATTAAATAATTAATTTAGCTGTCGCCTTCATCTAAGAGGACAATTCTAATGTTTCTCCAGGAACAACAGAAACCCGACGATATCAGTTCGCCCTTCTTTCAAAGCAACGTACAAACACAAATGATTTAACGTACTGTATAATCAAATTTGTCCGCATTCATATATTGTTTTCCTAAACCAGTTTCGTACCACTGTATAAACGAGTTTGATGTACAGAATACGCAGTTCTGTTAATGATCCTTTAAGTACTTTGCATAATTATTAGGTGTTATTTAAACGGAGATTGATCAATGGCTCAGAATATTTAAAACGTAAAGGCTATGCTGCCCCAAAAGAGCTGTCAGATATTCTCTAGGAATACGAGGTCAGGAGAATGAAGGAGATGTACTGGGTCGAGAGAAAGCGCTACAGGTGCACTCCTTCAAAATTTTCGATCGCGCAGCTTCTTAAGGACTAAGCTGCCACCTTAAAAAATGGTCTAAAATCCCTGCACAGTTTGAACATTTCGTATTCTCAGGGGCCTTAGCCTGAAAACTATTACTGTACTCACAGTCTCAACATTCCACGAGTCTGGATTTAAAAAACAAAGTGGTACCCTTACATTTACTTTAAACTGCTTCAGTTTCGACAATGGGAGGTGCACCGATATCCTCAGAATTCAGATGTAAGCTGCACCATGCAGACGCGATACCCATATAAAAGTTACTACTCTGGTGTGTATAATGAAATGGGAATGCGAAATTTCTCTTTTAAACGCACTTCTGTATTATGTGTTCAGTTCGTGACATCTCACAAACCGCGGAATGTGATCTCCACATTCCGCTCTCATTTTCGACTCTTTCCTCAGTATTCGCAAAGTACAAAGTCTACCGGATAAACTACTAGGACCACCTATTGTGAGATGCAGGTTATAAAGTGAAAGCCAGGTGTCCACTGCACAAGATGCTCCAAGGTGCTTAGCATGCAAGTCATATTGCCAGTCCGCCAGTAAACATTACCAATGTTCACCATTACACAAGCGGACCCACGACAGAACCCCGACCCCTCAATCGGACCCCCGGAAGAACCTCCGCCCCCCCCCCACCCCCCCCCCCAGTCATACTTCGGCAGAGCCAAATAACACATGAACGGAAGCAATGAGCATTTTACTACTTACACTGCTGTTTTCCCCGGTCCAGTGCACCATCGCCTGATTGTGAGTAGCATCCCCTTTAAGCACGAAAGAGCTGCTGAGCAGGGACACTTTTTCCTGGGACAGGGATTTCCTTAAACGTATAGCTGCAGAACCAGTCCCGTCCTCGGCGTCGCTTCCCCAAAGCGCACCGTCGTTGCCGGTGAACGATGACTCCCCAAGGCTTCGCTTAAAGACAACGCTGTCACTCCGCAAGGCTTCCAGACCCGAGATCCACGCCACGAGCAAAGCCAGAGCGCCACAAAGGTGCGCCGATAGGGTCCCTTTTGGTGAAAGAGATGCCCCACTTTGCGCCATGACAGCGCTTTATCTGATGCTGACAGAGACTCTGATGTGAATGGAAGATAGATAGAGCCGCTGCGAGCCGAGGAGGGAGGGAGGAGGGATTTGTAACCAAACCGAGGGTTTACATTGGAAACAACGTGGTCATTTTCAAGGTGCCGAATAATGGCCCCTGCGATCCGAGACGCATCAGTGCCATCTGCTGGGCAGTCCGTGTAAGACAGGGAGCGGTCGGTTTGCATGATTTCGATCAGAGCGCATAAAATGTTCTCACGGTGGCTCGTAAAAGTGTTTATCACTCCTTTCTTGGCGATTGAAGAATTTTTTCATTTCCTATTGAACAATCTAACCAGCGCTAATCTGTGTATGCGACCTGGCATGCATAATGCCAGCATGTAAATTGATAGGTTTAGTTTAACTGCTGACATTCAGTACGCGAATCATTATTGTGACACTTAAACTATTTTTTACAGTGACGCCCATTGGACAGAGCTATAATGAAAGCAAAACAACATTTTAGTAACGAAGTTATAGTCATCTAACGTCGGATTTAGTTCGTTTTAATCAGCAACAATGCGTGGAATTCTGTTACGGGATAGGGAAGCAGTTCTTATGAGATTATCACCGCCAACTGTTCACTTCAAACATTATTCTCTACGGTAATGTTATATCCGGTGTATTCAGCGCGCACAGTCCTCCACTCCATTAATCTCTGTAGAATTGACAGCTGTGAATATTATTTACCACAAGATGCTTACAGGTACTTAAAACACATAATTGTAGTTTGCTTCTAAGATCGAAAGAAACGGTGAGGGTGCTCATTTACCACAAACTACTATTGCAGTTTACTCACCTCACAGACACAATCAATCAATCACTCAGTCAATAAATCATTCAAAAATGAAGACAACTCACATCTCACACATAACATAATAGCTACAGATAGGTATATCCTTAAAAAAAACGGCAAAGTAGATTTTCAGGTGACCAGTCTTCCTTATCTAGTTTCTAGCCTCTGACAACAAAGCAAATCATTCACCTAAAATCTAAATTGGCTGATCCTGCTTATCTTGGTGGAATAGGCTCTGTCTCCCTGCGGTTATGTATTGGAGTAAGTGATTTGCAGAAAACGAATGATCAGATGCTTATCATGGTTGGGCTGGCAATGATTTGTAGTCAATCTGGATAACAACAAGTGGATGGGAAGGATGCACTTAACACAGCAGCACACAGGTGACCTGATAGCAAACAGCTTAGGCTAGCAGCTAAGAAGCTGGACTGTAAGTGGGAAGATTGGTAATTTAATGTCCACCAAAGACTCACTTTTTGTCCCTATAAAAGTCATTTAACCCTTTGTTCGAGTGCCTTGGGTTAATATTCTCCTTAGAAAGGTCATACATAAAAACAAGGAAAAGTGTTTTTCACAACACTAACCAAGGCACGCCTGCTCAAAATAGAATGGGGGTCCAGACAAAGTTCTACGGTACCTTCAAAAGGTATTTAGACTCCTTCAATTTTTACATATTTTGTTACGTTGCAGCCTTATGCTAAAATCATTTAAATAAATTTATTTCCTTCATTACTCAATGCTATATTCCCCAGAATGACAAGGCAAAAACAATGCTTTAAAAATGATTGCAATTTTATTAAAAATAAAAAGCTGAAATATCTCTATCGATTCATGAATTTAGACCCTTTACTCAGTGCTTCCTTGAAGGAAGCACCTCTGGCAGCGGTTGGAGCCTGGAGTCTTCTTGGGTATGACATGACAAGTTTCACACACCTTTAGAGATTTTCTACCATTCTTCTCTTTAGATCCTCTCAAGCTCTGTTAGGTTGGATGGAGATCATCGCTGAGTTTTAATGTAAGGTCCGTCTTAACATATGGGTATAATGGGCACTGGCCAGGGGCCTAAGCATGCTACTTTGCCCAGGGGCCTATGATGCTGTAAAGACAGCCATGCATCACTCGAAAGCTATCAGGTCTCTCCCAAGATGTTCGATTGGGTTCAAGCCTGGGCTGTGACTGGGCCACTCAAGAACATTCATGGAGCTCTCCCTGAGCCAATGTGCTGTCTTTGCTTTGTGCTTCGGTTCATTCTACTTTGGGAAGGTGAACCTGTGGCCCAGTCTGAGGTCCAGAGCACTCTTGCACAAGTTTTCATGGTGGATATTTCTGTACTTTGCTCCCTTTAATTTTCTCTCAACCCTACTGTATCTAGTATCCAAGACCCTTCTGCTGAAAAACAACTCCATGCCATGATGCTGCCACCACCATGCTTTGCCATTGGAATAATATTACAGAGGTGATGAGGAGTGCCTGGTTTCCTCCAGAAATGACACATAGAAGTGAGGCCAGATATTTCAATCTTGGGTTCATATGATCAGTAAATCTTGTTTCTCATTGTCTGAGAGTCCTTTAGGTGCCTTTTTACAAAATTCAAATGGATTTTCATGTGTCTCACAGCCCCTTTGCTGTAAAGCCCAGATTGATGAAATATTGCAGTGGTGGTTGTCCTTTTGGAAGTTTCTCCTATCTCCATACAGATTCTCTAGACCTCACTGCTCTAACCAAGCCCCCCAAAATCCCCTCAAAATTGCTCAGTTTGTCTTGGCAGCCAGCTCTAGGAAGACTTACGGCTATTCCAAATTTCTTCCATTTAAGAATTATAAAGACTCCTGTGCTCCTGTGAACCTTCAATGTTTCAGAAGTTTTTTGTGTCCTTCATCAGATCTATGCATTGAAATAATCCTGTCTCTAAGCTCTGCAGGCAGTTCTTTTGACCACATAGCTTACTGTTTGCTGTTTGCTCTGATGCACATCGTCTACTGTAGGACCATGTATAGACTCTACACTCTTAGAAATAAAGATATGTGCTTTTCTAATCAGGCACAATCAATTGAATTTACAACAAGCAAGGTGTAGAAACATCTCAAGGATCATCAACAGAATGGGATGCACCTGTCATAACAAAAGATCCAAATACTCGTGACAATGTGATAGATAAATTTGCAAAAAATTCTGACCTCCTCTTTTTCCTCTGTCATTCTGGAGTATTCAGTGTTGTTTGATTAGCAAAAAAATAATGTAAATGTATTTTTCATAAGGGTGTAACATAATCAAAATGTGAAAAAAGGTAAAGGGTCTGAGTACTTTCTGAAGTCACTGTATATGCTGTGACTCCATTGATTGAGGTGAAAACATTTTTATGTGTAGAGGGTGTTGTCTTCATTATTCTTATATGTAGGTTTTACTGATGACATGCATGTTGCATCTTTGGCAGCTGATTTTAAGGGGACGTAATAAAAAGGTAAATGAAAACTTGAAATACTTCATACAGTATATATTACTCCATCAATTTATTTATTGGTAGTTTATTTTTTACTATCTGTGCTACCCATCTAAAATGGATTGAACTCTAAGTAATTAATACAACCTCCGAGTTTATGTTTGAAGTGCAATGCATGTGTCTCTGTTATATGCCATCTAATTTGGGATTCAAAAAAATAGTGTTACTGTTTGTGATGCAGCATCCTTTGGAATGACAAAGGCAATTAATTTTTTTACTAAAAATGTTTGTGATGCACCATCTTTTGTAATGGCAGAGACATAGCAACTAGATAGACACACAGACCCTTATCCTTTTATTTAGGTGGATTTGTATCTGACATCTAAAAACTGAACAGAAAAAGTTTTACCTGTACTTTGTTTGATCTGATATGATTAATTGGGAGTATTACACACTTAAAATGGAGGGAATCCTATTACTTTTAAAGTTATAAATGCTAGGAACTTATGTTGAATTTCAAAATAAAAAATTGTGCATAACATTTCAATTGGTTCTGCAGATGTCACTCTGCACTCTTATGGGTTTTTTAATGGCACAGTTCCTTGTAGAACTATCACTCGACAAAGCACCATTTCATTGTGGGAAGGGCTATTTGTATATGAAGTTGGTTCTTTCTGCTTTAAAAAAACTTCCTAATATTTAGAGACAAACTGCAATCTTTTAATGAATGGTAGGTTACATAGCTGGACACAAACAGATTAAGAAAACCTGGATGTAATCTGTGTTATTGAATGTAGCAACAGTCCTTTTAAAATCATGGCCCATTGGTGTTTCACAAATCTTTTATCGTCTTTTCAACAGTTATTTTTTTACAGATCTAAATAAATAAGGGTTCCTTCTGGAATCTTCATCCAAATGGGTCTTTTGGCAACCAAAAGTGACATCACTCTAAAGAAACACTCTGGCACCTTTATTTTTAAGAGTGTACAGTAAAATGTTGTTTTTAAGACAGGATGATCAGCTGGATCTTATAGCTGTTTATTCTTTACATATGGTTATTCATCATTCACAATTCAAAATACACTGAGTGACCACCTAATTAGGCGCCTTTCCTAAATAGTGAGTTACAGTTTCCTCATTTAAGTCCAGAACTGCATGAATTCAATGGGACATGGATTCAACCTACAGTAGTGTTGAAAATGGGATGTGTGGCCAGTGATATCCCCCATGTCTCTCAGAGTTGTTGCAGATTAGCTAGTAATGGATTACCACTCCAGATAAGAACTTCCTTCTAATCCTACAGATGTCCAATTGGATTTGACTTGTGATCAGTGGGGAGGCCTCTGAATTAGTTGAATTCACTGTCACATTCCTGAGTCGACTCCTTGGCCTTACTTGAATTTTTAAATGGAATGCTCTTCTACTGAAAGATGGCTTTCCTCAAGGGCTGAACTTGATCAGCAACAACGTTTAGATATCTTGTGGCGTTCAAATATTGTTCTACTCGTGTTAACTAAAGCATGCCATAAAAATACGACTCCACCATTACAGTGCTACCACCTACTTGAAATGTTAGTATGTTGCCACTCTCTCTGACCTTTCAGAAATAAAGACGATAAATAATAAAACAATACCTGCACCTATCCGGAATTATGAAAATGGCGACCCATCCACTTCCTCTACAACGTCACTTTCTGGGTCTTCGTGATGACGTCACTTCCGGTCCCATTCAGATGGTGTCACTTCCTACTCTTCGTGATGACGTCTCTTCCAGTCCCATCTAGATGATGTCACTTCCGCTATGATTTCATTTCTTGCCGCCATTTTCATATGATATAAAAAGCCATTGCAAAAACAAATGATTATCGAATGTTGAATGTTTTTTTCACTACTTTGACCAGAGAAATTGCACCAGCAATATACGGGGCATATTCCCCAACACTTTAACTTTGTCTTGTGACCTTAATTATATCACACTCTTTACTCATAAGTAACGCTGTCACTTCTGATAACCCCCACAGAGTTCATGTTACTCACACATTCGAGTTAGTTCATCTACAAATTCTCAAATACTGTGCTGTAATCCACTTAGATCTTAGGTTTTGCTTGTTCACACTCCAGATTGCACATATATATGCACACTCAGCTGGTGCCTGTTTTTCTTCTTGAGTAACATCTTCTGCACAGTTGATGCAGTTACTGAGTGACCAGTTAGTTACATGGGAGGGGTAGATGCACCTAAAAAATTGACCGTTTTTTTGTACCTTCATCCATTAGCTGATAACATCCAGTTCTAAGCTGTAAGGTGGCAAACAACAACCCTACAGTACTGGATAAAAAACAGATGCATTCTAGGTGGGGTGTTAGTCCATCACAATTTTATTCATTAGAGACATGTTTTATGCTGCTTTTTTATTTTAGCTAAAATATTTTATTTAATAATAAATTATTGTTTTTATGTGGTTAAGTAAGTAACACTGCAGCCTCACAGATGTAATGTTCTATGTTCAAATGGCATACCCAGCAGTTCTCCATGTGGAACATGTACATTATCCCATGTGGGGAAGAATCCTAGCCCACTTCTTTTATGTCGGTGAGTAACTGATGTTATATGCTATTTGAAATTGGGAAAAAATCTAATTCTTACTTAGAGGATCTGTACAAAACAATTTTAAAACCTGGCAGGATCTAAACAATAATATTTTAGACAAAGCATTTATATTGGGTAAAAGGATTCTGTTCCCTCTTTTCTACTGTAGATTTACTCTGGCTGTTGAGCTGCCTCTCTTTCTCTTGGATGGGGGTTGAACTGAATTTAGTCTTGTTCAGTTTGACTTGATTGTATGGAATATTACTTGCTTTTAATAAAATCAATAAAAAATAAAGAAATTGAGAATGCTTAGCTAGTAGCTAAATAAATGAGCTTGATGGAATGCATGGTCTCTTCTCATTTGTCAAAAGTCTTTTGTTCTTATGTTCTTATGAAATATTGGTTTGTCAAGAAGAATAAAACAGAGACCTACACTAAGTATTGGTCAGCAAAGATGGTATATGATGCAGGACACAGCATGAGAATGGGGTTGTGTTTGCAGGAGAAGCTCTAGGCAATGAATCAATATCAAGATTTCTCAGCTTCTTGATAATATTGGCAGCCAAAACACTACAGGTGTTTTAGTGGGCACAAGGTGAACCAGCTTGTAGCTGCAGTGTTGTGTTTGCCTGGTACTTTCTGGAAGCTGACATGTAATTTTCATGTAGGGTCTCAAATCAAATCAAATTTAATTTGTCACATACAAATTATACATATCGTACAAAATGGAGTGAAATGCTTAGTTGCTCAGCTTCAATGATTATGTCTTATCAATATAACAGGACAATAACTTTATAAATATTTAAAAAATCATTAATAGAATTATAAATATGTAATAAATAATAACAAAATAAATTAACCTAAATAACTTAATGTTAGAGATTTTACAATTAGGCATCATGTAATTCTAGAGACTTTCCTTATTCAACTTGTGGATGGACTGTGAGGAAAACAGTCTATAAACAATTCGAGTGAACAACTCGTTGCACCTCCCGGATGCTTTCTTCATTCTGTATTGTTGCTGGATGACCCCTTCACTCTTCATCTTCACAGGATTCAATTTCTTCTCTGTGTCACCACTATTACCATTTGTAGTGTCAACTGAAGACCTACTGTATCTTTGCTCCCTTATGTTTTACCTTGGTAACAAAGATGTTTATTTAATTGTTTAGATGATGCGCATTGCATGTACTAGATGTATATGTGGTTTATCTTTCTAACATTTATTTCCGTGTGTTTTATTGTGTATTTTAGTGTTTTGATTTGCACTTCATCATCTTGCTGTACTGTTGCAAAGTGCGATTTAAAATAAAGAGTGGGCACAGCTGCAAAAACAAAAAAAGACATGATTCCTTTTTTCTTTTCTTGAAAATCACTCTCTTCTTCATCGCCTTCAAGAGAATCCTCTTTAAATTACACCATCATCCTATAAGGCAATTCATTCATCAACAACTATAACTCATATAAAGCACTCTTCACATTATTTCAAAAAAGCTGCTGTTATTACTGTTTCAGTTGTAGAATTATTGTCATTTCTACAACAAAATTCTTACTTGCATGGTGGTAACACATCACCACTCTCTGGCACCATAATAAATAGTTAACAGATAATAAAATCAAAACATTTACAAATATCTAAATTCCAGCGTATGCGTAATAGTATTAAAAGTAAAGCACACCTAAATCATACTGGCAACTGAGGACTGAAAAACTAAATCTCCAAATTCAAACAAATTTCATTAAGCTCTTGATTATTTGCATTAAAACAATGTCACAAAGACTTAACTAGCCCTTCCTTGTGGAGACTAACAATACACAGACAGTTTCATCAAATTTTAATAGTGAGGTCAGTGCAATGCAAGTCCTATTTGACATTGGACTTTTTAGAGGATAGCTTGGAGGAGCCAGCCTTCAATGAAGGCTACATCTGATATGCCAGCTGATCCAGTACCTCCAATGAGCTTAGGGTCATTAAAGTGGATGAGGAGTTGGCAGGCCCATGCAGAGAACTGATAGACCAGAACCAGGTGTCCTTTAGAGAGATACTGGAGACTCCAGGCCAGGCAGGTACTGTAGATTCTGGAATATAAGCCGAAAATTTCGTCCTAGATTTTTGGCTTGGAGTTTGGGGGTCGGCTTATACAACGAGTATCATTTCAGATTCAAGATTTCCAGTGCAATGCCGGTTTTGCCGATGAATACGGAAGTAATTAATGATGAAACCACAGCGCCATCTTTCAGATGAAGAAGTAACTTTGCATGCCGGTACTTTAAATTAAATAAAGAATTTATTCAAAAAAGTGTTTTAGTTGTTGATTTTATTAATAAAATTTATAATAAATTATCGGGAAGTTTAAAATAAAAATTTTTGTTTTGATTTACGACCAACATCTTGCGTTACGACCCAAATGTGGTCACGTGTAAGCGTCAGTCAGAGTCCAGATACATGTGTTTGTGGATGTAATTTCAGTCATTGCAGTGATTTACCTATATATATAATTCACTAAGACCATGCAAGCAAGATACATAATTGCTAAGGAAGGAAGAGAAGGTAACGAAGGTAAAGCGATCACAATCGAAACGAAGATGGAAATTGTGTGGAAATATGAGAGTGCTGTTCGTGTGACCGATCTCGCTAATATGTACAGCATGTCGAAATCCACCATCTCGACAATTTTACAAAGAAAAGATTTGCATAAGGAGGCTCCTTCTAAACAATAACCACCTTCCGTTTCATTCTCCTCCTCCTCCCTTCCTGCAGCCCAAAGATGTCAAATTGAATGGTGAGTACAGTATGAAATTGTTGTTTCTAGAATAGAATAGAATAGAATGCCTTTTATTGTCACTATACACAATGAGATTAAAAGCAGCTCCTTCAGTGCAGACATATGTATAGAACAAAACAACAAGTAAATAAACAAATAAACAAATGGTGCGAAAAGATGCAAAGAAGTTGCAAAAAAAAAGTTCTGTATAGGGCTTGTATGGTTGTTTCTTTAGCCTTAGCATAAAGACGGATCTGCGGCCCCGCTTCTGCTTTCTTTCCCTCCTCCGTCTGCGTTGTCTCCTAGACCCGACAACAATCCATGGAGAGCCCACTGGTCTCGCTATGTTGTCTGGGATGTTGTGTGTGTGATGAAAAACACTCGAAACAGATGTCTGGCTCTGGACACCGATGTCTATAAGGTTCTGATGGGTGTAGCGGATGTTCACCGAACCGATCGTGCACAAACAAGCAAAAAAAAAAAGTGCAAAAACAACAAAAAAGTGCACTGAAAAGGAGAGCCCTGAGCCACTGCGACCATGTGCGCCGCCATGCTCCTAGCTTAATCTAGCCTACTTCTGGTAGGCTAGGCACTTTTTATATCTTTTTGGTTAGTACATTAGAAAAATTATTGGTGTTTTGGTAAATTATGCACATTATACAACCCTTTTTTATTATGAAAAGGTTAAGTAAGTGTTGCAGTGGGAGGTTCGGAACGCATTATGGGTATTTTCATTATTTCTTATGGGAAAAAAGTTGGCTGTAAGTCAAAACTATGAGTTACAACCAGCCCTTGCGAACAAATTAAGTTCGTAAGTCAAGGGTCCACTGTATTGCGTATTTAAGTTAATCAAATTTATAACAAGTCTCCGGAAATCCACCCGCCAATGTACCGTATTTGCGTATATAGTTTCAACACAAAGGTTTCATTTTACTAAACTTCTCCGCAATCACTTCCTGGTTTCCATCAAAAATGCTGGCAGTCTCAAATTCTCGCCGATAAACATGATAAATATACCTGAAGAGACACTTTTAAGGAAATTTAGAAAATTTTGCTTGGAGAAGGAGGTCGGCTTACATATCGGTCATCGGCAAATACATGTAATTTAGTAGGTAGAAAAGGGGGTCAGCTAATATACCGAGTCGGCTTGTATTCCGGGATCTACAGTAGGTGGGTCATGGTTACAAGATGCAAGGTGAAGAGTGTACACTGTCTGGGGGCATCAGCCCCAGAACTGGAAGTGTCAAACTATTTTCAGGGCCTTGTGGAACTGCGTGGTGTCTCTGAAGATTCTGAAGTGGTAGATAGGCATGAGGAGCCCCAATAGGCCACCTGAAAATCAGTTCCCAGAAAGACATAGCAAATGTTTGCATAAGTGACACTATATAAATGTGTCTGTGTGGGTGTATATTCTGTACAGTACATACATGTACATATGTCTCCATTCTTGGCACTGTATTATATTTACTGTGCTGAGGAGACACACAATTAAGAATTTGTACCATTTAAATATGACAGTAAACTTCTTCAGTAACTGAGGTCTCACAGAATGTTTGTCTTCTTTAAGATAGACCATTTCAAAAATGTGTACATTTTTTAAATGGGAGCTTTTGAAACTTCAAAAATGTATACTGCATGTTCTATTCAAGGTATCCAAATGAAAGTTTAATTTTACTGAATACATACAGTTAAAGACAGCTCCTAATTATTGTAGGTGATTTTTATCAATTTCAATCCATTTTTCATGTGGATAACCAATGTGATCCAAAAGCAAGAAAATTCATTAACTTCCGGTACTCTTTTGGTCTTGATCAGCACGTCAGCTAGCCCACACATAAGGCAGGACCCACTCTGGACCTTTGTGATTTCAAAAGGATTAAAAGTTGATGTGAGGCAGGTTGTGGATATTGGTATATCAGACTATTTTGTAATATTATTTGATGTAGAAATAATGATAACTACAACTAATGAGAAGCTTATTGTTAAAAAACGCTATTTTGATACATCTGCAGCTTGAATGCTCACTAAAATTCTTAACAATAATCCGACTGTAGTGCTAAAATTATTAAAGCTAGTGTGTAAACACTAAAGTGGAAAATTTTAATGCTAAGGTGAGAGCTGCAGCTGAAATAGTGGCCCCTGAAAAGACTATCAAGAAATCCTCTAGCATTATCGTACTGTTGAAGACCCAATGAGTGTCTGAACAAGATGGAGTACTGAACGTAAATTGACATAAACTAAATTGACAGCCCACTACGAAATATTGAAGGCACAAATAACCGAATATAAAAATGCAGTCCGCCATGAAGGGCAGTCCTGTTTCTCTAAAATTTAAAATGAAAATGCTAGCAATCCAAGAGTTTTATTCTCAACTATTGATCGTCTTCTTAACCCCGCTCACTCAATTAAATGCCTCCTAAGAATTATGAGTGACACTTGTGAGGCTTTTGCAAGACTTTTAAAACACAAAATAAATATTAGAAATAATATAGTAGTGTATATCCACCTAAAGTTAATCCCATTGTAACTCAACATGCCCTTTTAAGCAAGTTACATTTTTACATTGAAATAGATCGATCTGAACTACGTATTATAATTTCTCAGCTGAAACCTTCCACCTGTATCCTTGACCCAGTGAACTCGTTAGATATGGGGGTCTTCTCTGACTGTCTAAAGTCTGCAGTTGTTAAATACCTGCTCAAAAAAATAATCTCAGTTTCTCTACCTTTTAAAACTTTAGACTAATTGCTAACCGTCCATTTTTAAGCAAAATACTAAAAAAGGCAGCTTTTAAGCAGCAAAATAATTATTATTAATGGCTTTTGCATAACTGCATTTTAGTTTTACTCCTAATAGACTATATGTGCATAGAATTATTATATTCTTCAGGGATCTGCAATCTTTACTAATCTCTACTACTCTCTGCTGTCTTTTCCTAATCTTCTGTAGTGGCGATTTGATGATCAAGGCACCATGCAGTCACCTGTGATGATGGAATGAAGGCGAGTGCCTCAGCTGTCCACGAGGCCAGCTTCATTGAATCCTCTCATATGAAGCCTGGAAACAAAGAGGAATGAAAGAAGAACATTTCTGTTAAGTAGAATGCCCAGTGGTGGCTGGGTGGTCTTTTGGCCTTGCAACCCCTGCAGATTTTGTTTTTTTCTCCAACTTGAGTTTTTCTGTTTTTCCTGTCCTCCTGGGCATCTGACCTTATCACCTGACTCATGTAAAGACTTTTAAAATGACATTGTATATAAGGATGTTACTCTTTTATGTGATATTTATCTGTTTTTTAGGATTGTATGGATTTTTTTTTGTTACTTATTCTTTACTATTATTGCCTAATCATATTTGTTTTTCTATTCTTGTAACTTTCTGTTTGACATCTTATAAAGTACTTTGAGCTTCATTGTTTGTATGAAAATGTGCTTTATAAATAAATGTTGTTGACAAATACATTTTTCAAAATTTCAACTGACATAGAGATATAATGACAACAATAGTTGCTTTGCATCTTATGAAAACACACTTAAAACTGATTCTTTAGTATAGTTCTACTGCTCAAAAGAATGAGGCCTTCCTCACTCTCTCATGGTTTAAGGTTTTGTAAATAATAACTTTATCTCTTGCTGTGTGTTTTTATATTTAAAATTATATGACAGCCAGCATTTTGCAATAACAGTGTCTGTGTTTGCATTAAAACATTGAGCAGGTTAACGAGGCGCTAAGCCAGTCACAGTTTTATAATTTAGAAGAAATACATTTAAATTGATTCAAAGTTTATCTTAAATCCATTGGAAAAACTAAAAATATGAATACTGTGATGATATTTCGCATTCCTTCTCCTTGATGCTGCTTTTCCAATTACTGTATTTGCAGTGTAGCTTACAGAAAGTCAATACTGACATTATGTTCAATATCATTTTTGAAAAAAAAAAACAATATTTTTGCATTAGAAAAAGATTTAACCTTGTTATTTTATTATTTAAAAAAGCATCCTAAGCTAAAGGTAACATACTGTGTCATCTGAAAGAATGCATCTCAGTTTATTCAAGCAGTTGCTTTTTTCACCTATATTTGTTTTATGCATAGGAAAGCTTTACAGTAAATTGTTTTATTACAGTGCTAAAGTATATTTTGTAGAGTGGAAAATGTGTACAAATATATCTAATTAGCTGTTTAGAAGTAGATTTGCTTAACGGTTTGTAAAAATGAGCAATTAATTTTATGAGATGTACTGTAGATGAGCTCTGCCCAGCAAAGTAAATTGACTTTATAATTGTAAGTGGAAATATAAGGCATTTTGTTTATTCATTTTTCCTTTCCTGCTTGCTTCTTCAGGGCCACATGATGTTTAATACTGTTCCAGTAGCAAGGAAACAAGGTAGGAATATCCATATGAGAGGAAAAGAAGTGCAATTGAGTGTGCCTACACAAACACTAAAGGATACAATGACAATTTGGCATCCCCACTGTTGAAAGCATGGCTTGTAGCTGTAGCAGTTAATTCCCAAAACTATAAAGGAAAGACATAACACAACCTTCTCAAACCCATTTAATCTGATTCAGGAGCCAAAGCCATTTTCTGTTCTTGGTGCACTGTGTGCAATGCAGGATATGTCCCTAGACAAGACGTGGCCCACTCACATGCACATACATCCATCTTACATTCACATTATCTAGCATGTCAGACATGGAGAGAATGTGCAAACTCACATGGATTATGTTTCAAACATAGGATACAGGAACCCGTGACGTAGCACCCTAAACTCAATCTTCGCATGGAAACTTAGGACTATAAAGCTACTTGTCAAAATATAGTATGTACTGTTTCAATAAATTACTCAGATCTTTCACAGCAGTTCTCTCTTTATTTTTCATGTGCCCAGTGTGTCATAAACTAACACAGCAAACCATTCCTGCTGCCTTCACAACAGTTGCATACATCATTACATTTTTTATTTTTAAACCCAAATATGAAGTAGACAGAAAATAAAAACACAACAGTAGACATTAATATTAGTTTTCTAGCTGTCTATTGTCTGAATTAAATCCCACTACTTATTTATTTGCTATATTTGCAGTTCAAACCTTCCTAGTACACTGTTAGCTGCACAAAAAACTGTTCTGCCTCCCCTACTGTACCACTCTCAACTGGTGCACTGCTCAGGTTCGTGCTGTCATTCCTCTCAGAGAGCCCATCGAATCTTACCCATGATCAGTAACTGCACTGGGGTGTGTTTTCCAAAAGCATTGTAGTGCTAAAAACATTGTAAACTCAATCGTTAATTTACTAGTGTTTCTCAAAACCTAAGTAACAAAATCTTTTTTCATGTACTTGCTGCCTGAACCAATCATCAGTCGATGAGTGCCCCTTAAACTGGCTACCTCTTAGGCCTAACAGACACATAATACACTAAATTCCGTCATAGAAGTTCTCTGAAAATTTACAATACTAAGATTTATATTTGACAGGATATCATTTTGCTGATGAAATTCATTCAGGTTATATCTGTGTGTCTGAAAGATTTTTTTTTGCAATGTGCTGTTACTTATTCTCTTCTCTGTCTTACCCCACTTTAGGATTTTCTCGCTATTGTAAAAATTAGTGCATGCCTTAGTAAATAATTGCACTGTGTTGTCATCCACATGGAAAAGAAGAAGAAGCTCTTCTTTCGCAAAGTAGTGTTTGTGGTGATTCTTCTGAGTAAATAAATCTTCACACAAACAAAAAAAAGTTTTGGGGACCGTCCCCGTATATTGTCGTGCAGACAATAATGAAAAGAAAGCTATTCAGAGTCTTTGAAAGTACAATGAATATTATACTGATAACAAAATGGCGGCTTTATAATAAGAATGAATCATATGACAGGAAATGGTTGGCAGGAAGTGACGTTGCAGCAGGAACCAGAAAGTTGTGAGATTATTTCTCTTCAGGTTTTCTGTTGATGAAAAGAAATCCAGGTAAGTACCAGGTGATGACCCACTATCTCGCAATGTTTCACTCACCTTTAGGCTCTTTGGCTGCCTCTTAATCACACATGTGTGACATGACACCCCCCCTCAGCCCAGACCCATCAAGTCGTGCACCGAGAGGTCGTGGACACGAGAGAGAGCATCCGCGTTGGCCTGCAAGGAACCTTTACGATAAATGACACTAAAACGATAAGGTTGAAGATCCAGGAACCACCTAGTGACGCGCATGGGTCCCGATGAAGGGACATCCACTGTAAAGCGACGTGATCCGTCACCAGAGTAAACTCATGCCCCAATAGGTAGTACCTTAAAAATGTGATAGCCCATTTGATCGCCAAGGCCTCTCGCTCCACCGCAGCATACTTGGTCTCACATCATGTGGCCCTGAAGAAGCAAGCAGGAAAGGAAAAATGAATGAACAAAATGCCTTGGCAGAGCTCATCTACAGTACAACTCATACAATTAATTGCTCATTTTTACAAACCGTTAAGCAAATCTACTTCTAAACAGCTAATTAGATATATTTGTACACATTTTCCACTCTACAAAATATTGGCTAATTCTCTCTCTTTCTTTCCCAGGTCACAAAGCGGAAGTGGAAGTAGAAGCAGACAATGGCCGACAGTGAAATGAATAGCGTTTCCATCGTCATCGAAGAACTCCAGGCAACTCGACAAACAGATTCAGAAACTTCTGTCCAGACGAAGGTACCTTAGATACTTGAAGGCTCAGCTGCTGGATAAACCATCCTCGACATCTAAAGTTGATGTAACATCAACCCCACCTTGTGCCGCTCAATTCCAAGGACAAGTAAGCTTCATCCCCGCGCCTCATAGGAGCGACGACAACGGCGATAAAGAGCTCAGCGTGTTTCAGCTATGCAGGTGGGGGTTCAAGGCTAGAACACCTCCAGCGGCACAGGCGAGCATCTCAATCCAGAACTGGTTCGACCCTCTCCGTGTGCCCAGTTTGCCTTCAACCCCGGGTGATGTAATCGTGGTAGGTGACTCGATTGTACGAAAGCTCAATATCACATACCCTAATTGAAAATCTTTTATTTCTTGTTTTCCCGGTACTCGAGTCCGAGATGTGATGAGACGTGCGCTGACCATCTACGAGAAGCACAAGAGGGCAGTCGGATCCATTATTTTACACGCCGGTGTAAACGACATAAGGCACTGACAATCGGAGGTTCTCAAGGCTGACTTCGCAGCACTAATTAAAGACATGAAGGAGAGGACCCCATCGGCAAAAATCTTCATCTCGGGTCCACTACCTCTCGTCAGACGATCAAATGAATACTACAGTCGTCTACTGGGATTAAACAACTGCCTGAAAGGCTTCTGCGAGACTCAAGACATTGGGTTCATCGAAAATTGGGACCTCTTTTGGGAAAGGCTGCGTTTCTTCAAGCGGGATGGCCTGCATCCGAATAGATTCGGCGCCCGGGTCCTCTCCGAAAACATCGCTAAGGTAATTCGTCTATCTTGACTGTCTATTTCTACTTTAAACCCCTTCCGTAATGCTACTGCTTTGCAAGGACATAATGGCATAACAAAGTCTTTCGTAAAAGTGCACAACATTAATAATCTAATAACCAATTTTAATGCACGTAATAAATCTAGGCAGTGCGGCATAAACACCAATAATTTAATTGCAATTACTACTTTAGATCAACAATGCATTAAAACTATAAAAACAGATTGTAGATTACATAAAAAATACACACAGAGCGGCGTTAACAAAAATAACTTAGTTTCTGTTGCAAATACCAATAAAGAGCATAGAATTCAGCTCTGCCCCTCCAAAACATTAAATATGGCACTATTAAATGTTGTAGCTTTAACTAACAAGACGTTTTTTTATAAACGATCTTATTAGTGATAGAAACATTGATTTTATTGCACTAAGTTGAAACGTGGCTTAACTCAGACGGCGGGGCTGTTTTAATTGAATCTGCGCCTCCGGATTACAGTTTTACTCGTGCAGACCGCCAGGGAAAAAAGGGGGGCGGCTTGGCAAACATTTACTCGAGCCAGTTAAAGTGTAAAGATGTTAGTTTTGGTAAATTTAAGTCCTTTGAGTATCTCGCCGTTGTTATTCATGGAGATTCTCATGTTCTAGTATTATCCGTGTATAGACCTCCTAAATTTAACGCATCTTTCTTTAAAGAATTCTCAGACTTAATGTCAATTTTAATTACGAACTATGACACACTCTTAATTGTCAGCGACTTTAACTTTCATATCGATATTCAGTGTGACCTAAAAGTAAAGGAATTCATTATCCTCCTGGACTCTTTTGATTTGAGACAGCTCGTTAATCAACCTACACATAAAGCAGGTCATACATTAGACTTAGTAATACCAAAGGACTAAAAGTTGATGTGAAGCAGATCATTGATATTGGTCTATCAGACCACTTTCTTCTACTATTTAATATAGAAATAGAAAGCATTCATGAGAAGCATATTGTTAAAAAACGCTTCTTTGACTCATCAGCAGCTTTAAAACTTATAAACATTCTAAGCAATCAGTCGGTTTATAGTGCCAACTATAATAGTGAGGATAATGTAATTAGTAAGGTGGAAAACTTTAATTCTAAAGTAAGAGCTGCTGTTGACATAGTTGCACCTGAAAAGACAGTTAAAAAATCTTATATCATTGTTATTCCATCGAAGACCCAAAGAGTGTCTGATTTAAAAAGAACATGTCATAGAACTGAGTGTAAATGGAGGAAAACTAAACTAACTATCCATTATGAGATATTGAAGGTTAAAATAACAGAATACAATAACACAGTCCGTCTTGAGAGGCGCTGCTATTTCTCTAAGATTATAAATAACAATGCTAGTAATCCCAGAGTCTTATTTTTAACAATTGATCGTCTGTTAAACCCAAGTAACACAAAGGAATGCCCCCAAAATACTTCCAGTGAAACTTGTGAGAACATTGCTGTATTTTTCAATCAAAAAATTAATGATATTAGAAATAACATAGTACATCTCCCCAACACTGCGGAACCTCCTAAGCCCCAGTACTCCGTTATAAACAAATTAAATTCTTTCACCAGGATAGATTTACCTGATTTACATAGAATAATCTCTCAACTGAAACCCTCCTCCTGCATCCTTGACCCAATACCAACAAGGTTTTTCAAGGAAGTATCAAGTGTGCTAAATGATAATATTCTTGACATAGTAAATTCGTCATTAAATACGGGGGTCTTCCCAGACTGTCTTAAGACTGCTGTATTTAAACCCCTACTCAAGAAAAATAATCTTGACCCCTCTGTTTTTGAAAATTTTAGACCCATCTCTAACCTGCCCTTCTTAAATAAAATTCTAGAGAAGGCAGTCATCTTGCAGTTAAATGACCACCTCAATAAACATGCTATTCTTGATAAATTTCAGTCCGGTTTTAGAACAAATCACAGCACAGAAACTGCACTCGTTAAAGTAGTAAATGACTTGCGGGTAAATGCAGACAGAGGCCATTTATCTGTTCTCATCCTCCTAGATCTGAGTGCCGCATTTGACACCATTGATCACAATATTCTTAGAAATCGCCTTAGTCAATGGGTGGGCCTCTCTGGCAGTGTCTTAAATTGGTTTGAATCCTACCTGGCAGGGAGAAAATTCTTTGTTAATTGTGGTAATCACAACTCAAAGACACATGATATTCTATATGGTGTTCCACAAGGCTCTATCCTGGGTCCGCTGCTCTTCTCAATCTACATGCTTCCATTAGGTCAGATTATCTCAGGTTACAACGTGAGCTACCACAGCTATGCTGATGACACACAGCTGTACTTATCAATAGCACCTGATGACACCGACTCTCTCGATTCACTAACACAATGTCTTTCTGGTATTTCTGAATGGATGAATAGTAATTTTCTCAAGCTAAATAAAGAGAAAACTGAAATTTTAGTGATTGGCAATAATAGATTGAATGAGGTTATCAGAAATAAACTTGATGCATTAGGATTAAAAGTTAAGACGGAAGTAAAAAACTTAGGGGTAACTGTTGACTGTAACCTGAATTTTAAATCACATATTCATCAGACCACTAGGACAGCATTTTTTCACTTAAGAAACATAGCAAAAATTAGACCTCTTATATCATTGAAAGATGCTGAGAAATTAATTCACGCTTTTGTTTTCAGTCGACTAGATTACTGTAATGCACTCCTCTAAGGGCTACCCAAAAAAGACATAAATCGTTTGCAACGAGTGCAGAATGCAGCTGCTAGAATCCTAACTAGGAAAAGAAAATCCGAACACATTTCTCCAGCCTTGATGTCACTACACTGGTTACCTGTGTCTTTCAGAATTGACTTTAAAATTCTGCTTATGGTTTATAAAGCCTTAAATAATCTCGCCCCATCTTATATATCGGAATGTCTGACACCTTATATTCCAGATTGTAACCTTAGATCCTCAAATGAGTGTCTCCTTACAATTCCAAAAGCTAAACTTAAAAGAAGTGTTGAGGCGACCTTCTGCTGTTATGCACTTAAAATCTGGAATAGCCTGCCAAAAGGAATTCGCCAGGCTAATACAGTAGAGCACTTTAAAACACTGCTGAAAATACATTACTTTAACATGGCCTTCTCATAACTTCACTTTAACTTAATCCTGATACTCTGTATGTTCAGTTCATCATAATAACTATTCATGGTGGCTCTAAAATCCGTACTGACCCCTACTCTCTCTTCTGTTTCTTTTTTCGGTTTCTTTGTGGTGGGGGCCTGTGCCACCACCACCTACTCAAAGCATCATGATGCTCCAACATTGATGGACTAAAAGCCAGTCTACCTGACCATCATCATCAAGTCCTTCCATGAGAACCCTAAATACAAAGAGGACTGTTTCATTTATGTTAGGTATATTGCCTGGAATCCCTGCAGATTTTTTTTTTTTTTTCACCAGCCGTCTGGAGTTTTTTTCTGTCCACCCTGGCCATCAGACCTTACTCTTATTCTATGTTAATTAATGTTGACTTATTTTAATTTCTTACTGTGTCATTTATTTTTCTATTCCTCATTTTGTAAAGCACTTTGAGCTACATTTTTTGTATGAAAATGTGCTATATAAATAAATGTTGTTGTTGTTGTCTCACGCTCCAGCAGCTTCCGGCTAAGGTACATAACAGGGTGTTCAGCACCGTCGACACACTGGCTCAGCACGGCACCCAATCCTGTGGCCAATGCGTCGGTCTGGAGAATGAAAGGAACAGAAAAATCAGGGGATTTCAACACAGGTGCTGACCTAAGGGCCAACTTAAGGTCACAGAATGCTTTATCAATCGAATCATCCCATACCACTTTTAAAGGTGCTCATTTCTTTGTTAAATTCGATAAGGGCGAAGCAATTTCAGAGAAATGCGGTACAAAACGTCGATAGTAGCCCGCCAACCCTAAAAATGCCTTTACCTGCCTCTTATTTATCGGACGGGCCAATTCATGATGGCATTAACTTTATTACATTGTGGTTTAACAGCACCCCCACCTACTAGGTAGCCTAAATATTTGGCTTCTCTTATTTCGAAGAAACATTTCCTTGGATTAATACGAAGCCCTGCTGATGCTAGTGTGGAGAGTACCGCTTTAACCTGACATACATGGTCCTTCCAGTTGCCAGAATAAATGACTACGTCATCCAAGTAGGCGGCACTATAGGAATCGTGGGGCCGTAGCAGTGTGTCTACCAGACGTTGAAAAGTAGCTGGCGCCCCGTGCAAACCAAAAGGCAGGACCCTGTATTGCCAATGTCCACTGGGTGTACTAAAAGCGTTTTTTTCTTTAGCGGAGTCCGTTAAGGGAACTTGCCAATACCCTTTAGTCATGTCAAGAGTAGTTAGGAATCGAGCGTTTCCCAACCGATCAAGTAAATCATCCACTCGTGGCATGGGATACGCATCGAATTTAGAGAACTGATTAAGTCGCCGGAAGTCGTTGCAAAACCTCCATGACCCATCAGGTTTAGAAACTAAGACAATTGGACTAGACCAAGGGCTATAGCTTTCTTCAATAACCCCTAGTTCCAGCATTTGTCTAATTTCCAACTCCACTTCCGTTTTCTTTGCCTCCGGGAGTCTGTAAGGTCTCTCTCTGACATTTACCCCTGGGTCAGTAATAATGTCATGTACAATCAACGCAGTACGTCCAGGTAGTTCGTCCACAACATTGGGGACAGACAAGATAGCCCGTTCGATATCTAGTCTTTGTTCAGAAGACAAATCTGGACCAAAATTAAGGTGGGCGCAGGACATAAAAAGAGAACTAGGCTGCCCGGAGGTGGGATCAAGTTCCCTGTCCTTCCACGGTTTCAGTAAATTAATATGATATATTCGTTCACTCGGTCGGCGATTAGGTTGTTTAACCAAATAATCCACGAGTCCTTTTCTCTCCTTTATTTCATAAGGGCCTTGCCAATGCGCTAACAATTTTGAATGGGTAGTTGGGACGAGCACCATTACACGATCACCCGGGACGAACTCCTGAATGGTGATGTTTCTATTATAATAACGGGACTGTGCTGCTTGTGCTTTCTCCAAATTATCTTTTAGAATGGGTCTAATTTTCTCTAGTCTATCGCGTAATTGCGCGATATATTCAAGAATATTTGAAGTAGGGAGGACCTCCTCTTCCCATCCTTCTTTTAACATATCCAAAAGCCCTCTGGGTTGTCTTCCATACAATAATTCAAAAGGAGAGAAACCTGTAGAGGTCTGAGGGACTTCCCGGTAAGCAAACAAAACGAGAGGAAGCAAATTATCCCAGTTTCTTCCATCCTCGTTAACTACTTTGCGTAACATCTGTTTCAAAGTTTGATTAAAACGTTCTACCAACCCGTCAGTTTGGGGATGATAGACAGACGTTTTCAGATGTTTTATACTGAGTAATTTCGCTATCTCCCTGAACATCTCCGAAGTGAAAGGAGTCCCTTGGTCAGTTAAAACCTCTCAGGGGATCCCAACACGAGCGAATATCCCTACTAATTCCCGTGCGATATTTTTTGAATTAGCTGAGCGCAATGGAACAGCGTCTGGAAATCGAGTGGCATAATCAACTAACACTAATATATATTTAAATCCTTTTAACGAGGGTTCAAGGGGTCCTACGAAATCGATCCTGACTCGTTCAAAGGGAATATCAATAAGGGGAAGGGGAATAAGAGGAGCTCGAGTCTTTCTTGGAATCTGGTGAAGTTGAAACTCTGGACAGGAAGCGCAAAATTGCCGGACCTCCTCGTTTATTCCCGGCCAATAAAATCGGAGTTTTATTCTCTCTAAAGTTTTTTTGGAGCCTAAATGGGCTCCTAGAAGGTGAGCATGTGCTAATTCACACACTTGTCACAGAAAAGTGCGTGGAATTAACAACAATGCTCGCACTTCACCCCCGTTTTCTGCCACTCTATATAATAATTCATTTTTAATTACAAAGAACGGCATCGGTGGCATGGGATTCAGGGTCTCATAACCATCGGTAGATACTACAGCATTTCTAGCAAATTTTAAGGAATCATCGTTCCATTGTTCTCTTTTAAAAGATGAAGGTGTTAAAAGGAATTGAGAAGACAAATTTTGAATTGGGTCCTGCGCGAACTCAAGGGGAGGAGCTTCTACCTCCACGTCTTCCACGTTAACTGTATTAGCTCCCAAAGAGGACGATGGAACATCAATTTCTTCGCATTGGGTACCTGTATTGGTACCCGGAGGCAGCCGGAGCAGTATTCTCCATGACTAAGCCTAAATATTTCTTAGGTAGAGTTGCGTCTTTACCGCTGGTAATTTTATTCCAATCTTTACCCAGTATGACTGGAAAAGGGGGATCCGGTAATACAGCTATAGCCATGCTCGTCAGGTTACGATTTACCGATACTACACATCTGGCTGTTTTATAATACCGGATATCCCCATGAATACATTTAAGACTAGTTTTAATCTTAGTCCACTGTTGCGGTAAAACGAAGCAGGCAGCAACAATGGAAATGTTGCTCCCGGAGTCAAACATTGCCATTACCTTTCTGCCATTTATAATAACTGCACCTGTATAAGGAAGAGATAACAGGTTAGTCACTGTGGCACAATACCTTTCTCCCCTCACCAACGAACAATCCATGGGCTCGTAGGTACAGTTAGGGGACAGATGTCCAATCTCGCCACACTTGTAACAGCAGGGCAGATTAGCTGGTCTGTCCCGTCTACGGACAGCAGGTTCGGGAGCTTGTCGGGGGAGCTCAGGAGCTGCCCCACGTGCCTGTTGGGTTCGGCAAGAGAACCGTTCTGATCACCCCGATTTGCAAGCTGCCCAATGGCGCTCTGCAATCTTTATCAAGGTATCCATATCCTCGAAGTTTCCGGACCTGCTGGGCGATATGTTCAGGGAAGGAATGAACAAAAGTCTCACACGCTAAAAGCTCGGCCATTGTGTAAGAATTGTTGATGTCGGGCCGTAGCCATCAACAGACTTTTCTCCAGGCTTCAAAGTCCTGGGTTCTCAGTGGCCTCTCAGGATCGAACTGCCACTCCCTCCATTCCCTCGCTTGCTGCTCCGGAGAAACGCCGTAGCGTTTGAATACCTCTAATTTAAGAGCGTCATAATCAGCAGCCTGCTCCTTGGTTAAATCATAATAGGCTCTCTGCGCCGTTCCCTTCAGGTAGGGAGCCAGTTGGTACGCCCACTCCGACCTCGGCCAGGCGTTCCACTTAGCGGTACGCTCAAAGATCAAAAAATAAGTTTCGATGTCGTCTGACTCTGTCAGAGTCGTTAGTGCAATGGGCTATGACCGAGCAACCTCCGTCCATACACCTGCAGCAGCACAAGCCTCTGCTTCTGCTAGTTGGGTCCTCGTCTCTCCCATCTGTATTTTCAGTATTTGTAGAACAAACTGTATTTTCAGGGTTTGTAGAACACACGAACAAAATAAAGTTTTGGGGACCGTCCCCGTACATTGTCGTGCAGACAATAATGAAAAGAAAGCAATTCAGAGTCTTTGTAAGTACAATGAATATTTTACTGATAACAAAATGGCGGCTTTATAGTAAGAATGAATCATATGACAGGATATGGTTGTCAGGAAGTTTCGTTGCAGCAGGAACCGGAAACAACTTCATCATTATGGGCCGGAAGTGAGGTGATTTGTGGGAGCCGGAAGTGACGTCATTGCGGCCATTTTGGAAACCGGAAGTTGTGAGATTATTTCTCTTTAGGTTTTCTGTTGATGAAAAGAAATCCAGGTAAGTACCACGTGATGACCCCCTATCTCATGATGTTTCATTCACCTTTAGGCTCTTTGGCTGTCTCCTAATCGCACATGTGTGACATGTTGTATTTTATGGTGCAGGTTTGTAATTTCCTTTGCGTTTCAAAAAAATACTGTATTTGTCCAATTTTATATTTAATGATATGCTTTCTTAAAATATGAGGTTATGTTCATTTAATATTAATTCTTACAATTTATTTCATCCCCAAAACATCACCCTACAAATAACAAATGTACACCATAAAGTTGCTTGTTAATCTCCAAGATTCAGCATTTTTAGGAAGCACACTCCTGTATGTCTCTTTTGTCTTCAGAAGACTCCTATGGTTTCTTCTATAGACACCAATATTCTGATTCAGAACTTTGTATGATCGTAAGGCTACCTGTTTAAGGACTGCAGTCTTTTTTGACCATGCTCACGACTCTGTGATCCAGTCTGTGTAATTCTTACACAATGGCTTGAGTGGCATACAGGGAGTTTTGTTTTTGTTTAAGCCTCACAGCTCAATCAATCGAGTTATTATTGTTTGTGGCAAAAGTATAATATTGTGGAAGTCTTGTATAAATTTTATGCACAATGAGGAGCTCCCCTGGACATATCTCTCTCTCTCTCAGATGGTTTTGCTTTTGTCTTAAATTGTAGAGGAGGGCTTGTTTATGTGTGAGAGAGCTGACGACCTATGAGTGCTCACTCTGAGATGCAATGCATACAATGTGGTCTTATGGATAGAAGGTAAGCGGGTGTTTTGGGCCAAGCAAACTGATGAGATTGTGGCTGAATTTGCCATACCTGGAAAGCATTTATACAAGCAGCAGCACTGTCAGGCAGCACATTCATTGGCTATCAGAATGCAGCAAGTTTGCAATGTCCATGTGGAGTAAAACATTTTTTTCCAACATTGAATTTTATTGCTCCATTTTGCTGGCGAATCATTCTGTGAGTTATCTGTATCAATTTTTGTTGTTATTTAGAGAAATTTTTAGAAATATGGCTTCTGAGCTAGAACATTTAACAGCCCTTTCCCTTTTTTTCACGTTCTTAGTTTCACTGGAACTCTGCATACTGTTAGAGCAGCCCTCTCAAGTGCAGTCTTTATAGCCATGTTTGACACAAATTTTCCCAGGTCACTGATCCTGGTTAGGTCATGCTGCATTGTCTTTTTATTATTGAGCCTTTCCATTTCTAGTAAAGCCTGAATTTTGGGCCTCTCTGGTTGGACTCCATCAGCAGTTATTTTATCTCCAAGAAAGGTGATGTGTTTCATGCCAAATTAATATTGTGAAAGGATGCAAAGGACACCACAAAAAGGTTTGGGGCAGCCACCTCATATTCTTGAAAATTGGTTTGAAAAAAAGGCAAAATATGAGAAACAGGTCTTTACAGACTTGAGTCCAAAACAGAACTGAGGTAACAGAAAAACATGGCTATTTTAAAGCTGGACATGTCATCATCTGGACATGAACCAGAAGTGATTTTGTTGGGCCCAGAACTAGAAGTGACGTCAACGGGGCCTGGAACCAAACAAAACAATGTCATTGGGCCCAGGCGGAATTTCCTATGGTTGGTTTACAGAGGAAAAAGAGAAAGGTTCAGTGCACTCTGCAAGTCCCTGATTCAACATGGAATTACCTTCTTTCAAGCTCTTTAGCTGCCTCCCATGTGCATGTGTGTGACAACATGTGTCTGTAATTAGTACAGGGCCATATTGTTGAATTCTGTGAAGCTCTGATGAACTCCAAACAATAATGTCATCAACCCCCTCAAGACCTTCAGTAATGTGTTCCATTGCCTTGTAAAATATTTCTGGGGTGGAGCCGAAGCCAAAAGAAAGACAAAGAATGAAATATATCCCAAAGGGAGTATTAAGTGCCAGTAGCTTTGCACTTGATTCGTCCAATCTAATTAGCCAGAATCCATGTGAGGCATCAATTTTCTAAAAGCTTTTGACCCATGACATTTCACTTAGTATTTCTCCAGGCATGGTTATTTGATAGTGTTCCAATTTAGTACTATTGTTGGGATCTCTTGGACCCATAATGACTGGAATATTACTATTTTTGCTTTTTACACAGACTACTGAGTTCGGTCAATCTGTTGGCCCTTCTACTTTCTTTATGACACAAAATGAGACCATCCATAACAGCCCCTGTCCTAAACTACAGGAACAAACTTGGGTCAGGTGTTCTCCTTTAATGTAATGGAATATGTGAATGGTTAGGTGCCAACACCAAAAAAATGTTAGAATTCATTTGTAGAGCTACTGTACTATCTCCATAAATGTACAACTGTTGCACTGCAGACCAATTAGAACATTAGAACAATCTAGATGAGAACAGGCCATTCAGCCCAACAAAGCTTGCCAGTTAATTACAGCATAAATGCCCTGTACCAAGCCTAGCTCTTTGCAAGCCCTGTCTCCCAACAGAAAAATATGTCTTTCAGACACAAACGGGTTTTGCTTTTCATCCACACAATCAATTTACAAATGGCATAAGTGTAATTATCCCACTCACTATAGCCTTCAATGTCACTAACATATGCATAATTTCTGGTTCTAGTTTAATACTCTCTACAACAGTGATGTGTATAAGATTTGCTTTGGTAACCTTATCCAGTTTATAGGTTACAACAGTTACATTGACAATTAGTCATGCCTTCTATGTATCCTTATTTATTGTCCAAAGTGAGCTACGGTGTAAAACCATGACACTATGAAAAATTCCAACAAAATATTATTCCTCTTCATCCATACTGTCTTCAGTCATGGTTTTCAATTTTTGACTCCAGAGCCTATGAAAGACATTGTTGCAAAATTATATCTACCCCTTTATTCCAAAAGCTGGGAATTGATGTGGAGCAATGATTGGCACTTCAGAGATTGGAGGTAAATTAATAATATTTGTAATATCTAAGAATGCTTGAGCTCTGGCCTTGCACACAACATCAACTGAGTCAATCTCTTTGCTAACTCAACTAGCAGCACCAGTTTCAGAAGTTCTGAATACAATGCACAGAACTCACTAGCATGGCATGTTTTATTGTAGTGTCTAAGGTAAGCTCAAAATCACAAAAGCCAATCTCTTACCCTATTATCACTTTTGCCAAAAACAATCTGGTCATGCATCTCAGAGTTGTTAAAATCTTCAAAATTGCAAGTCTCTGCCTTTAGTTTAAGGTCCTTTAAAATAATCAAAGGTCTTACCTTCATTCTAAAAAAACATGTTCTTCTAAAATACCTAGATTTTCTTGTGGAGCTGTATTCATCAGAGTTTTTAAAACCAACTTCAGATTATAGTGATTATATTCCTTGATGAAAGTAAAATGTATTATGTGCCTCAATTGCCATTCTTAATAACAGTTCTACTTTTCAAGTTTCTACTGATATACAGTAAAAGCATTGCTTGAAAGCATGCCAGTTCTCTTTGACATTTCCTTCAAGTTGTAGGGCAGGGGAGGTTTAATATAATTTATATTGATATCCAAGAGGATACCGCTTTTGGTCCCATGTAATAACTGGTATATGGCCATAGGCTATTTAGACTTTTGTTAATACATCTTTCTTTATTTTCCTTATGTTTCACGTATCGAAAACAGAATAGGTTCAACTCTTTCAATCTATCCTCATTGTTTTTATCTCCTCAGCATAGTCGTTCTTCTTTGGACTTTTCTGTAGCACTGCTATATCCTTTTTGTAATATGGGGACCGAAACTGAGCACAGTAGTCCACGCGAGGCATCAATAATTATGTAACTTAAACATAACCTCCCTTGATTTGACTTGTACTCCACACATCATCCTAAATACTCTATATTAGCTTTATTGATCGCTTCTATACACTGTCTAGATGTAGACAGTGATGAGTCCACTATTACTCCTAGGTTTTTCTCATAAGGTGTATTTTAAAAGTTTAGACCTCCCAGTTTGTATTCAAATAAAACATTTTACTTCCTACATGTAGTAATTTACAGTTGATTATATTAAATTTCATTTACTTCAAATCTGCCCAAGCCCATGTGTTGTTCAAGACCCTCTGTAACAATTTAGCTGATTTTACATTATCTACTTAGTTTAGTATCATCTGCAAACTAAACCACATTATTTACTAAAATCTCGTTCAGATTGTTCATGTATTTTAAAACAATCAGCAGCCCCAGCATTGATTCCTGAGGAACATAACTTTCTCCGTCATCTACTACTGAAAAGGTTCCCCTTACCCTTTGCATCTTGTGTTTGAGACAATTTTTTACTTGCCTACAAACTGTGCCCTGAATTACCATTTTGTTTTCAGTCTGATCACTGACCTTTCATGTAGTATCTTTTTAAAAGCCGCCTGAAAATCACCACCACTCTTATCATATGCTTTTGTGCTTTCTTACGGAATTCCAAAAACAAGACCTTCCTCATCTGAGCCCATGTTGAGCATCTGCTGACACTCCTGTTTTAGATATGTTATGCTCAATCTTTTCCTTAATACCTGCTATCATTAATTTACTTGTGATTCACATTATTCTTCCTGGCCTATAGGTATTTCGATAAGCCCAATCACCCTTTTTGTACAATGGGATAACATTTGCTAGCCCTCCAGTATGCAAAGATTTCTGAAAAACATATGCAAAGAGTTTATATATGTACAAACTATCTTCTTTAAATTAGTAAACACATGTAAGGCTTGGCCTTTATTTGCAGATTGGGTTGCAATTAAGAGAATGCAGTCTGTTGTAGATCAAACTCCCTGTATACACTGTAATCATGGTAAGATACCAGAGACAATTATGTTCTGACATTTTCTTTAAGCTTTGATGCACAAAGATATACTTATCACCACAGATTTCTGTAAGCTGCCATAGGTGGAAGATGGATGCTTCATTGTTGCCCAAGGAGTTCAGCCCCGATTTCGAAAACCTTGGCATAATTGCTAAAAAAGTGATAATTGTTGGTTTGGTATTTGGATGCTAAAGAAGGAAAAATTTGACTTCTTAGACCCTATCTTGCTCTTACCCAATCATCCATGTGTGCTGCTGACTTTTGTCATGCACTGACTGTAGTGTAGTTGGAGAAACTGAAGCAACATCTGAAATGGCTAAATAAATACATTTTTTTTCTAAACAAACTGTTAACTCTGCATTTTGACAAGTAATGTTACCTTCATTGTAAAGAACAAAAGCAAAAAAATATAGTAAAAAATGTCATAGGCACAACTGAAAGGTAAAACACTAATATTGTTAAGTAATTCTTAAAGGTTCATGAATAGTGCAGTTGTCAAGAGTAGGTCCTAGTGCACACATTAGTATCTACATCTAGATGTTAAACAGAAATGATCAAAAGGCCTAATAGACTATTGGGTTTTTTACTGTTGTTGTTTTTTCAATGATGTGCAGTTAAAGACAAGTCATGCTTATATGGTATAATGCACTGGTGAAGTCACATCTAGCAATTTTGGTTTGCATAAATTAAGAAGACAACAACAACAACAACATTTATTTATATAGCACATTTTCATACAAACAATTTAGCTCAAAGTGCTTTAGATGATGAAGAAAGAGAAAACACAAAATAAATAATTAAAATTAGAGAACACTAATTAACATAGGATAAAAGTAAGATCCGATGGCCAGAGAGGACAGAAAAAACAAAAAATAAAACTCCAGGCGGCTGGAGAAAAAAATAAAATCTGCAGCGGTTCCAGGCCTTTTAATAAAAAGTCTTCACGGATCTATCATTTCATGAATCAATGACTAATGAGATACAAAGAAAGACTAAAGGAGTAGAATGTTTTCATCTTAAGCAAGTGGTGATGGAGTTGACAAGTGTTTAAAATTAGGATGGGTTTAAGAAGGGTGGATACCAAATGTTGCTTTAAAATCAGACAGTCACTTGAGTGGCCTCAGAAAATGGAAGTTAAAATTTTTCAAGATGGACATGCCTCTACTGTGGTTTTTTTTTTGGTCCTGATTTCAAGATTACTTTATTTTAATTCATCCATTAACACCTTTGCTTTTCTTTACATTCAACTACCCCTCTGCTTCCGTTGTTCCTGGGATATGTTTTTCACAATATAGCACATCTCATTTCCTTCAAAAGAAAATGCTGTCTTTCCTTAACATTGTGAACTCTTACTTAATAGGTTTTCTATATGTCCTATAGCTGTTAATACATTTACCTCTTAATTCATATGGATTCTATCAGTCTTTAAGGCAGTTTTATATTTCATTTTGGCCTTTGTTTAAGAATATCTGCATTATGCCTTCTGGGGCTCTTCTGTTGGTCCTATGATGGTTTCAGCTTTTGTAGGTGCTATACCTGGTGTCATCTCATTTGATATTCTACTCAGTTTCTCCTTTACGCCTGATGCGTGTCAGATGATCTCCTTTCAGGCTTACCAAGGTAAGAGATACTACTCTAGGACACACGGGGGTGTTGTAACGGTATTATGTCTTTCTTTGTCCACAACTCAGAGAAGCCACTCAATGAGGGAAACTGACTCTGGCCCTACTGCCAAGGGACTTTAAAACTGGCATCTCATTTTGGATATATGTTAATATATGCTAATATGTTATCTTTGAAGACAGTGCAGCCTACAATTTTTGTTTCTATTTAGTACCATTGTGTGCCTGTTCTATTTTTGCTTTCCGTGTTGGCACATCAAACTTTTCTGGACTCGTGTCATATGTTACTCGACCACACTGAACATTTTTAATTACAATGATACATAAGGATGAAGCAACTTAACTTTCGGCTATACCTTGTTGCATCCCATTACCTGTAGTATGATCCCTAAGCCTCAATGCATCTTCTCATTTTAAAAGGAAAGAAGTTTTGCTTTTATGTTATGCAAATGTTTCTGCTTATCTTTCTGTTTCTCCTTGCTCCATTAGATAGATAGATAGATAGATAGATAGATAGATACTTTATTAATCCCAAAAGGAAATACCTGGATTGAAAGTAAAAGTAATGAGCAGATCTAAATGGAATGGTAAATTTGTGTGGATTCTCCTACCCATTAGCATCTATGCAGGGGAAAGCCTATTTTCCAGCAGAGAACTACTCTATATCATTAGCCTCTTTGTGAAGTCTTCCTTGTTTTCATGCATTTTTTCATTAACCCGTTGACTATTTTCACTGGGCTCTTCACTAAGCCATTTTTTATCTGGGGTAATTAGAGCCAAAGATGCAATGCTGAGAAGCCAACTCTTTAGAGCTCTGAACTGGAGAACTGTTAGTCATTTTTTGTAACTATGAGGATGGAGGTGCTGCATCTGATGAAAATAGGGTGCCTTGCAACATGTTGACTGCAGGGTTGCTACTTTAGGGTAGTTAAAATAGTTATCTATTACTATTATATGGATTTTTCCATATACGTCAATTAAGTCTATTTGAACCATGTAGTAGAGTCTGCTTGGAGCTGGAAGTAGTATAAGTGGTTCTGATTGCAGCCTTGGTCTATAAGTTGACACACAATTCACAGGGAGCTGTAACCTGGGTTATGTCCTGATTAATATTAGGTGGAAGCATGGCATCTCTCACTCTACGCTTACACTTTTCCTCACCTAGATGACCTTCATGGATTCTGTGAAACATCTCTTGCCTTAATCTAGCTGATCTGACATAATTATTGCCTTTAAAAAAAACGTCATCCAGGACAGTAAGGTCAGATCAACATGTCCAAAAGCTGTGTATTAAGGTGACAGAGGCCTTCATATGCTTAAACCATCTGTTTGGTCCAACTGCTTTTAATATTGTTATAGAGTCATCTGCCTCTTCTTTTTAATATAAAAATTTCAAACCTCTAGAAAGACACTGGAAGTGGCACTCCAATCATCTCCACACAGGACTGAATGTCTGCATCTGACCATTAAATTGTCTTCTTGTTTTTGTCCATTGCACATGTGCTGAAAACCTGTGCTTACCTGGAGTGTCAATGAGGTTTGCATCTTAATTCTGTAATCTAAAAATGATTTGAATTTTAACTGGTCTGCCCCTGTGGCTGGAAGAGCTTAACCTCTATCAGGGGCTTGAAAATACATCAAGGAAAGAAAGGGTGCTTGAAGGAGGGACAAAAGGGACCTCGCATTGATAAGTACTTCTTGAGAAGTGAATCAAGTAATTCGAATGAAGTCCAGCGACTGGAATCTCACCAAAGTTCGCAGGACATCAGCACCCCTGAAGAAAGTGAGTCAATTACAAGGATCGAATTAGAAGGAGGTGCTGAGCCCATAAAGCCAGCAAAGGTGAGGAAGATCAGTGGTAACAAACCCCGGGTGAATTGGCCTGGAGCCTGAGAGAAGGAACAATGGGCGACAATAAACATGGATCTGGTTTGTCTCCTACAAAGGATGAAAGGCACAGTGGAAAGGAAACTTGACAACATGGGGGATATCATCTATTCATATGGAGGAGAAAGGTTTGGAACAAGAGACAAAAAGCAAAGGCTACCAGCAGTGGAAAAACAGTCTAGACATCAACAGGAGATCAACCAGTTGATCTGGGAGAGAAGGTACCTGAAGAAGCAGTGGAGAAAGGCTTCTGATAGGGAGAAGGAGGGTATCAACATTCTCCAGGGTATCATTAAGACCCACCTAATTACTTTGAGATGAGCAGAGAACCTGCGGAAGTCGAGGAAGAAGAAGGAACGTGCAAGAGTGCGCTTTTTCAAGGATCCCTACAAATTTGTGAGATCACTCTTCATGATAGAAAAGGGAGGTCACCTTGAGATGGATACCAGTCCTACAAAATGGAGAGAAGTGGAGCAGGTGGTGAAGCGGGCAAGAGCTTCCTCAGCCCCAGGGCCAAATGGAGTTCCGTATCGACTTTACAAGAATGCTAAAGAATTTCTGTGGAGACTCATGAGAGTGGCCTGGGAAAAGGAAATCATACCTAAAGCATGGTGCAGGGCAAGTGGAATCCTGATTCCAAAAGAAAAAGAATCTAAGGTGGTTAGCCAATTCCATTCCATCAGTCTACTTTATGTAGAGGGTAAGATTTTCTTTAGTGTCATAGCTCAGAGGATGTCCATGTACTTGGAGAGAAATAATTTTGTGGATACAACGGTCCAAAATGCAGGGATGCCAGGGTCCTCTGGATGCCTTCATCATACTAGCATGATTTGGTACCAAATCCAGAGCGCAAAGGAAGAGCTTTTGAATCTGTTCCACATAATTTCTCTGGGCATCTCTTGATTTCTTTAGGATTCTTAACACTATCTCAAACCTGATTAAGGCATACTTCCATGACTTGCAACTGTGTTTTACCTTGCCAGACTTTACCACTGCATGGCACCACATGGAGATTGGCATAATTTCAGGATGTGCCATCTCTCCATTGGTGTTCACCATGGCAATGGAAGTCATCATACGGGCATCCAAGTGGGTGGTTGGTGGGGAGAGGTTAACTTCTGGAGTACATCTGCCACCCATCAGGGCCTATATGGACGACATGACAACAATCACAACATCAGCACCATGCACCACACGCTTATTGGCAAAGCTTCAACAAAAAATTACTGGGGCGAGAATAAATTTTAAGCCATCTAAATCAAGGATCTCTATCTCTATAATTAAAGGCAAGCTAGTGGAGCAAAGGTTCTTCATTAATCAAGAGCCTATTCCAACAGGCTAGAAAAACCAATCAAAAGTTTGGGGAGGTGGTATAACTCAATGCTTAAGGATACCGATCAGGATTATGAGCTTCGGGAGGAACTTAGTAAAGGCCTAAAGAGCATCGATGATTCAGTGCTGCCTGGTTGGGTTACTACCTCACCTGCTGTGGCCATTAACCATGTATGACATCACCCTCACAAGAGTTGAGAAGATGGAAAGGATGGTAAGCTCTTATGTGAGGAAGTGGTTAGGCCTTCCTTGATGCCTGAACAATGTAGCCCTGTATGGCCAGGGGCTACTTTAGTTGCCCCTTTCCAGCCTCACTGAAGAATTTAAATGTGCTAAAGTGAGACTTGAGATGATGCGTTCAGAGTCAAAAGATACGGTGATTAGAGCTGCTGCACCAACTCGGGAAACTGGATGGAAATGGAAAGCTAAGAATGCAGTCCAGCAGGCAAAGTCTGCTCTCTACCACAGCGACATTGTCGGCCAAGTCCAACATGGAAGAAGTGGGTTGGGGTTTGGCAAAGGGCGACCCTACTGGAGTAAGGCAACCCCAGCAGACCGGAAGAAAATGGTTGTGGCTGAAGTCCGTCGGCATGAAGAGGAGAGAAGGTGGGCCAAGGCTGGGGCGCAGGCTAAACAGGGCCAATGGACAAGGTGGAAGAATTTGGAAAAGTGAAAGATCAGCTGGAAGGACATGTGGATGATGGAAGCAGATAGGATAAGTTTCCTCATTCGAGCTACCTATGATGTCCTCCCTACCCCTCAAAACCTCAACCAATGGCTATTCGAAGATCTATCATGCCCCCTCTGCTCAACACCAGGTACACTGCAGCAGATCCTCACAGGATGCAAAGTAAGCCTCTCTCAAGGATGATATACCTGTAGGCATGACCAAGTGCTTAAATGTCTTGCAGCTACTCTGGAAAGCAAGATAACTGCCATCAATGGCCTGCCATCCAGAGAGACCAACTTAAATGTGCCTTTGTTGTTTGTTCAGGAAGGGGACCAAAGGCAACACAAGATTTCCCTGAAGACCAGATTGGGTGAGATGGAGACAGTGCGGGACTGACAAAGTTCCCTGGGAAGATGTAGTGAAAGGAAAAAACTGAGATATTCCGAGCTTGCAGCGGAGGCAGGACAGCAAGGATGGAATATAAAAATCTACCAAGTGGAGGTTGGATGCAGGGGCTTTGTTACAACATCCACTATAAGGCTGATGAGGGACCTTGGCATTAGTGGGCATGCCCCATGCTATGCCATTAAGGAAATATCTAGGGTAGCAGAATGGAGCAGCCAGTGGCTATGGATTAAAAGAAAAGACCCTATCTAGTCTCCCAAATAAGAACGCTGGACAAATGCAGAGGGGGGGGGGGGGGTGGTTCTGGGATGCCAGATACCATTGCTGAGGCTACTGGAGACGTCGTGGGCCTAGTCAGCGAAACGTTGATGAAAGCAGGAACCCACTTGACAACCCTAGTGATGTGGCTGTCCAGCCTCCTCAAAACATCGGAAACATAGTGTGATTCCTTCTTTTAGGTATGCTGTCAGGTGTAAGCTTGGCTCAGGGAAGAGGACACCCCTGCCTGGCATACAGTAGTCCCCTGGCACTATGGATGTTAAACATCTCATCCTGTGTATTTGAAATCTATAATAAATTATCAGTGGCTTTTGGTGTGTCTCTGCCATAAAGTTTGTCTACTCACAGATTTGTGAAATCTTTCACATACAGTAAATAGGTGATTGCTAGCAGCTCCTCATCTATCTGTGTGTACCTTGTTTCTGCTGCTGAAAGTGCTTTTTAAGCATATGCAGCTGGAGGAGAACAAAGACATAGTGTGAATCACAGAGCTGAGAGCTCAGTGGACTTATTTGGGTCATAAAACCTAAGCACTGGTTCTGCAGTGAGTATGCTTTTCAGTGCATTCCATCATTTCTTTTGTTCATGTGACCACATTCACTCATTTTTCTGTTCAAGGAGACAATTGGGAGGAACTGTTTGAGCCAACAGCTGAGACATGACGTTTCCCAGGTATGTAACCACACCAAAAAATCTCCTCACCTCTTTTCTATTCTTTGGCCTTTCCATGCTTTCAGTTACAATGGTTTTCTGGGGTCTGGCTTAATGCCATCTTTCAGAAAACATCTGATGTTGTGTTCTTCTTTTGTGGCGACATCATCCATCATGGTCTGGGCTCCTAGAATATGCTCAGAAGTAATTGTTTTATGATATGCCAATGGTGCTGACATAATTCCATATTGAAGACATGCAGTAGAAATCTGTATTTGCCTTCTTTAATTTTAAACGTGCAGAGCTTTAATGACCCAGGGGAAGCATTCAACTTGCTAAACCTTTTACCCCTCCAAACTGAGATATTATCTCCTCCATATTAGCTAACCTGTGCTGTTCTAAGCTTCAGTTAAGGCACATTCATAACTGTCCACTTTTCTTTCCTACAATATGTAGTTAACTCATCCATCTGTAGTTTATTCTGTTCTTTCCAAGTCACTGTTAGTTTACCTCTTGGTGCAAAAAGGGTATAACTGGAATCACTGTTTCATCTACATGGATCTTGTGCACAATTGAGAGACAACTTTTCAGAAAAGTCCTTCAGTCACGTTTCATTGTAACCACACACACCCTTTTCACCAGATTAAGTGTTCTGACCAAGTATTGGATGTATATCTTTGTCAGCAGTCAAAAAGTGTTCTTTATGGTCTCTTCCTTTATGAGTAAATGTGATACTACAGCCACCATCACCCATGTGAAGGCAGTCACTTTTATTTTAACTGAGTTTACTTCGCTTTTCTTTGTTCATTTCTGGAAATTCCTGCGTGAGATTAGAGGTGCTTGTGCCTCTGTATCTGTGTCAAATGGAATCACCATATTGTTAACAGCTAGTGAGATTATCTATTCATTTTCAATTCTACTAAAAGTTTGTCCAAAAATGTCTCAAGCTTTTCTTCCACCGTGTGACCTTTTGATTTTAGTGTTGTTGTTTCACAACACCCCGTGACCCTGTAGTTAGGATATAGCAGGTTGAAGAATGGATGGATGGATGGATGTTTCACAACACTTTCCATAGTGACTTACTGTACTCATTACATGTTTTGCCATAGAGCTGGACACACTTTGGGCTTGTGATGACCCCCACATTTCCCATACTCTTTGATGCTTTCTAGCTCTTTAACTTGCAATTGCTTATGCACAGACTTGGTCTTTGATTTTGCTTTCAGCAAGTAGACAGATTTGGCTTTCTTACTAAGCTGACAGCTTCAGTTTTAGTGGTCCCCATTGCTATGTATACATTGACGACCAGTTCTAAAGTGAAATCGGTCAGTTTAGGTACGACAAAAATGCATCTATTACTCATTTACTCTTATGTAACAAGACCTTAACAAAGGTTATTCATCTCTGTCGCACATTGACATGATGGTAAAATGACTTGTTAATATGAAGGATTCACAGATCTTACACTAAATACGTAATATCAAGAGAAATTTGTCTCAGTTAGGCCACCTCAGACAAGTCCAAAGTGAAGTTTTATTAGTAGGTCACATTGCAGAGATGAAGAAACACTTTACTGACACTTCAGAAGTGTTATGAAGACCCAAAGATGTGTGTGTTAAGGTCTTACTACGTAACAGTAAATGAGTAATAAATGCATTTTTGCTTTACCTAAACTAAAGTTTAATTGTTAAATTTGGTTCTCATAAAAGCTACTTCCTTCTAGTGTTGTCCAGAAAACCATCTACCTGTACTATTTTGTCACAAATAGGTGACCCTTGTTAAATATACAGTATTCAGTTCAACAAAATATTGGACAAAACTGTTCTCTTTTTTCTGTACACAGGAAACAAATATTTACCTTTAAATGTGAGATTCTGGGACAAAGCACTCCTGAAATCTGGCCATTACATTTTGCCGCTTGATCTTTTTGTTAGATAATTGGAAGTGGATAAAAATTACTAATGCCTCTTCTCCAATAACATGCATCAAAATTGGAGTTTTCTTTTTTTGTCATCTCCTCAATGCTGTTATCACATGACTGTAAATGTTGAAAAGCATTTTAAACTGCTTCTGTGTTCTGCATAAGCATTAAACAAAAACAATGAACTGTTTTTGCCTATAGATCAGAAAAGCTAGGAACATTACATGTTTTCATATATGCTCAAGTGTTATTCTGCATTTGAGTCATGTAGGCATTGTTTTGCTATTGCAGACAAGAAAGATTCTGGATGAAAATGAGTGTTGCGCTGCATTTATCTGGTCACGGGTTTGTGCGCAGGCATCTGGTTTAGCGTCACAGAAATTAAGGAATTTTGTAGTGCGTTAGACTGATTCATTGCCATTAAACAAATAGAAATTCTCCAAAGGGCATAGGAAGCAATTTTTTATTAGCATAATGCTACAATTTAATTATAAGCCATTATGAAATACCTAATGATTGCCTAAGGTAGTCATCTCTGATGGAGGATTGCAGGAATCATTGGGTAGTGGGATCCTTTCATCAGATTGGCTGGCCCAGCGCTGTCTCAGCTGTGGAATGGCCAATAGGGGGAGGCAGCTTGATGGCTGTGTTCTCCAAGACTCTAAAGAAATTCAAATCCTATTATGTAATATCATCTAGTGTTGAATTCTGCTCTGTACTTGCAATATTTTTTATTTTACTATTATATTGTATTGAGGATTATTTGTGTCCTCTTCTGTGTATTGTGTTGTATTGACCCCCTTCTTTTTGACACCCACTGCACACCCAACCTACCTGGAAAGGGTTTTTCTTTGAATTCTCTTTCCCAAAGTTTCTTCTATTCTTTCTCCATACTAGGGTTTTTTTTGGGGGGGAGTTTTTCCTTGTCTTCTTAGAGAGTCAAGGCTGAGGGCTGTCAAAAGGCAGGGCCTTGTGGGATTTTGGGCTATACAAAAGTAAATTGCATTGTATTGTATGAAATCTATAGTTCATGCCACCAGTTAAATATCAGCAGTACTTTACTTATTACAAAAAGAGAACTTCACATTAATGAAATATAAAAACAATCTTTAGTTGTGACAATCAGAATTTACTATATTAATAACTGAGTATCAGAGAATGTAGAGTGATTACATAAGAGTAGTCTATTGTTGCCAAGGTCAAAGTACAGTAAAACAATATTTTGATTGTCAAGTTTAATGGATTTGAAATCAAAACCTGAATTTACCAAAGAAAAACAGTCCTCATAAACTACATTTTTTCAGAAAAAATATAAAATATAACTACAAAGGTTAATCACTGTTCATTGAATATGAACATCTTTTATAAAATGGTCTCTATAATGTCACTGATCATATGACATGTACATCAATCAAGTAGCATATAGAGACTCAAAGCTCTAAAATAGTGAAACCCATGAAAGGAAAATGCATAAAATAGTGGTGATATAATGTCACAAAAATATTTGCATAAAATACTGCATTGTCTGTGCAGTACTGACAAAGAAGAGCTTAAGAAGATTGAAAAACAAGACCATTCATCCATAGTTCTCATTTGGTTAAGTAATAGTTAAGTCGTTTTAGAAGTTTTATCTCAGACATATCGTGACAAGCATTTCCTTATAAAGGAAATCTTAAGTCAATATCTATTATTCACAGCTTCACAAGAAAATGAATTTTAATTCTGACCAAGTTACCTATTGTTCTGGATTTAACAAAAGACATATTGGTAAAAACTGTTTCACAGTGCAAACACTGTTTTCTGTTGGAGAAAATGGTTTTAATCAGAGGAAAAATACAACACTTAATGCATTTTTTTCACTTGATTTTAGAGTCTGCAATGTACAGTAGCTTTGATGAAATAAACAAGAAAGCACCCTGTAACTGAGAGAGGGAAAGGAAGGGAAGCAAACTGTCTAATGGCCTCCTACCATACTGCAATATTCCAATGACACATGTCTTTCTATGGCCATCAATGGCACACAGCTGTACAAATAAACACCACTCCCTTAGAAAAGAGTTGGCTGGTTGCAAAGGTGAGTAAATGCAGTCATTTATTGTCAGCTTTGTTTGCACGGCTTTATTTTGAAAAATCACTGTACTGGCAGTTTTGAAACACAAAAGAGCCTTGCCTGTCACCGATGTGCCCTGAAAGATCATTTGTTTCATTTTTGCAAAATGTCACCAAGTTGACTTCAAGCTCAATAAACATGTGCAGTGCTGCATTCAGATTTTAACTCTTGCATGCATGGTGTCGCTCAAGTTCTGATTGTTCTCCTTTCATAAAATGAGCTCTTTAACTGCTTAATCATTAAGAATTACATTATAAAAATGAACACAAGCAACATTAAGTCTGATTTTTTGCATCATTATTTTAAATGTATTGTGATTAGTCAAAGATAATTTAGTAAAAAATCATAATTCTGATTGTTTATCTCATGGTGTTGGTTAATTAATTCTTTTTGTATTACGCATGCCTTAGTTTTATTGTATGTTTCTTACTGATCATTAAATATGAACGCAATATCTGCTAACCTGTCACAAGTGAAAGCTAATGCCAGTGCCCTTGTGTGACATCCTTGCATGAATCCTTACCTTGATCACAGATGACTGACTTGTTTTGACTCCATCACACAGTCTGAGGCTTTCTATTCCAGCTGAGAACCTGTCATCACCATGACCTCATATCTCTTGAAAACCTGTTTGTTACAAGCATTCTTGGGTTTTGCTATGCTCTAGTGATCTGGCCATCTTGGGAAACTGTCAGAAAAGATGTCCTACTCAGTATGAATGGATGTGGATTGTTCAACTTGAGCCAGTCTTTGTGCAGGCCATGTAACAATGCTTGGCATGAGATGCATCAAGCAGCTTGTCATGTGGCAATGCTGATCCTTAATAAAATGTCATAACTAGTGGGTGGAAATTAATTTTCACCATTAATCTGTAAAGCATTGTATAAAAAAAATCTGTCACAGAACAATTTGAGCAGTTTGCTTGCAAAATCACATCAGTGAGTCATGTTGGTAACATATCAGCTATAAATGAGGAAGGCACAACTCTGTCATTGTATTGTGCTAATAAGGGCTTATAATAAGATAATTCCTCCTCCAGAAAAACAAAAATCTTTCTGACTATTTCATTATTATTATCCAGAGGGTCTAACAATGATTTAACTGTGGGATATGCAATCTCAATCAACCCATTTATGAATGCATTAATAAAGATATTTCACCAACTGTCCTGAAACAACTTTACATTGGTATTGCCTTGGCAGTATTCATCCAAAAAATAGATATTGTGTATAATCTATACTTTTAACTATTAGAAAAAATATATATCTTAAAAAATAGAAGTGTGTTATGATATTCTGCAATATTGTGTGTAAGAGACAGCCGGCAGCTCCCAAAGGATGGAAGGATACGGAAAGGCAGCTACATTTGGACACTGCCTCCCCCAAAGCGCTAGATGGCAGCTTCCTTACAGCTTAACGGTGCCCCAGATTCCCTGAGGGCATCATGGACACTGTGAGAAGACTTTGGGACTCTTATTTCCTACATAGCCCGGAAGTACTATCAAGTCACAAGGACGGGAATCCAGAAGCACTTCCGGGCTAATGAGAAACTTAAGTTCTGCATCTAACCCAGAAGTGCTGGCAAGTCGCGTGGACAGAAGCACTTCCGGGTCAGACCATATATAAAGGACTGCTCAAAACCCAGGAAGTGGGCCAGGGTCGGGAGGTAGTAGACAATGCTTGCTGGGAGGTGTGGGGGAGAAAAGAGAATGAAAATTGTGTTTATTGTTATTCTAGTTACTTGTATTAGTGGCGGCTGTGGTGCTTTGAGCACTATTTAAAGAAGAGAAATATTAAACGTCTTCTTTGTGCTTTTAACCTGTGTCCTTAGTGTCTGTCTGTTGGGTTTGAAGGGGCAACAGCGACCCCTAGCATTTATAAGTGTAATATATAATCCAATATGTAAATTATTGAAAATTTAGAATACCATTATCACAAGTTTAGTGGCAATTTTTTGGGTTTATAAATTAGCTGAGTGTCCTTGAATCTTTTCCCCTCACTCTCCATAGTTCTTCACATCCTTTAATGTGTCTACTTGTCTACTTTCTGCATCTCTCTGACTATCCCACTTCTTCTTCACCATCCTCTTCATCTGTATATTCTCCTGTACTTCCCCATTCCACCACCAGGTTTCCTTTTCCTCCTTCCTCTGTCCAGATGTCACGCCAAGCACCCTTCTTCCTGTCCCCCTTACTACATCTGCTGTAATTTCCCAACTGTCTGGTAACTCTTCACTACCACCCAGTGCCTGTCTTACCTTCTCCCTAAACTCAACCTTGCAGTCTTCTTTTTTCAACTTCCACCATTTGATCCTTGGCTCTGCCCTCACTCTCTTCCTCTTCTTGATCTCCAACGTCATCCTACAGACCACCATCCTATGCTGCTTAACTACACTTTCCGCTGCCACCACTTTGCAGTCTTCAATCTCCTTCAGATTGACTCTTCTACATAGGATGTAATCTACCCGTGTGCATCTTCCTCTACTCTTGTATGTAACCCTATGTTCCTCTCTCTTCTTAAAATACGTATTCACTACAGCCATGTCCATCTTTTTGGCAAAATCCACTATCATCTGACCTTCTTCGTTCCACTCCTTGACACCATACCTACCCATCACCTCCTCATCTCCTTTGTTCTCTTCACCAACATGTCCATTGAAATCCGCTCCAATCACCACTTTCTGTCCCTTGGGTACACTGCTCATCACTTCATCCAACTTACTCCAAAAACCTTCTTTCTCGTCCATTGCACACCCAACTTGTGGTGCATATGCACTAACAACATTTATCATCACAACTCCAATTTCCAGCTTGATAATCATTACTCTGTCTGACACTCTTTTCACCTCCAAAACACTCTTGACATACTGTTCCTTCAGAATAACCCCTACCCCATTTCTTCTCCTATCCACACCATGGTAGAACAATTTGAATCCACCTCCAATCCACCTAGCCTTACTCCCCTTCCATTTAGTCTCTTGCACACACAATATATCAACCTTCCTTCTCTCCATCATATCGCCTAACTCTCTCCCCTTACCAGTCATACTGCCAAAATTGAAAGTTCCTACCCTCAGTTCCATTCTCTTTACTTTCCTCCTCTCCTCCTGCCTCTGGACACGTCTCCCACTCTTCTTCTCCTTCTTCTTCGGTTTCTTCTGCCAACAGTAGCACAATTTCCACCAGCACCATGTTGGCTAACAGTACTGGTGGTGGTCGTTGTTAACCTGGGGCTCGACCAATCCAGTATGGAAATTTGTATTGTTGTCTGCATATTGATTTGGCAAAATTTTACACTGGATGCCCCTCCTGACGTAACCCTCCCCATTTATCTGGGCTTGGGACCGGCACGAAGAAACACACTGGTTTGTGCATCCCCTGTGGGAGGGTTACTGGGTTGTTGTAACAAAATATTTATTTATGGATGTGCAATCTGTAGAAAGGGCTGGCTGTAGTTTTTTTGCAGCTTTAGGATAAGGTGAAAAGGTCATCCCCAAAACTACAGTCTTGAAGGCAATTCCTATACATATGGAATTCCTATACATGGAAGAGGTTGAAGATTAGGTTGTGTGAATAAGGCGCTATATAAGCACCCGACCCGGCACAGATTCACACTGAGGCACGTGTAAATTGAATAGAAATCTTTTTATTTTCTCTTCAGCCGTGAGGCACGTCTTCTCCGTGTCCCACAGGCCCAAAACAGTCCCAAACACTTACACAGTCCAAACACTCTTCCCCTGTGGGGCACGTCTTCCCCGTGAATCCCACAGGTATAACACAGTCCCAAAGCACCTTACTTTAAACACAGCAATCCTTCCGCTGGCACCACCACTCCTCTCAGGCAACCTCTTCCTCCCGATTCTGGTCCAGAGTGGTGGTTGCTGGCTCCTTTTATGGCCCTCCCGGGAGTGCTCCTGGTGCTTGCTCACCTGTTCCCAATTGCACTCCCGTGTGGGGCCGATGATTAAACCAGCTGGGCTTAACTATCTCTGCCTCGCCCCCTGGCAGCCATCCCGGGTCCCCACAGGGTTGGGGAGAACTCCATCTCCCATGAAACCCTGCAGGAAACTGAGGCATCATCAACCAGGGAGGCTGCCACCAAGCATCCCGGGGGAGGTACTGAGGAGCCCATGGCTGCTCCCCCGGACCATATACAGCAGGGTCATCGCGACCGGGCATGGGACCCGGCTGTCCATTATAGTTGGCTGACCAAATTTTCATTGTCCTCTTTGAGGTTTTCTGTAAGTTGTTAAAAAATGTAGAGAGGGGAGCCCGACTTGGAGTTTCATATACGTTGTCTGAGTGTTAGTATAGCAAAGTTTATGACAAATATTTGCACTCCCCAAATCCTTTCCTACCCTAGTCAATGGCCTGGCTTGCCTAAATGGTAGATCTGACACTGCCTGTACTCTTTGATGCTCATTTTCCACTTTCTCATGGTGTCATCCTCAATAATATACCTTTTATGTACAGTAACAGTATATAAACTAGCATAACACTAGGCATTGAAAGTAAATATTACACCATGAAATATCATAAAAAATGTTTTTTTCTAATTATGTACTTACTGTATACCATATTCCACGGACACTTTCCACTTTTCTTAAAACACTAAAACTAACAAAATAAAAACAGCATGGAATATAGTAATAATTCATTGTTATTGTGAATCAGGCTTCAAAGAAAGAACATCATGGTCAACGATGCATTCATTAGGAGCCACAATATGTTGCTTTCTAAGAACCAAAACAGTGTGCTCACGAGAAGTCCATATTGTCTAATTCTCTAAGAAAAAGAATGTCATCAATGACCTATGTAAAAATATTTTTTTCCTACTTTCATTTGTGCTTATTTGCTAGTAGAACTGTTTGCCAGATATTACACTTCTAGTAAATGTTATACCCTAGTTACACAATACTGCTATAGATTGTTAAGATACTCTCCAAAGTTGTAATTATAAGGTTTGAGAAAGTGCCTCCTTCTGTATTATTACAAGACCAAACTGGATTTACTAAAAGCAGAAACTTAGCTTCAAACCTTGGGTGCCTCTTTAATGTAATACACTCACCCATAAAATCTAGTACACCAGAGATCTTTTTATCTTTGTACATAGAAAAAGCCTTTGACAGAGTTGAGTGGGAGTACCTATTCACCACATTACACTAATTTGGGTTTGGCCCAAATACATGTGCATGGATAAACCTACTTTATATAAGTCCAAAACCCTCTGTTTATATTAACAATATGATCTCAAATTACTTCAAACTAATGAGGTTCTCGACAAGGGTGTCCTCTATCATTATTGTTTTTTACAATCTCTATTTAGGCATTGGTCATTCACTTTCAAAATGTATTAGAGATAAAGAAGATTATTAGAGAAAAACTTGAACAGAAAATATCACTATATGCAGATCATACGTTATTATATATATTAGATCCACAAACATCTTTACCAGTTGTCCTTAATTCACTAGCAGATTTTCAAAAAGATATCTGGACTCAAAATCAATTTCAATAAAAGTGTGCTTTTTCCCAGTGTATTCTCTAGTACAGAATAATAGACTGTACATCTATCTGATTATTTTATCAGAACAGCTTAAAAATCTAGGGGTAAACATCACAAGCAAATATAAAGATATTTTTCAATACACTTTTGTTATCAGCTTTATAAAAATCAAACAAGATATGAACAGATGGTCTACCCTCCATTTTACATTAGCAGGGAGAATCAATACTGTCAAGATGAACATCCTTCCCAACCTTCTTTTTCTATTTTCAGATCCTCTCTATATACATTAAAAAATAATTTTTTAAGAAATTAAACTCAATTATAATCTCATTTATGTGTAATTCGAGATGTTCACTCATTCAAAAGGTGACTCTACAGTACAAAGTACTAAAGCATAAGGAAGCATGGCACTACTTAACTTTCAATTTTATTACTGGTTGGCAAATATTCAAGCTATACAGTCCTGGAAATTGTCACATATTGATGAATATACAAACACCTGGTCTGCAATAGAAATAAAATATTTTTTTCCACCTTTATACGCCTTTCTTTGTATCCCAGTAAATAACAATTATCACCAATAATCCAATCGTCCATCAATCATTCAGAATATAGAATCAATGAAGGATGCACTTCAAGGCAGAGAACCTTTTATTTGTTGCACGTGTACATGATAATCATTTTGTTCAACCTTCTCAAACTTACACTGTATTTAAACATTCAAAAAAGTCTGGGATTAAAACACTTAGAAAACCGTATATAGATAATGTTTTTGCATCTTATGAACAATTATGCTTGAAATTTTACTTCCTAGTATTACAATTTTCCACTACTTTCAAATCAGAAATTTTGCTAAAAAGATCCTACCCACCCATTTCCATTCCAGAAGAAATACTGATCAGTTTTGAACACTCAGACAGCATCTCAACAATATATATAATAACACATTAAAGTTTCTAACTTTTAAAGATCCTAGGGTATGGTGCGGAAAGAAGCTGTCACTAAATATCTCAGAGAAGGAGTGGAAGGCAGCCATTCATAGAATACACTCCAGCTCCTTATGCATAAAACATTCAATCATTCAACTTAAAATATTTAATCAATCACATTTATCTCAGTTGAAATTGTCCTAAATGTATCCAGGGCAAGATCCAACCTGCAAACGTTGCAATCAAGTTCCAGCCTCACCGGGCCGCATGTTTTGGATGTGCAGCAAATTAACATAATTTTAGACAAAAATCTTTGAATGCCTTTCAGACAGCCTTGGTGTCACAGTCGCTCCTAACCTGTTAACAGCTGTGTTCGGTGTACCCCCAAATGGGTTTAAAGTGGAGAAGGACAACTTGGTTGTGATTGCCTATACCACAATACTAGCACATAGACTAGAAAAATCCCAACCCACTTTTTGTAAGTCAGAGGGTAACTGATGTTCTATGCTTTTTGAAATTGGAAAAAAAATTAATTCTTGTTTAAAGAATCTGTTCAAAACTTTTTCAAAACATGGCAAGATGTAATTAATAAAATTTTAGAATAAGAGTTTATATTGGGGAAAAGGACATTCTCACTTCTTTCTTTGTTTTTTTTTTTTTTTTTTTTTGCTGTTGGCTCTCTTTCTCTTGGACGGAGACTGAATTTTATTTTGTTAAGTTCGACTTGATTGTATAGAATGTTTGACTCAATTATATGGATTGTTATTTTCCTCCAAGAAAATATAAAAAAATACTGTCCTAGATTATGTCGGATCAACACAACAATAAAGAGTCTGCCTTGAAATCAGTTATTCATTTTGCATTATTAAGCCTTGACACCCATCTGTGACTGTTTAACCTTGAACATGGGTTTCCAGAAATACAATTTTGAAAAGTGCAAAACGTGAATGTTTTTTAAACTCCCCCATGTTACCAGACAACAGTCATATTACAAAAGAAAAGAAAAAATACCTGTCTAGGGAAAGGAAGGATGAAACTGCTTCACAATCATAGAGAAGCTTTGTCTAAACGAACATGCCTGAATAACAACTTACCACCTCCCAGGTGGATTACATAACAAGTCGTGCAGGTTTCCCGAGGTTTTATGGATTTGTTTTTTTTTTCTAAAATAATACTTCAATGTATGGTTTATTTGTCACTTTGGCAGACATGTTACAGTACGTGAGAAATATTTTGGAGTTCATTAATGGAGGGATTATCTCATAGAATTCAAATAAAACTATTTTTTTAACCAGATTTCTAGTTTTATAGGTGTGACATATATTTGAGAAAACTAAACATATCGTTATCATGACAAGCATCTACTTTCTTGCTTTGGCATAATTCCAGTGTCTTGTCTAATAGGACATAATAAGATAAAATTAAAAAAGAAAAAAACTTGGATCACCTGTTTATTTTCTTTTAGTTAAATTTGGTCTGGTTTGTTTCATCAACTATCCATCCATGGCAAAAGCACTTAATCTTCTTTGGGGTTGTGGGAAGACTCTCCTGGTAGCATCAAGCACAAGGCAGGATTAAATACCATTAAACTACCTGGCTAGCATAGGACAGATTTACTCATAGATAGTCAGGATTACCACAATGCTGGAGTAACCTGAGGTAAACTTGCACTAATTAAGACACTGATATCATTTCACCAATTCCTTCTTCCACTGATGATTTAAGCACAGATGTTATCTTAGATACAGTATGACAAAGACTTGTTGTGCCAATTGCTTGCTTCAAACAGTAGTTAGTTATTTTCTTAACTCTTCATTGTCTACTAGCTAACCTATGCTAATCTCAAGTATTATTGTTTCTGCAAAGCTCTTGAATGTAATGTAATGCGATGCAAAGCATCATGCCAGTTTCTCACTGTTTTGTTTAACCTAAACATTCATATATTTTGTGGCTGGCTTTGTGGAGGTCTCATGAAGGTCCAGGGGCATCTGCTACCCAAGTGATTGAAATGTGTTTTGTTTTGCTTAGGTAAGCTTTTTGCAACTACAAAGTAAAGTCCTTTTATGATTGTTACTGTTTTAACTGTAAAAATCTTTTTTTACTTCTTTTTCCATAGTAAACTCATTTCAAAACTGCCATTAGGCACAAAGCCCAAGAGAATATAATTAAAAATGTCAATATATTTTACCTTTTCTATATCATACTGTCACATGTGTAAGACCCACTAGTACACAATTTTGCTGACTTGTTAATGGTCAATCTGAATGAAACATTCTCTGTAAAGCCATATTGAATTTAAGCATGCTCAGACACTGAAAAGAAAAAAAAAAGAAAAAGAAAAAACAGGTCAGCACACTGAGTGCATGAATCAGTTGAAAATGTCCTTGAAGAGACAACTGCTGCAATTGCAGATTTTTGAAAGTGGAAGATTAATATTTAGTATGTTGTATTAGAAGACTATAATATGGTGAGAGACACTGAAAATAAAGAAATGTCCACTTTCATTTAACTGAGAGTAAGGCCATACCAGATAGGACAGAGCCAAAACAGTAAGGATCAGCTTTGGAAGAGATATATTTTAGCAGGAGCAGTAGATAACACACACTTTAAAAAAACACACACACATAAAAATTGTCACAATGACAGTAGGAGGTGAAGGCACATTTTGTGGTTACAGTAAAGTTCTTCAGAAATCCGTGTTTGTAACGTCATTAGTAACATAAATTAAAACATAGTGAATAATCTCAGTGAAATAGCTAACAAACCTTAAAAATCAAAGATACCTGGACCATTATGAGCAAACGTTTTTGGGCAAAAATTAGGTGGGTACAGAAATATACACATAAATGAAAAATATAAAATGAAAGATTCTTAAAAGGATTTAGAGTTTTTGTTGACATAATATATTTAGAAAATCAAAAGGTTAATAATGTGTGCAAAATCAGTTCAGTTCATCACAATTTATATTGTGGTAAAATCTTGCTTTTTCCAGTTGAGGCGGCTGTCAAAAATTTCGGATCCATTTTAAGATCCTTGTATTTGTTTTTAAATCCTTTAATGGTTGTGCCCCATTTTATTTGTCGGAACTGCTGCACCCTTGTGTACCGTCTCGCTCTTTCAGGTCAGCAGACTAGATGCTTTTACGTGGTGATGAGGTGATCGGGCTTTTTCAGTTGCAGCCCCAAAACTCTGGAATGATTTGCCGTAGCACGTTAGGCAGGCTCCTTCATTAGCTGTCTTTAAATCTTATTTAAAAACACACTTTTACTCTCTGGCTTTTAACCCAGTATGATATGTTGGCTATCTGTATACTTTTTATTATGAATCTCTTCAGCTCTTATATGTTTCTGTTTCATTTACCCTTGGTTATTGTGTGCCTGATATGTTGGGTTTTTATTGTACAGCACTTTGGTCAGCCTTGATGTTTTTTTTAAGTGCTTTATAAATAAATAAATAAAAAAAAATGAATGCTCTATCTACCTTAAACACACATTAAAAAAAGAAATTTTAATTATGTTAATAAAAACAAATTATGGCAATTATCACACTCGTGCGACTAAGAAGGAGCTGATTGGACCAAGTGGAGGTATACCTGCCAGGCTAGGGCGTGGAGGGGTGCACTAAACCTACCTCTGTTATCTCTGCAGGCGGCCATATATGGGAAAACCAGCCTAATTTAACATCACTTCCGGTTCTGGTGCTCAAACTGATACCACATCCGGTTCCGACGGCCAGACAGCCAGAATGATGTCACTTCCGGTTCCGGTCAAATGACATCACTTCCACCTTCCGGCTTATAAAGCCACCATCTTTATAAAACCTCATCAGTTTAGTCTTGGAACTCAACCTAAGCACAAAGTATAACTTAGGAAAACAAAGTATAACTTAGTATTACTGATGAAAATAAAGCTTTGGGGTAGAATAGTGCAGTCATTTAAAATACAAAAACAGTTCTGATGATCCAAGCCAAGAAGTCTCTCATCCCATCCTGAGCAGTCTATCATATCTTTTGAATATGGTGGACAGCCTAATAAGAACTATAATTCAATTTATTGTTGAATCAACCAAACACCTAAACAGAGGACTAACTTATCACAGGGCACACTCATGGACATGCCTAGTAGGCCAGTTTAGAGCTGCAATTAACCTAAACTGCACATTTTTTGTGATAAAGAAGGAAGGCCAGAATACCCAGTGGAAAATCTGTTCAGAAAAGGTGGGAATGTGCAGACGTCTCATGGACAAAAGGTAAGTGTGGAATTTAAACCCCGGTTCCTAAATTCATGAGGCAATAGCATGGTTTCACTAAATTGTTTTTGCAAAATTTGAACTTTAGAACAATCAAGATAAAAACAAGCCATTCGGCGCAACAAAGACCACCAGTCCTATCCACTGAATTCTTCCAAAATAACATCAAGTCTAGGTTTGAAAGTCCCTAAAGTCCTACTGTCTACCAAACTACTTGGTAGCTTATACCAAGTGTCTTTGATATTATATACACATCTACTTGTATATTGTTTAATGCCTTTTTGTAAATGCTGTTAAAATCTGTTTTTATTATATAAATATTCCAAGCCATGCAGAACAAAAGTGCCTTTTGCTCTAAGATAGGAATTTAAAAATATTTATATACGGTAGACCTAGATATGTAAGAAATCTTTTCTGAGTCAGTAGTGTAAGGCTGAAAGTATCCAAAATACAAAAGGTGGAATGACAAACAAGCAGCAGTTAAAAGGAACTAAAAATCAACCTTTCATCATGCCTTATAGGGTCATCTATTATATCATATTTATTACTGTAGGCAACAGACGCTTATAGTAGGGACCAGGGTAAACTGCAGGCAAAAGAAGCGGTCTGTTAAATTCAAGTTATTTTGTCCATAGCTCAAAATGACCCTGAGGCTCCAAATGGTTCCGACCCAGTGTTTAACTAGCATCACAGAATGGATGAGTAATATTAAACTTAACAAGTAACAGAAACCTTAGACCATAGAAATAAACTGGGCCATCTGGCTTTATAAATAAGGCCAGAAGTAAAGAATCTAGCAATTATTTTAGCCTCAGAACAAAACTTCAAATCACCAATTAAGCATATTACAAAGAAATTATTTCACTTATGAAACACTGCACCAGTTAGATCTTTTATATTAGTGCAAAATGCTTCTGCCAGTAGTCATCTAGATTACTGTAATGCATTCCAATCAAAGTTTGCAAAAAAAAAGAAAACTCAGCTGTAATTACTCCAAAATACAGCAGCAAGAATTTTAACCGAAAAGAGAAAATCTGAGCATATCTCACCAATCTTACCATTGTTGCACTGGCTGCATGTATCCTTCAGGATTGATTTTTTCAAAACACTCTTAATTGTATATAAGGCTCTTAACAATATAGCACATTCTTATATCTTGGAGTGATTGCCCCTTTACATTTCTAATTGTAATCTTTGATCCTCAGTATTCTGAGAAAGAAGCATGAAGAAACTCGTGAGGCATGTTTTCTATTTTGTATGCACCAAAAACTGGGAATACTTTGTCAAGACAGTTGAACTGAACACTTCAAAAAACTACTAAAATCCCACTTCTTTAGTCTTGGCTTTCTCTTGATCATTTTAAGAAATTATTAGCATCTCTAGCATTTCGTCATACTGCGAGAGGGAGGACATTAGATCTTATAATAAAATGTAATTCTACTGGCTGTTTAATAGGTTAGTCATGTCTCATTACTTCTGTGTGGTTTCTTTTCCTTATTGTATGGTGTTGTTATGCACCACTGCCGCCAGGCCAAAATATGCTATAGACACCTTAGATCCTGGGAAGATGAACAGAACTCCACAACAGTATCCTGTTAATATTGACACATTTATGGACTCTAAAATGCCCAGAGGGGGCTGGATAGTCTTTTGGTCTTGGAACCAAACCACAACAGGTTTATTTTCTCCCACATCCCACCAACTGGAGTTTTGTTTTCATGTCACCCCTGGCCATTAGACCATAATTTTTGTTATTAAGCTGCACATTAGGTTTCTCTGTTGTTACAAGTAAGTGTTCTTTAGTTCTTTACTTTCTTTTCTAATTCTGTTTAGCCATTATTATTGTACACCACTTTGAGCTTCTTTCATGTATGAAAATGTGCTATATAAATAAATACTGTTATTATTGTTCTGATAGATTTGTTCATTTCAGGAACTCAAGGGTGTGAAAATGAAATTAAGAATAAAATCATAATCAGCAAAAGTACATTTAAAAAGAAAAGAAATACTAAATAAGACCAGAAGTGTAACATTACATATTTCAAAGACCCATAAAGACAGAACAGTAGTCTTACACTGACCTCAAGTGAATAGTTGTGGACAGTGAGAACCAGATGGCTTGAATCTGCTTTCCAAGTCCCAGGTTCTTGTTATCGTGTGACCATAACATATTTAATAAGGCAGCCTTTGCAGAAAAAAAAATACAGATTTAAAAACAAACATTTTCACAGGTGATAATGAAGAATAAACTGATGAGAAAAAATAAAAAATAAAGAATCATAGTAATGAGAGCAGGACAGGCTGATGAGTACACATTTTCTTTAATGAAGAGGTATGGAATAAAGATTGTATACTTTAAAGTAGTACTTGCATCTTTCGAAACTTTTAAAAGGTTTCAGCCTCATTACAATTTCCCATAAGTCACTACTAGACATGTATAATAAAATGCCTTGAGGTTTTTTTTTACATTGAAACTTAGATTTGCAGTCTAACTAAAGTTTAGTTAATGTAATTATTACTGTGCAGACCAACAGATTCTAAAAAAACAGCAACATCTCTGGTACTATTCAGGATCATTTAGAGAGCTTATGAATTGGTCTGATGAATGCAGCTGTAGGTCAACTTTAAAAATATTATATTAAGCAATTGATTTTAAGTAAAAAGCTGAATTGAACTGAACTGATGCTACAGGATTCCATTGGTCCAAGAGATCAGAAGAAGGAAGGACCTTTTATGAATCTGATTTGATGTAATATAACACATTTATGTTTTAGTTTTATACTATACTGGTCACAAAGTCTGTGTCTTGTTAAAGGACAGGTTCTATGACTTGTACAATAATTCTCCAGCTGTAAGGTTACTTGGAATAGTTATTTATTGTGTTATCAACAATAATAAACTCATTAGCACGATTACACTTAAAAGTAAACCATACCCTAAGAGCTCTATATACTACAGGGCAGTAACCAAAAAAGTAGCAACCCTGTACAATAAAGAGCCCTGGCTAAGTTTTAGTAGAAGTAGACATATTCAGGTGAAGCTGTATGTTATCTTTCTTTTTCTAAGTTCTGCTATCTATGTGCCAGATGGAGACAAGGCCTGTATTCAATGGAACAGTCTATTTCAGTTGTGCAGCTACAGTATATGTTCCTACAGGCTTCTTCAAGTACACGTGTGAGGGATTTGTAGAGCAGCATCCCTTTTCAAATGCTCATGTAAAGTACACAATTCGGTAACTGGTGAGGAAGTGCTGTACAACTAGTTCTGTAAGCAAAGCACTGAAACCAAAAAAATAAAACTTCCATTGATGCCTCAAAGGTTTCCTCTAACTTTGCAGACAATATGGAAATCAGTCCTCATAAATCAATTCAGCATATATCACAGCAGAGGGGTGTGTCACATTGATCTTATCAGTGTGTAATTCATGATTTATGGGGTAGTTTTTGTGCTTCACCTATTACAAACTCAACTTGGGCAAGATTACATTGTTTAGTATCAAATTGATTATAAGTATGACATCCATATTCTTGGCAGGGGTTACCATAAGACCCAGGATTTATACAAAAAATCCCCATAGACAATGCAATGCAAATTTCTGGAATTCTGAAATTGTAGTCTCAGTCCAAAAATTTGTTTTACAGAAATCACTAGCATTCATTAAACATTCAACCATATTATAAGACTTCAGAAGAGGTAAGCTCAGATAATGTGTGCATGACATGCTTCATTAATAAATGGCTAGAAATTAAAATGGACTTATCCTTGTCCCTTTAATACATATGCTGACAGTAATAGTTGTTTAAGCCAATCAAAGTCAAAGTGAAATCAAAGGCGTCTGAAAAACTATAAACAAATGTATGGTTTTAAGCAAAAGTTAAATAATGTGTGTTATGTGAGCTCCTGCATTATTTTTCTTAAACACAAAGGTAGTTAGCGTTCACTTCAAGTAGAGTAAGTGTTTTTCCACCATGCAAAGTACAACTCCCGTCAAAAAAACAGTAACTTACGACGCAAATTGGACTGCTAGTGTGAAAGGAGCCAATGACGTTTCTGCTTTTAATGGTGCAGGGTGGACATGTGAAGGGACAGTATATCTGCATATTTAAAAGTTCTTAATTTTGCTTGAGTCGACAGCAAGCATAAAAGAGAAAGTGAACTTAAACTGCATAAACAAGAGAGGCAAACAGTTGAAAATGATACCCATACTAGTTTCTAAACCTAAGTGAAACATTACTAAAAAGATTTCAAGATTCAAGGTTCAAGGTTTCAAGGATCAAAGTTTCTTTAATTTAGTCATGCTTATACAGGAAAATATGAAATTTGCCTTCTCAGTTGCATCTAACAACAAGACAGAAAGAAATAAAACAAAACAAATAGAGACATCAGACAGCTTTCTCGGTACTCATGAAGGTATTGAGCAGATGCTCTCTGTTCATCCAGTTTATTCCGCATAGTCTGTACATTGCTCATGATGAGCTTCTGTATCAGCATATGTTACCAAAACTAAAAGGCAAATGTTGCAGACATTCATTTTCTTGTTATGCAGTATAATAATAACTTCTTATATTCATGTGCTAGTGGAAAAGCTGCATTTTACTTGTTATTTGTATTATATGGTACATACCACAATAATATGTTTTAAATGTATACTTTTTTTTACTATTGTAGGTTAAGAATACAATTTTTAAATTCACATTGCTTTGGATCTGTTATTGAAACCACTTATTTTAAGATCTTGGATCAGATTTACTCTTCGCACCGTTCTCTAGTCATTATGAACAATGGGAATTTGATTCAAGAACATTTGGTCTGCCACCAAATGAAAGGGGAAATGAATGAATGAACAAGCACCACCACAGAGGATACGAGCTCCAATAAAAAGGACAATTTTTGGATAAGTAAGATGAAGTCAGTGCTCCTACTCAACACCATTGTTAAGTCTCCTGAAACATCTTGGCAAAGGGAAGTTGAGGGGGTGAGCATTACTTCCTGGCAGGACACAGAGCCTGGTAGTTAGTTGTCTTCAATATCTTAGCCACGGAGAGCAACTACTCCTTTGCTTTCATTAAGTAGGGAACATTTTTGGTGTTGATATTTTGGTGTTATTAACAAATAGAGTTGTAAGCAAATCAGAAGTATTTTCCATGACATATGTTTCAAAAGCTTTCTAACACTTCCTTTTTCCCAACTCTACATAAATCTCTAGGAATTACATTCTGATAATGACATTACACTGTTTTGATAGCAGTATTATACACCTCATTCTCGGCAGGAAAAAGGGCACTGGCACTTTTCAAAAGTTGAATGTTGGCACTCCAGTCAAGGTTAGACAGTGCAAGCCAGGAATGAACTACAAGAAGTCTGACAGAATAATGTAAAAAAAGAAGATACTGTAACAGGAAAACTGCAGCCACAAGACTTTATGCCATGAAGAATGTCACTGAAGAGTACTTTTTAATCATGCCATCTCTGGGTGAAGAAGCTAAATGTGAAAAAGTAATCAAAGAAGCCACGGTTCTTTCACTTCAAAAGAGCAAAACGGAGAACTGTCCCAACCTAAAACTGGCTTTGCTGGATGTCTCCGTTTTAAAGAAGCAGAGTGCCTCTGTATAGGACCAAAAAAAAAGCAAAGTCAAAAGTGAAAAATCTATGGTCAGAACTGAGTAGAGAAGATGAACAGCATCCAAGGAAGAAGTGGGTCTAAACTTCAAATACAGAGAGTTTTAATAAAAGGTTGAGGTGCAATGAAAACAAGTGCTATCCAATATCAAAGAAAGTGAAGATACTTAGATGATGGTGGTCTTACTGTTGTGTGTGTGACGCAACCTTGTACACTTACTGAGGTAATGCTTCCTAACAATGGGTGATCGTGTCATGACAACAAAAAACTCGGTAAAGCAGTAAAACAATAAAAAAAATTAGAAAAAACAACTTTTAAAACAGGTAACTGGCAGCATCACTGATTTCCTCATAGATAAAAATGTATTTAGAGAAATTCATTTTTTAACGTTTAGTATCACAAAGCAAATCAGTTTCTTCTAATTGTGCGGGGTAGTTTGGCACTTGAAAGCCATGCTATTCTAAACAGGCTAGAGTGACCTTGGGCATGTTGTTGTTTTGTTTTAGGTAATTCACAGCTAATCTATTTTCTCTGGCAGGAGCTAGCTGGGAGGCTCACAATAAATGCAGAATTTAAATCGCTGCTGATGCCTTTTTGGCAGATAACAATGCCAAAAGAGTTCACAATAATCGGATTTAAAATTGTGAAAAAAATGAGTTTTTTTGGGGGGGAGGGGGGCGTCACACAAAGCAACACACATACAAAGACAAATCAATTTTGTTATCAAAGTTAACATTAAGGCTTTGAAGTTTAGCTCACTATTCTATCAAATACCTGCACTCGTATGTACATCATGCAGACAGGCATTGTTAAAATCAAAATTACAAAAAATTGCTTTATCTTCCAAAATTGCAGTGTTGTGGCTGCACAGCATTCTGTGCCAAACAATACAGAAGCATCCTGCTGTTTAGACTGTGCAGTCTCCGCCAAAAGAATGAGAATCCAGATGAAGTAGTGCTTATCTGACAGGGTTAAGCCTTTATTTTCAAAAACATCAAGTCTATTTACTGTTAACTTGGTGAAGATGCCACTGTGAAGGTATTACTAAGTCTCAATGCTCTAATGGTTTCTGATTTTAACTTAGTCCATGGCAAGGCATAAAACAAAGTAATTAATAATCTCTTATTACCACTTGTAGCAGTTTTCATAGGTCATCCTCCCATCCTTCTAGCAGTAATTTAGGGTCAATATTTTATCAAATCTTAAAAAAAGGGGGACTTGTTCCTATAGTGTCTCAGCCTTTATCACTGAGTTATCTCAAACAGGAAATTATAGCAAGAAATCACAGAGCATTTCAAGAAAAGGTCAGAACTTTTGCATAAGGTGGGTAATCTTGGGAAATTTAGTCCCCTGTATGACAGAAGGATTACCAGAAAACAGTTTGTCTAGTCATCTCCTCTTTATTAGTCATTTACACCAGAATTTAATATCTGTGTAAAATCATACTGCTATTTACCAAAAAGCTTAAAAGAAGTAACCAGTTGTGAGGTTTCTGAACTCTTTCAGGAATCCAACAACAAGATGATACGGCAAAATACATCCCAAAGCGAGATTGCCGCTTCTGTGGAAGATTGCTTGTCAGTTGTTGAGGCAACTGCAGGCTCACAGAGCTGCAGCGGAGCACAGAGGAAGCAAATCTGAGGCGATCATGGTTGTGCTACAGACAAGGAACATTATAAATGCAGGGAACAGTATTACTTGGCCACTAACCTGGCCACGACCATGCCTGAAAGCTGTGTCTGTGTATAGGAGAGTGGTAGATCCTGCATCATAAATAACCGTGCTGTTCCTGTTTCAAGCTGAATAAAGCTGGTTTTGCTAAAGTGCTGAGACTCTGCCTTGTCTTTTAGGGTGCGAGATAGTGATTCACGTATCACCCAGTATACACTAACTCTTCTGGAAAGTGTAGACAACTTCAGACACAAATGGGAAAAGAAAATCTCTAGTTGCTAAATTCTCTGACCACATATACTTGTAAAAGGCAAGAGAAGCATCAACCATAATTAATATGAGATTTGAAATTAAAGAAGTAATAAAGAATTCAGATTTAATGTTTTTTCTGTTACCATTTCAAACTGCTACAAGAATGTTGCACTCATCTTTCACCAAAACAAATATAATGTTAAAAAAATTACTAATTATTCTATAAAAAAACCAGGACATCTCTGGTACAGATCTGACAGGGTCATAAAATTCAGTGTGCTCTAAGTCTGCGTGAAAGTAATGTATGTGTAAAGTACAAATTGAGCAGGGGAAACTCGCCTTCTCAAACGTTATGTGATGGAATATTTTTCATGACATTTATATGTTGCTTAAAAACATTACGTGTAACACAGGTAATGAAATTCTTGCTGTCAGTAAATATAATGATAATGCAAAAATGTAAACTTTATTTGCGGGAAATAAAATGAAATTTCAGCAATGTGTTAATTTGTACTGTGTTTACTGCAACCCTGAGTTGAACTAAGGCTATGTCCACAACACTATGCGATCTTTGTCCACTCTACAAGTGAGACAGGGAGGGGACGCTGGCGCACACATGCTGTTGCCACTCCTCCCTGTTAACAACACTTTTCGTAAAATTTGCCTTAATCCTACACTTTCTTATGCTTGTTTTATTGTCTTTATTGTATGTATAGTTCGTGGATGCAGCTGACTTGAATTATATGAATTTACAGATTTTATGGACTTTTCTTTGATTGGGAACATCCTGCTACCTCCTCCTGCTATGCTTTCTGCTGCTTTGCTATTGCCGCTCATCTACACTACCGCACTCGCCTGTCCTACTGGCTCCGCTGTGCTGTGCTGCTTCTTCACTGCTATAAGATTGCTCAGTATCATACTAAAATACTCTCATGACAAACTCCTTCATATTAAACAGTTTGTCCAGAGCAAATGGTCTGACTGGAACATCCTAAAAGACAGCGGTATTTTGCGGTGCCCGAAATATGTACATCGCGGTTCATGTCGCTGCCACCGCTGGGCTGCGAATGAATACACCACCGGTGGCATTTGCTCAGGAATACATCGTCCTACTTATGGCCCTGGAAATAGAAGTGTCAGTGTGCCAAATATACATTAGATGTGAAAATAAACTCCGATCACAGCTTTGTGCAAAAAGAAGTCTCATCAACTAATATTGCATTGTTTAATTCAAGATCTCTTAATGGCAAAGCATTGGTGCTGTCAGAATTCATCATTGACACCAAACTTATTATACTATGTCTAACGGAGACTTGGCAAAAACCAAATGAATTTACGTCTCTCTCAGAGGCGACACCTCCTGGATACACTTTCCTCACAGAGCCTCGTAGCTCAAGACAAGGTGGTGGACTTGCAGTAATGTCAGAATGGATTTACACATCAAAAGAATCCCAATTGATTCCATTGTCTTTCGAGTGTCTGGCTCTTAAACTAATAATGGAATCAGGTCCGGTCTCACTCATTGTTCTTTATCGTCCTCCAAAATACAATGCATCCTTTTTATCTGATCTGACTGAACTTTTAACTCACTTAAGCTCCTACTCCCAGAGAGCTATCCTTCTTGGTTATGTCAACATCCATATTGACATCCCCACATCTAAACTGAGAAATTAATTCCTATCCTTACTGGACTGTTTTGACTTGACAAAACATGTTGATTTTCCCACCCACTCTGGTGGTCATATATTGGATCTGATCTGTACTTCTGGACTATGTGTTGCCAACATTTACAGCACTGATTTGGGACTCTCTGACCATAAAGCAGTACTTTTCACTGTCTCATTATGTCTCCCTCCTCTTACCTGTAAATGACTAATTTCTTTCCAAAACCTTAAAAATATCTGTCCCTTTGTTCTTTCTGGATCCATTTCTGATCTTTTACTGTCTTCACCTATTCCAGCAACACTAGATAGTCTTGTTGACCACTATAACTCAGCCCTTCATTCAGCATTAGATAAAACAGCTCCTTTAAAACATAAAGAGGTTTCCTTTAAGCGTTCAGCTCTATGGTATAACTCAGAATTGCGATCTATGAAAGCAGCTGGCCGACGCCTTGAGAGAATGTCAAAAAGACTGGCCTCACCGTGCACATCCAGGCTTTCTCTGACCACCAAAGAGCCGACAGAGAAGCATTAACTGCTGCCAAGAACACCTATTTTGGCAGGATAATAGAAAGTGGCCATGACAACCGAAGGGTTTTGTTCTCTGTAGTTAATAAACTACTCGAACCCGATCTGGCCCAACTACCTCTTCTACTGAAGTCTGTGAGAAATTCCTCCACTTTTTCTGTATCAAAATTAAAGATCTAAATAATTCAACTAACATAAATACATCATCTGTTTATATCTTTCCATGCATTCCCACTCCATCCAGCTCCTTGTCTAAGTTCTCACCAGTCACATCTGCGTTTGTTAATAACCTGCTTTGTAAGATGAGGCCGACTACTTGTGTACTGGACCCCATCCCCAGCACACTATTTTAAATCCTGCCTTCATGCAATTATCCCGACTGTTACAACAATAATAAACTCATCCCTTGACACTGGCTTTGTGCCGCTCACTTTTAAAACCGCTTCTGTAACCCCAATGTTAAAAAAGTCTGGTCTTGATGCTGACAATCTTAACAATTTTTGGCCTATTTCCCACTTACCTTTTCTGTCAAAAGTTCTTGAGCATGTTGTAGCCTCCCAACTCACCAATTACTTAACTTCTAATAATTTGATGGAACCCTTTCAGTCGGGTTTCAGGGTGCAGCACAGCTGTGAAACTGCTCTTTGTAGGGTAACCAATGATTTGCTTATGGCAGCAGACTCTGGACAAACCAGCATATTAATTCTATTAGACCTCAGTGCAGCATTTGACACTGTCAGAATGGAGAACATGCTGGGTATCTCTGGCACTGCTCTCCAATGGTTCAAGTCCTATCTGACTGAAAGGCAAGAGTTTGTTAGTCTTGGCAACAGCAGATCCAGCTCAGCGCCAGTCACATAAGGAGTTCCTCAGGGCTCTGTCCTCTGACCTCTTCACTTCTGCATTTATATGTTTCCCCTTGGCCATTTTATTCGTAGCTTTGGACTGGGTTATCATTTTTATGCAGATGATACTCAACTCTATTTCAATGTTAAAAGTGGAACTTCATCAGAGCTCTCTCGGCTCACAACCTGCCTCAGTAAAATTAATACCTGGATGGAGCTGAACTCTTTAAAATTAAACTGCAACAAAACTGAACTCCTGCAAATTGGGACTAAAGTGCAACTTAATAGAATTAGTTCCTTCCCAGTCCATCTTGGCGGTGATCTCATCAGACCTGCATCAACTGCAAATAATCTTGGTGTCATTTTTGATTCCTCCCTTTCTTATTCTGCCCACATAAATCACATTAAGAAACATTCTTACTTTCACCTCTGTAACATATCCCATGCTCGCTCCTTCCTCTCCTTTTCTAATGCTGAGAAACTTGTCCATGCTTTTATTACATCCCGCATCGATTATTGTAATTCCCTACTGGCAGGTGCCCCTTCTAATCTTATATCACAGCTCCAGCTTATTCAAAACTCGGCTGCAAGAGTCCTTACACGAACCAGCAGCAGCGAGCACATCACACCCATCCTGCTCCGCCTTCACTGGCTCCCCGTGTCTTACAGAATCGAATATAAAATTCTACTAATAACCTACAAAGCCTTAAATGACCTTGCGCCAAACTACATCAGTGACCTTCTCCATCACTATGTACCTGTCCGCCCACTAAGGTCCTCTGATCTGGCAATCTTGTTGTGCCCCACACTAATCTACACTCCATGGGTGACAGGGCCTTCAGCTGTATAGCGCCCAGACTCTGGAATGACCTACCGAAATTAATTAGATCAGGTGACTCCATTAATTCTTTTAAAAAACAACTCAAAATCCATCTGTTCAGGAAGGCTTTTAGCTCTACTACCCTTCTCTCAGTTTACCTCTCTGTCAAGATGCTCATGTAACCTGTGTGTGTGTGCTAGACCATCAATTATGTTGTCTGTTAGGCTTTTTCTCTGAATTTACTATCTTACTCTTCTTTATTTGTTTATCTGGTTTAGTACAATGCTATACTGTATACCCTGCCGTTCTTTCCTAAACTTTGTGAAGTGCCTTGAGCATGGGAAAGGCGCTATATAAATAAAATGTATTATTATTATTATTCATTCACAAAAGGAACTCCGTCCACACAAAAATTACCAAAAACTGAGAAAACAGCAGAGGCACTTTCACTCCTTCATTTTAACAGCACTCTGGAGGAGAGGGAGGACAGTTTCAGATACCTCACTGTTCACATCACATAGGACCTAATCAGCTTTAAGCACATCAACACCTTGGAAAGAAAAAATAGAAATGTCTTTACCACCTCAGATGCATCAGTGATTTCAGGATGCCTTCCCACATACTAAAGAAATTTTTTATGTCCACCATCAAAAGTACTCTGACAGGAAATATCACTGCCTAGTTTGGAAACACCAAAGCTCTGGAGAGAGTGGTATGGTTAGTTAAACGCATCTCAGGGTGTGCACTCTCAAACTTCCAGGATATCTATACCAAGCAACGTCAGCCCAGGGCAAAGAAAATTATCGGTGACTCCAGCAATGGCATCTCTTCTGTGCTGTGGTCAGGTAAATGCTATTGCTGCCTAAAGTCCAGTTCACAGAGCTTTTACCCACCATCCACCTGCATCTTGAATGAGGAAAAACTCTAAAATTACATAATGCCCTATTGTTAATTCTCGTACATTAAGCTATTTTTGTTAAGTTATTTATTTTGTTTTATTTATTTTTAATCACTTATTTTGTTTTATTTATTTTTAATCACATATTTAAAATTATATTAATGATTTTTGATATTTATAAAGTTATCTATTATTGTTATTGTCTTTTTATATTGTTCTTAAAATTGGGGTTGAGCAACTAAGCATTTCACTTCATATTCTATTGTATGTATAGTTTGTATGTGAAAAATAAAATCTGATTTGATTTGAAACGCATATGTCGCAGGCGTTCGTCTAAACTAGGCTTGTATGCATTGGTGGAAAAATCCTCAATTAGATACTCCCAGTGACAGGATTTATCACAAAGCTATAACGACCAGTAAATTATTTGCCTTTTGCACAAGTATGCAGCATTCAAACTGTACAAAATGCAATTAAGATGCAGGTAAGCAACATAACACACGCCATGAAAAGCAACATTTCAATGTCTGCTGTGCTAAAATATATTGTTCTTCCATAAAGGGTGACCAATCAGAGAATGAAACATTATAATGAGCAGGATCCAATCAGGGAAAGGCAATGCAATAAGCACAAACAAATCAGAGAATAATTAGAGTACGTATTTTAGAAAATATTATTTTGCTCTTCCAGACCACAAAGCTAATTCTGGAGATTCAGAATTATATGGGTCTGGACAGTGTTTTCAAAAGTCTAAAAATGCTTGGCTGTGGGTGAAAGGTGTAAACAGAGACTAATGGCTGCCTTTTTAAATTAAAAAATAGTAGTGTGGATGGAGCCTAAGTAATCAAGTGCAAGAGAAAGAGAGGTCAGATAAAAGTGAGAAAGAGACAGAAGACAATGAGAACCGAAGTGCTGTACACAATACTGTAATGCTGATAGCTGATAAAAATTGATAGTTGGGGGCCTCAAGGTCTATGAATGTAATTATTTTTCCTTATCTCATATGTACATTTCCCCTTTTTTTATATCTCACTCCTCACTTTTTTATTTTGGAATATTACCTTCTAGGAAAACTTCTTGGATCTTTCCACTTTATTTTGAGTTGTGGATGATTCTGAAGACACCCCATTATGTTCACAACCCACAAAGACTGACTAATGACTTTTTAATTGAATTTTAATTAATACAGTGATCTTACTTATTTTAAACCCCCCCAATGTTTAGAATTGTGAAATTTTTCATTTATGCCCTAAACATAAATGGTTCAACAGACACCAGGTATCCTGTAATTCAAATAATTTAGTGTTTGCTTGGTTTGTTACATGGCTGACACTGTCAGTACAGGCTGAGGATTTATTGTCTGTTCACTGGCCCTTGAGGTCAGGCTGTCAATATGGAAATGTCCATATTCTTCCTTTGCTATCCAGTACATAATTCAGCTCTGGGAGGGTGGATAGTAAATCCTCAACTGGTAATTCAAAGAATATCATCTGTGATGTGAAACAGATGTTGTGTGTTGCATGGCCACCACCTGGTTCACTTGGTTAGTAGATGACATCATAACTTTTACTTTGACAGCAGGTATTTTGAAGAAAGAAAATTAATAAATAATAATTATCATTTTGTTTTTAAATCATCAAAAGGCAGAATTGTAGAAAAAACCATCTGACTAAACTTTACATGTACTTAATCTGTTGCCTTCCACTTCCATTTTTAAATGTTTATCTCTGACTCTCTGGAGTTTGTCAGATTACCTGTAATTGTGCAGTATAAAGTTTTTGTAGTAGGCAGATAAAATGGAGTTAAATTAAATCAGTGAAAAGCTGCACCCTCCTAAAATGTAACATCATGGTTATTCAAGTAATTTGTCAGTATTTATATTTTATTTCAGTATTATATTTTATTTATATTCATACCTATCTTTCCAATTGTAGCTACTTCTAATCTGGGTTAATAGACACTAATTCTTAAAAAGGCTGTGCATTACTTGTTTCCAAATAAGCTGAGTGATTGTTATTTTTCCCAAATAGATTATTCTCTAATGCAATATCTATGAAGTGTCCCATAACAACATTTAAGAAAGAACAAAACTGCACCATTTTAGCATTACCTGAGGCAAAGTGTTAACAGAGTGCCAGAACAGATGTGCTTGTCACAAATGTGTGCTGTTGTTTCTTTTTATATTGCATGCATTATATCTTTTAATCTGATAGAATAAATAAGTTAAGATTGATGCAATAATGTAAGAGTCCAGTATAATGTAAGAGACTCTTTCCAGCAGGGTTGTTTAGTTTCTAACAGCAAACTAAAGTGTATATCTAAAAGTGAAAATAATTGAATATTTCAACAATATATACAGAAACTGGAGAATGAAATGATTGCTTTTGCAAAATATATTCTGTTCTCAGTAGGCTCTAATTCCATTGTCTGCTCTTTAGTTTACTCCATGCTGGGATTTATGCAATACATGTTGGGTTATAACAAGCTTAGAAATAGAAAATGAAAATGGTAAAAAAAAAAAATTTCCTTCTTTTATTTCCAGTAAAAGAGACTGCTGTGATGCTTTACTCTGAGGATGTTTAAATTGTTTGAATACTACTGTACAATTAATTCAAAATGCTGCATTAAATTTATGTAAGGATTTAACATACAGGGAGAAACCCACATGCTGCTTTGCATATTATTCTGCATGGTGCTTTAAATGAAGCAGGTCTGATTATTTTCTTTTTCTCTTTTTGGTTTGGCATAAAGTATTAGACAATGGTATTTTTTTATAATACTTTACCTTCCTTACATAAAGGTGTGATTTTAGCAGTAAAACATTGTGTCATAAAAAAGCAAAATCAATATCTCTACACAGCAAACTCCCATAGAGTAATTTCAATCAAAATTATTTTACTTTTCAAGTTTTATTTGGAAGAAGTCATTTGTTCTTGAGTTATTTTGTGCGCCATCTTATATCAAAATAGACATGGTGACACACATCATGATCATGATCAGAAATGCAGAAAATATATATTTCTATTGAAAAGTCAAAAGAGAAAGATTGACACCATTTTCTTCCCTGGCTTGTATTTATGTTCTGTTTATTGTTGTTTTTGCTATTTATAGTTATTGTAGCTGGTGGCAAGTAATGCAGGATCAAGCACGGGTCAAACACATGCCGAAAGAAATCTCTCAGTCCAAAAGTTTGTTTTAAAAGATTTACTGAAAATTCAAAGCAAACAGTCCATACAAAAATAAAGAAAAGGGTTATTACACACATAGAATAAAAGGCAAAAAAAATTGGAAAAAATGTCTCTTCTCTAAATTTAGCTTTTCTTAGATTTATTTTCTGTGCTTTGTGTGTGGACGTCACTATAGCTGGGTCCTTTTTCTGGCTTAATCTTAGTCAGAAAGAGAAGAGCCAGCAGTGGAGCATTGATTTTGCAGTGGAGTTTATATGTATTGTTTTCTTTCTTTAGATTTACTGTTTTTTGTTATTTTCCAGCATTTGCTTTTGGATTACTGGTTTTGGATTGTGAATTGGACTTGTTTACCTCAAATTGCCCTTTAGACACATCCTCTTTACTCTTTTGAGCATTTTATTATATTTTTCTGTTTTTAAAAAAATCATTTTGTAAAGATTCATAATTTATTTCCCTTTTGTTTTCAAGCCAGTTTTAATTATTCTCTCCCTTGTTGGGAATTTTGAAATTTATAATATTTTTAGTTTTAAAAGCAAGCTCCCCACTGTTAAGCCTATGTAGAGTGCAAATAGCAGTTTGGGGAGGGCCTGTTGTGGGTTGGCCAGTGAAGATATTGGCCTACTTTTGTGGCTTATTTTGGAGGCTTCATGCCCTTTTGACATGGTCTGGAACTCCATCTTATATGTAACACTGAATGTGCTTTTGTGTTTTTCCAATGTACAAATCCACACCGTTACACCTCTGTCTGCCAAGTTTTGCACAGATTCTCCATTTGTAAAGGAGAAAACTATAGGCTATGGTGACCTTGAATTGTAGAGCACAAACAAAAAATTGAAGTCATAAAAGCAAATCAGAAAATGCAAAAAAAAAAAAAAAATAGGAAATTGAAAAACAAATCAAAAATGGAAAAAAAATAAAATGGAAACACAAAGACAAGCCAGAAAAAACAAAAACAGACTTGGAAAAAAAATAATTAGATAATTAGAACACACACAAAAATAATTCAAATCATCCATCCATTATCCAACTCGCTGAATCCGAACACAGGGTCACGGGGGTCTGCTGGAGCCAATCCCAGCCAACACAGGGCACAAGGCAGGAACCAATCCCGAGCAGGGTGCCAACCCACCACAGGACACACACAAACGGGCCAATTTAGAATCGCCAATCCACCTAACCTGCATGTCTTTGGACTGTGGGAGGAAACCGGAGTGCCCGGAGGAAACCCACACAGACACGGAGAGAACATGCAAACTCCACACAGGGAGGACCCAGGAAGTGAACCCAGGTCTCCTTACTGTGAGGCAGCAGCGCTACAACTGCAAATTGAAAATGCAAAAGCAAATTGAATACACAAAATACAAATCAGAACACATGGAAAAATTGAAAATGGAAAAACAAGTCAGAAAGCACAAAAACAAATTGAATGCACAGACACAAAAAATCGGAAAGCACAAATCAAATCAGATACAACAAAGGCAAATGGAGCAGCACACAAACATAATGATGACTGAGCAAACAAATTGGGAAGCATGAAAACAAAAGGAACAGTGCATAACCCAATCAAAGTGGAAAAAACAGTGACAGCTAAAAGTACAGTACATCTTGATTCATTACCAGATTCTCAACAAGTGCTGTAGTGGAAACAAAAACACTAAAAGGAAAAAAGGATCAATTGTCTTTTTAGGTATTTTTAGATACTTTGGCAGAAAAGATAATGTTTCTTTTTTTTAGTGCTTCCCAATTTCTTTGCATAGTTTGTCGTTTGGTGTTACTCCATTTGCATTTGTTGTTTCTCATTTATTTTTACATATTCAATTTGTGTTTGCACTTTCTGATGGGTTTTTGCATCTCCAATTTGTTTTTTGCATTTTCTGATTTGTTTTGTGTTTTCAGTTGTTTTTTTTGTATTTAATTGTGTATTTTGTGTATTTAATTTTTGTGCGTGTTTTCTGATTTGTTTTTGCATGACTTAATCTCTTGTGAATTACACTTCAATAGGCTATGTTTTGTTCTGGAAATTTTTCCCTTGGGGAATTTTATTTAGTGATCTCAATTAGAAAAGTGCCAGAAGAAAACATTTTGGTACAGATCTCGAGACATGGGTTTCTGTTGAGTTTCTGTATTCTTCCCTGTGTTCTCCAATTTCCAACTGCCAAAACGATACGTACCATTCCATTATTAGATTAAAGAAAAGTGCATAATTTGTGTCTTCGTCTCAGCTTTATTATGAGTAATAAAAAGAAACACATTTAATTCAACATACCATGATGGTCTTTACAATTTGCTCTAACTTTGTTAATATCCTGAAAGCAAATGATCCAGAAAGACATTTTATTAACTCAGTTAGTGGCATTTTTATGAGTTTGCAAATGAGAGTGCTGTCATTTGCTTCGATCAGTCTTATTAAATGTTAAGCCGCCTTCTCTCCTTCACTTTTCCTTATCATGGTATTTTGTAATTGCTTCAGCTGTCCTGGTAATGACTGGTCTCACAGCAAAAAAAAATTGAACTTTACAATCCTGTTAACATACACAGAATACTCACACTTATGAAAGTGAAGTGTTGCCTTAAAATGATTTCAGCTTGGATGCCAGGCTGTCATTCAGTATCTGTAGTACCTGTAATTGGCACTACAAAATTAATGTTGCAAGAAGACATTTTAGAAATGGGCTCTTTCAGCAGTCTAATACATACCAACCTGTGAAACAGGCATTTTCAATCACAACATGTTATAGCAAGCTATTTTAATGGTGTAACATTATATATCCATTAATTTCCTGAATCCACCATCTTAATTTCAGGGTTATTAGGGGTCATAGAACTATAGTAATACAAAGCTAGAGCTAGAGAAGACACCTGTCCAAAGTATTGTACAACAATTCACATTAGGCATCATTTAATATGACATTCTTGTCTTTGACATTTACAATAGCAAGAAGTCAAGAGTGTGTCAAGAGAAAGCTTATGTAGACATGAAGAGAAGACACTAACTAAAGACAGATAGTGGCTATGTTAAAGATTAAAACCAGGTCCCAGGAGCTGTGAGGCAGTAGCACCAACCAACAAACTGCCATGCTATCTCCTAGACAATTTAGTGTAAATAGCATACAAAAACATATTACTATAATTTGAATAAATAGTAAGCTTATTGCAGTACAAGGAACTCAAGTTTGTCTCTTGTGTCCTAGAATCATTTTTTTTTCAGGGGAAAGTATACCTAAGCATATCAGTACTCTAATTTATACTGCACACCTACATCATATGTACAATCCATCCTGACTTCACTTTTGTCTTATAGTCCTTGTAAACTATCTGGTGGTGAATCTGTACTCTGGGGTGTGTTCCAGGTTTGCATTTCTTGGCACACCTTCATGTTTTTCACAAACAGAGACAGAACCCAGTTGAGTCTTTGGATGCTTTACCTTTATATATGAAAGGTAAGATTAGTTTTGCATTGACACAGGCTTCTTTTGCTACCCCTGTTACCCCCCAGATGTTAGTTGACTGAGTGTAGTTTTACTCTTTACATGTATTGCCATCTTCATCTATTTGTCTCATAAATGTTCTTTACCAATAACTTTGCTACCATTCCATCCCCAGAAACAGATACCATTCATTTATAATACTAGGGGGCTCCGCCCCCTGCCCGCTTCGCTCACCCACTCCTGGGTTTGGTTTACTGGATATACAATTTAAAGAGATTGTTAGTTTCATGGGAATTGTTACATATGCATTATTTTCACTTTTATTTTAAAACTTTTGTAAAAACAATACTTTATTTCTGTCCCCGGGCGTGGTTAAATCTCTTTCTCAAAGGATGTATAATGCTGCTCGCATTGTGAAGGGGTTGCAGCTGAATGCTTGCTAAGGAGATGCCGTCGGATCATCTGCTGTCTTTCTGCTGCTGGCAAACTGACTGTTCTGCTTGTCTCGCTGCCCGATCATTTCAAAGTCTGATGAGCAGCTGTCCTTTTACCACTTCGCTTCTCTGTTGCTCGCGTTGTGAAGGGGGTGGGGTGGGGTAGCGAGGGTTATTTTGGCTGAACGCACGCTAAGGAGAAGCATTCTGATCATCTGCAGGCTTTTTACTGTGTGTTTTTGTGGCGAGCTGCGTGTTTTGCTTGTCTCTTGTCGTTGTTTTAAGAGCTGGGAGCACATGAAGCATGTCTGCCAACAGCAATTCAACAACTGCTAGGTTAGATGTCCATGGACTTGTTTTAAATGATGTCTCACTACCTTGTCTCGCATGACGTTGTAAAAATAATACTGGTCCTTTATTTCTGGCCCCAGGCGTGGTTAAATCTCTTTCTCAGGATGTATAATGCTGCTCGCGTTATTGGGGGGGGTGGGGGGCCATTGAACGCATGCTAAGGAGGTGCTGTCGGATCATCTGCTGTCTTTCTGCTGCTGTCACACTGCTATCAGTCTTCCGTGCTGTACTCCGCCCTCCCTCAATCGGACCTAACAGTCACTTAAAACAAAAAAGGCTGCAACCTGGCTGGGACTCTACAATACTTTCAAATTTAACTGTTTTCATATCTTTACCTTTCTCTGCATGTGTATCACGCCATCATTTGTTTGAGCCTTTCGAATTCCACTGCTTTCATAATCTCTTATCTGCCTTTTTTTCTCTCCAACACTTTTGGTCTCTTTTCTCCATGCTGCTCTTTCTTCTTTGCTTAGTCGTTGACGTTTCTTCTAGAATGCATTGTCCTTATACGCTTTATATGTGCTGAGAGCACAGGATCTGTGTGTGCTACGTGCCTTTACACGATTGAGTGTTATTTGATATTTTTTGCGTCTCGCCGATCTTTTAAGTGTCTTCCGAGATCTTCCGAGAAGATCATGTGTCGTCGCCCTGCTTTTCCTTTCCAGGATTTTTTTTTATAATAGAGAGATATCCACATTAGATGATCACCCATATTGTTAATGTAATCCAAGTCATTTCTACTGACCAGAGAATGAAGACATGCTCTTATTTTTGGCCACACTTTTCTGCTTGGGCTTTTAATTTGTTAAAGTGATCTATTGGGAACACTATAACCTTACGACATGTTTTCTGCCGAAATCAGGAGCTCATTAGTTACATTAAAGTTTCAAGTTTAGATATATTGTAATGTATACCCAGTATAATACAATTTTTACATTCATGTCTCCCACACTAGTGACAGTAAAAATATACCAACAACAACCAAGCAAAAGACAACATCAAACATTAAATATATATATTGTAGATGCTTGAGCGGATGGAGTGTCATCTTGATGGGACAGAGAGTGATGCTTTATTCAGTTGGGAGACCATTAAGGGTGGACTATATAAGTAGAGGTGACACTTGGCCAGGATGGCTCTAGATTCTGATCCCAGTCAGGGCGGCAACATAATGAAAGAACTGGTGGAGACTGGTTATCAAGGTAAGTTTATCTCAAATGCAAAAGGTGGCAGTTCTACTCTGGTCTGGTCCCAGTTTGGACTCCCGCAGGGTTCCATTGGACCTGTAGTTCAGAGGAGCAACCCTGTTGGGGTCCCAGGGTGTTGATAAAAGGTGCTGCCAGAAGGTCTCAAAACTTTGAGGAGCTTCTGCATGCTATGCTGTGACATTGGAAGGACTCCTGGGTCCAACATGAAAGGAGCCATTTCACCTCACTAAGTCAAAATTGGGAGGCACCCCAAGGAATGTAAGAAGAAGAAAAAGATGATGTATTTCAATTTGGTCATGCTTTTTGGAATTTACTTATGGGTTAAGGTACTGTGCATAATAAAGAAAATCTTTGTTTGAACCCAGAACTGTGTTGGGCCTCAATGTGTCTAGGGTTTTGTGCTTAGTGTCGCCCCCTAATGGTTACAGTACACAATGATTTTGAATGTGTATTTGTGGTATATAAAAAAAGGAAAAGCAAGCAGTGTAATATAATGATAAAATATTTATGGTACAGTCTAAGAATAATATTTCATAAACAGGTTATGCACGAAAAGCATAATAAGTACAAAGTCCACAGTCCTACTCTGAATATTATTGTTATTTTAAGGTTTCCTGTAGCTTACATGTGAATACTTTGGTCAAACCCTCTATTTCATCTGCTATCATCCCCAACTGTTTAAAAGTATTGTTTTAAAGATGTTTAGATGCTTCAGATTTTGCTAACTACCATTCTGTCTATAATCTTCAATTCATCTTGTAACGCTTTGACAGAATGTTTTGCAAATCAATTATAGCTTCTCTTGTTAACTGATGATCTTATACAGCAATTCCAGGCCAGCTTTTAAGATATTCACAACATTAACATCACTTTAGTCCATGTTCTAGAGGAACTTCTGTTGAGCTAGTAATCCCAGAGTCTTATTTTCTACAATTGATCGCCTACTAAACACAGGTAACTCAAAGGAATGCCTCCTAAGTACTTCCAGTAAAACCTGTGAGGCTATCGCTGTATTTTTCAATCAAAAAATTAATGATATTAGAAATAACATAGTATATCCCTCCAACACTTAAACCCCTTCTTAAGAAACATAATCTTGACCCCTCGGCTCTTGAAAATTTTAGACCCATTTCTAACCTGCCTTTCTTAAGTAAAGTTCTGGAGAAGGCAGCCATTATGCAATTAAATGACCACCTAAATAAACATGCTATTCTTGATAAATTTCAGTCGGGTTTTAGAACAAATCACAGCACAGAAACTGCACTCGTTAAAGTAGTAAATGATTGGCAAGTGAATGCAGACAGAGGCCATTTATCTGTTCTCATCCTCTTAGATATGAGTGCTGCATTTGACACCATTGATCATAATATTCTTAGAAATCGCCTTAGTCAATGGGTGGGCCTCTCTGGCAGTGTCTTAAATTGGTTTGAAACCTACCTGACAGGGAGAAAATTCTTTGTTATTTGTGGTAATTACAACTCAAAGACACATGATATCCAATATGGTGTTCCACAAGGCTCTATCCTGGGTCCGCTGTTATTCTCAATCTACATGCTTCCTTTAGGTCAGATTATCTCAGGTTACAACGTGAGCTACCACATCTATGCTGATGGCACACAGCTGTATTTATCAATAGCACCTGATGACCCCGACTCTCTTGATTCACTAACACAATGTCTGACTTGTATCTCAGAATGGATGAATAGTAACTTTCTCAAGTTAAATAACGAGAAAACTGAAATCTTAGTGATTGGCAATAATGGATACAATGAGGCTATTAGAAATGAACTGGATACATTAGGATTAAAAGTCAAGACGGAGGTAAAAAGCTTAGTGGTAATTGTTGACTGTAATCTGAATTTTAAATCGCATATTAATCAGATCACTAGGACAGCATTTTTTCACCTAAGAAACATAGCAAAAGTTAGACCTCTTATATCTTTGAAAGATGCTGAGAAATTAGTTCACGCGTTTGTTTTCAGTCGACTAGATTACTGTAACGCACTCCTCTCAGGACTACCCAAAAAAGACATAAATCGTTTGCAACTAGTGCAGAATGCAGCTGCTAGAATCCTAACTAGGAAAAGAAAATCCGAACACATTTCTCCAGTTTTAATGTCACTACACTGGTTACCTGTGTCATTCAGGATTGACTTTAAAATTCTGCTTACTGTTTATAAAGCCTTAAATAATCTCGCCCCATCTTATATATCGGAATGTCTGACACCTTATATTCCAAATCGTAACCTCAGATCCTCAAATGAGTGTCTCCTTAGAATTCCAAAAGCAAAACTTAAAAGAAGTGGTGAGGCGGCCTTCTGCTGTTATGCACCTAAAATCTGGAATAGCTGCCAATAGGAATTCGCCAGGCTAGTACAGTAGAGCACTTTAAAACACTGCTGAAAACATATTACTTTAACATGGCCTTTTTATAACTTCAATTTAACTTAATTTAACTTTATCCTGATACTCTGTATGTTCAATTCTTCATAATAACTATTCATGGTGGCTCTAAAATCCGTACTGACCCCTACTCTCTCTTCTGTTTCTTTTTCCAGTTTCTTTGTGGTGGTGGCCTGCGCCACCTCCACCTACTCAAAGCTTCATGATGCTCCAACAATGATGGATGGATTAAAAGGCAGAAGTCTACGTGACCATCATCATCAAGTCCTTTCGTGAGAACCCTAAATCCAAAGAGGACTGTTTCATTTATGTTAGGTAGAATGCCCAGAGGGGACTGGACAGTCTAATAGTCTGGAATCCCTACAGATTTTATTTTTTTCTCCAGCCGTCTGGAGTTTTTTTTTGTTTTTTCTGTCCCCCCTGGCCATTGGACCTTACTCTTATTCTATGTTAATTAATGTTGACTTACAGTATTTTGTTTTCTTATTGTGTCTTTTATTTTTCTATTCTTTATTATGTAAAGCACTTTGAGCTACTGTTTGTATGAAAATGTGCTATATAAATAAATGTTGTTGTTGAAATGTTGTTGAGCTGTGACAATGGGTTTTGCTCTGTTTTGCTTTTGATGGATCATTCAGCAGTGTTTGACACATTCCATCACTACATTTTGTTACATTGGTTAGAATCTTGCGTTGGAATGTCACATACTTTTCTGAAATGGTTTGTCTCTTTTATTTAATGTGGCCAGGTTATTGTAGCAAATGATTTCAAATATACAACTATTCCTTTGTGCCCTGGTAACTCTCAAGGTTCTGTTTTAGACCCCATTTTATTTCTTATGTATTTAGTTTCTTCAGGCAATATTATTTGTAAAGTAGTTTTAATATGTCAGATTTATTTTGATTATGTTGCTACGTGTAGTTACAACCAAATGCTATGTTAATTTTTCCATACTTTCGTATTTCTTTACCAAAATTCTGTCCTAGATGATTTCTAGTTTTTTGTGTCTAAAAGTGGGCAAAATGTAAGTGTTGTGTGAGATATAGCAGAAATCTGAAAACTCTATGTCAATTCAGTAATTTAGGAAATATTTAGGACATAATATTAATTTCACTTTTCTGTGTGTAATCTGGGCATGGTGTTTGATTTTGTTTTAATGCACCCACTAAAGCCACTTGCAAATCTGCATGCTTCCATTTAAGAAATATTGCACAGATTCACTCATTTCTTTATTCTGTTGCTAATAAAGCTCTTATTAATGCTCTTATACTTTTTTTATTTGGTTTACAATGGTCTGTCAAAGTGATCCATACTTCAACTCGAGATGACACAGAACTCAACTGCTTGTAAGGTTGTGATCCAGTATCACTTTGGTTTTAAGTCATCTTCATTAATTATGTTTTGAAGAGCACTTTCATTTTGAAATTTTATTTTCAACTTGCATAACAATACCTAATAAATCCCTTTTGTATTCATCTGTCTTGATAAGTCTGTGTGTGTGTGTGTGTGTGAGTGATGGTGTGTGTTAGCTCCATGCTTACCGGTTCCTTCCAGGAGCCTCTTGAACCCACCACCATTGATAATGTTATCAACCAGGCAAATGAGGACATATCCATCCAGACAAGGGGTAGGTTCAAAAGTGCTTTTATTAAAAGAATTCCAAAACCAAAAGCGAACAGTGCTCAAGTGCAGTGCACTCAAATCTTCTATAAATAAATAACTCAATAAAATCCAAGGTGTTCAGTGGAAGTTAAAAATCAAATAAATAAATATCCTTAAAATTAAGTTAAAACTTTATATCAGGACGCTGTCTCTTAACACTCATGCCTGGTGCCGCCTTTAAAAGTGACAAAAGCAACAGATGTAGCAAACCTTCTGATGCTGCCTGTGTCCCCACCTGGCAATTCACAGGGCATCTCCGCACCTCCACTCTCTTTGACTCCCGTTGGTATCACCAGCCTTGTAGGGGAGTCCTCTGGAGTATTGTGCTCAGTAGGAGCAACTTTTAGCCCTCTCTGGAACGTCAGCCACATGCTTCTTCCCTGGGGCTCCATTCCTATCCTCCTGCTTCGTCCCATTTTTACCAACTCTCTCTCTCTCACGCCTGTCCTTCTCTCTGTCCTTTAACCTCCATGCCTCTTGTTTCTTTTTTGTTCCTTTTTGTCCACTTTCTCTGCTGTGCAGGCTCTTTTTACCTGTCCTCCCTAATTTGGTGCAGGTGTGACAAGTTGCTCCACCTGTATCACAAACTGAATGACCAAGTACCCCAATTAACTAGTAAGTGAAATGCACTTATGCACACCCGCACCCGATTCTGAGCCTGAACGCTACCTGGGCCCTGATTATTTATTTAAAAAGTGCTCTGCACCACAGACCACCTATGACAATGTGATTTTTTTTCAACATACAAGTGTAAGCTTATGCTTTCATTAATTTTGCTCTTATATTTTGAAATTCACTCCTAATCAAGATTAGACATCTGTAGTCATAATCAATACTGTAAAGTTTTTTACTTGAGTAAGTTTGTAATTCCATTTAGCCATTTTTTTTTACTTTATATGCAATTAACATTTTTAATTGTTACCATTTTTGTAAATAATGTATTTTAATATTGTGTTTTTTATTATATAAAGTAGATATTGTACATCATAAAAGCATTGCCCTAAACACTTAGACACTGTTCTGTGAAAATATCATTAGAATAAAGTTAACCTTTTTGACACAGCATCTTTAACAGTTTGCTTGATTAGACTCATGGTTTTCAAACTGGGAACCTGCAATGCTTTGGGGGCTGCAGCACTCCTGGTGAGATTAATGTTTTAAAAAAATCCATTTTAGTTTTAAAGATTGTCTTTAAATTGCCTCATATTCTTGCTAAATAAACATAGCCAAAATGTTTTGCAATTGTTGCATGAAACAACAGCCTGAGGGTGGAGGAATTAGCCTTGAAAAGCACCATTAGTTATACAGTGTTCTAATTCTTAAAGCCTGTCACGCATGCGCGAGTAGAAGACCGTGGACGGATTTGAACACACCTGGAAAGACATTCGCCGGCAGGGAATGGCGGGGTACTAACTTTCTCCCTCTGCTTTCTTTCAGGAAAAGAGACGCTCCGCCACCATAAGCCGGGTTTGCCCGCAGTACGTTACTTCCGCCCTTCCTCCTCCATCTTGTCCTGACGTCATCAATCCCATCCTCCCTCACGGCTCCTTCCCAGCATTCCTCCACTTCCGGCTCCTCCCTCATAAAATGGCCGCCGACGCCATGTTTCGGCGTCGCGTATATGAACTGTTTAGTTTATGTATTTTGACCAGTTTTCTTTATTTTTATTGTGGAGCGTCTACAATATACGGGGCCGGAAAACCCCAAACCTTTTTGCTGTCTGCTTTTGCATCTTTTGCAAGCCATACTAGTCAGAATGCACCCACACTCATTGATCTTGCAAACTAAACAGGCTTGAGTTCAGTTAATGCTTGGATAACAGCAGCCTAACCTGAGGCTTTGTACTAGGCTGTGTCCCAGGTCAAACTCTCCATCTATCACTGCTTTTGCAGCTAGTGTCCAGTCTGGTCAAATTCAATTGACCTCAGTTTCCTATTCCACGTCCACCACCTGTGCCAATAGGTGCTTGTGGAGCCTGAGGTCACGCTCCTCAGCTCTTAGAGGCAATCCATGCCAGGATCTCCTGGGCCCTCATGCATAATGCCGTGTGTAGAATTCACGCTAAAACATGCCGTATGGACAAAAGCGGAAATGTACGTATACAAAAAATAACCCAGATGCATAAATCTGTGTGTATGCCAACTTCCATGTTCTTTCACTACATAAAACCCGGTCCACGTGAAAAGTAACGCACATGCACGTGCCTGTTGCCTCTCCCCAACTCCTCCCAGAATTACGCCTCTTTGAATATGCAAATCAATTTAAATAGCCCTTAAGCTCAGCGTTCTGTGAAAAGACAATGGCAAAAGCAATGGGGAAAAAGAAGAATTTCAGCGAATACCAAGTGGAGGCAAGGAAAAATGTACTATTTGTTGGTTTAAACAGTGGCACAAACAACAAAAGGAAGTTGGTCGAGTGACAGAATGGTGGAGAAACTCGAAAGTTCAAGTTCAGAAAGGCACACAGTGCCCAAAATAAATAAGAACTTGTCAGATATCAAAGTCACAGTGAAAAGTCTGAGTGTCATATAAAAGCTTATTAGGGTACAGAGAAAAGAAAAAAAAATAAGGACACAGTTGAAAAAAACCAACTTAAATCTCGAAATTTCTACTTTAATCACATAGTTTATTTTGTCACTAGCAAAATACCCGCGCTTCGCAGCGGAGAAGTAATGTGTTAAAGAAGTTATGAAAAAGAAAAGGAAACATTTTAAAAATAATGTAACATGATTGTCAAAGTAATTGTTTTGTGGCTGTTATGAGTGTTGCTGTCATCAAGGATTTGATTATCATTATTTCTTTCAATCAGGTTCGTATTTGTAGGATGTGTTGTGTTCAAGTTACATTCCGTGTTTGTCAATCGTTGTAAAGATGACAGGTTTCATTCATCGATTCGTTTCTTACTGCATCAATAAACAGCTCGTCTTCTTCTTTATCTGAGACCTGACACACTGCATGCACGGGTTTTTTTTTACACTGTCTTCCTTTAGCGGGACATTGACTTTTTCCACCATGTGCTTTGTTTCCGCAGCAGCTGCACTTATGAATATTCTTGTATGTATCAGACGCTTCATATTTTTTTGCTGCCTTTTCAATTGTGTAATTCGGTTTTTGTTCAGCGCTCTTTGGAACTGTTGCTTTTTGTCAGTGCACTGCGGCAGTTCACATGAGCCGCTCGGTGTACATGCATCGAAGTTTCCCAGCTGTGCTGGTGCCATGTCGTGCTATGTCCATGGCTGTATCTAATGTTACCGAAGTCCCGGCACTTAAAACTTTCTCTCGCAGTTTCGCTGAGTTTGTGCCAAACACCACCCTGACCATCTCATCTTCCTCTGCATAAGCACAGTCCTTCACCCGTGAATATTTACCCGTGGCAGTGTTTCTATTGGATTGCCGCTGACGGACGGCCTTATATGGGCAGGCACTAAATTACAAACGCCAGCGGCAGCCTGTCTATGAACTTAATTTAAAGTTTAGGTTTACATCGTGCTTTGTTTCCGAAGTAGCAGAACTCATGAATATGGTTGTATATGTCACTCGCTCGCTTCTTATTGTTTCGCTGCCTTCTCAATTATATAATGCATGTTTTCTTCAGCGCTTTTTGGGCCTCTTCCTGGTTTTCTACGTACTGCGTGATTACGTGGGAGGCGTGATGATGTCACACGAAACTCCGCCCCCACGGGTTTCAAGCTCATCTCCATTACAGTAAATGGAGAAAAACAGCTTCCAGTTATGACCATTACGCGTAGAATTTCGAAATGAAACCTGCCCAACTTTTGTAAGGAAGCTGTAAGGAATAAGCCTGCCAAATTTCAGCCTTCTACCTACACGGGAAGTTGGAGAATTAGTGATGAGTCAGTCAGTCAGCGAGTGAGTGAGTGAGTGAGTGAGTGAGTGAGTGAGTCAGTGAGGGCTTTGCCGTTTATTAGTATAGATTAAAGCAGAACATCATAAGCTTCATCTTAAAATCATTTAATTTACTAGCTTCTCAAATCCCATTGTAACTAAAGTGGCACATTAAATGCTTTGTTTTGTATCTTCTATGTGCTCTATGTGTGTGAATCACTATGTGCTTCTTAAATAGGCTTTCTCATCTTCTGACAGGACATAGAATACATTACATTTGTAATATTACAGCTCTCTGAATAATTAAAATACTGAGATGTATACTTGATATCATTTTCATGATGATAATAGTGATAGTGATGAGCTGGCTCCCCGTCCTGAGATTGTTCCAGCCTCACGCAATATGCTTGCTGCGCCGTGCACGACCTTCGATGAAATAATTTATTGCAGCAGTACTGTCTCTTTCATATGTACTAACCCCCAATTCCTGTCCTTACTTTTCTTTCTCCAAGTACCCAATCGCCACACAATCAGCTCTGTAATAGATGTTAAGCCATCTGTAAGCTTAGAACACAGATTCTTCAAAACTTTTAAGGAACATTGAAATATCTTCGTAGTATGTGTTTAATTATTCTATTCATCTGTCCTTCCAGTGTCGTGCCAGCCTCAGCAAGAATATAGCATGAGGCATGAACAATCCCTGAACGTCGCTAGCGCTGCGACACCGTGACCACACATGTTAAATTATTAACAATATAGATTATTTAAATGATGTTAACATTTTATCTGTATAATGTAATAAACATACTTTTTGTGGAACGAGCCCCGGACACAGACAGGTAGACATGTTATCGTATTGAGGGAGGCAGCCCCTTTTATAGCCACCTGGATGTGCTCCAGGTGTCCTCCAGTAACTTTCCGCCGACACTCCCCTGTGTGGCGGAAGCTGTGTACCCGGAATCCTCTTCCCCCCAGCACTTCCGGGTGTGGCGGAAGTGCTGAGGTCCAGGGCTCTCTAGGCATTGGGGCGCCCCTGGCGGTGACCACAGGCCCCTACAGGGTTGAGCTCCCCAAAGCAACCAGGGCGGTCGCCCCTTCGTGGTCTGAAGGAGGCGCAAGACCTCCTCCGGTCCTCCGGGGCATCCCGGCTGGGTAGCAGCCCCAGCCACTTGTCACATTTGCTGCATTTCATCATAAAAATGATATCGTCATCATATGTAAATACGCGCTTTATAAAGTGGCTCAGAGTGTGCATTATTATAACTGTATCGCAAGTTTACGGTGAGGTAATTGTACTTATTGTTACAAACAGTTCTACAAGGAGCACTTGATGGACTTATTGAGTATGTTTATATCTCTTGGGGTGAAACTGTTTTTGAACCGCGAGGTCCCTACAGGAAAGGCTCTGAAGCGTTTGCCATATGAGAGCAGTTCAATAGAATGTGCGCATGGCTGAGGCAGCATGTGCTTGATGCTGTATGCCGATAATTCTCTTTCCGATCAGCTGCTGTAGAGATGTGATTCCACACTCAGATACAGTGGGATAAATACTTTAGAGTAACAACGCTAAAGCAACTATGGTATTTGGAATAGTTTGGCCATTCCGTGGACCATTATATTGTTACAGCTTAATTTCAATCAGATGCCTTAAACTAATAAACAATATGCGGTTAATTTCAGTGTATTTGATAAGGCTGTGTCAGGGATGTGGATCCAAAAGAGAAAGGGAAACCACACTGGAACAAAAGCACTGCTTTGACACTGGGTGCTGCCAGTTTGCAAAACCGAGCGGAGAACTTGCGTACACCAGGCATTGAGCTAGCGTGAAAATGTGCATGGCTTTATGCAAAGTTTATTTGTTATACATCGCGATGTGAGTGTGGAAACGGGCTTACACAACATTTTTGTGCGTATACACCATTTATACATGAGGCCCCTGGGAACAATGCCCCATGAAAGATAGATTTTTTTTCAAAAGCGTGCATCATAACCTGTGAGTGCTGTCTTAATCACCCTGACATAAGCAGTTTACAAAATGTCTCTCTCCCCATCTCTGTCTCAGGTCTTAGACGCCAATGTTATAATATTTTTAGTTTTGGTAAACTTGTTTGAGGTATCATCATTTTCAGAGCAGTTTTAGACTAGTGCAGAAAATATACAATGAAGAAAAAAGACCAAACTATTATCTACATACTGTATACTAAAAACCTAAGGTCTGTGTATTTGAAAATACGGTTTAGTGTTATTAACTCTTTTAGGGCTGAATATTTTTTCCAAAAAAAACATAGTTTCTGAAAAGCAATGGTTTCACACAGAAATCAACATAAAACGTCTGTTGCTGCAAGCGGTGGCTGCCAGCTTACCAAGAATGTGCGTCAGGCTTGCGGCCAGGCTGTCTTTGCATGGCTGGGACACGGTCACAGTGCATTGCAATCTGGTTTCTACCTCTCATCATTGTTAAGTGGCAGTTCTCCCTGGCGAACATTGTCAGTACAACAATTAGCTGGGGACCAATCAGCTGAAGCTGGAACCTCACATTCGTTTTCAATCACTTGTATCAAAATCTGAGTCTGACAAGTCATAGTCCAGTTCAGAGGTAATAGGCAAAACATCGTCCACGGGGTATTTTGCTTTACGCATTTGCTTTATTCTCTCACCAGATGTCAGTGCCATTTTTGCTGTTGTTTGTGCCTTGCTACTCATGTGAGCGCAGGAAATCTCGGTCAGACCAATGAATCTAACTTTCCTTCTAGCAACGAGAGTCCAACTAAAACATAAAGGTTGGTTTTGTCACAGTTTACAGTCGATTACCATTGTCAGCTCCTCCTTTCGACAAAAGTCGACATCAGCCCTGAAAGAGTTAATACAGTACTAATTAACTAGGGCTGCGCCTAAGGACTATTTTTTAAAGGATTAATCTAGTGATTGTTTTTTCGATTAATCAACTAGTCTAATAAATAACTTGTAGCATCTACAGAGACATCTGTTACTTTATATAAGGCTGATGGGATTAACTACATATTGTGATGGATGGCCGGGGCCTATGCCTGGCTGGGATGCCCCTTCTGTGTATGTTCCAGAGGAGGAAGCATGGGCTGCACGGCACCTCCCCCGGACCACTTGGTGGCAGCCCCCCTGGGTGACGGTGGTGCCTCAGGTACGCGCAGGGATCCGTGTGGCCACCAGGAGACACTGGAGGGGTTCCTGGGCCAGTCTGGGCCATAGTTCAGCCACACCCGGAGGTGCAATTGGAGGCAGCTGGTCAAGCACCTGAAGCACTTCTGGGTTAACTATAAAAGGGGCCAGCAGCCACCACTCCAGGGGCCTGAGTCGGGAGGAGGAGGACAACGCTTGCCGGGAGGAGTGGTGGTGGAGACCAGTGTGTTTTGTGTACTGCCTGTGGGGCATGAGGAAGATGTGCCCCACAGCTGAAGAAAAATAAAATTTATTGGCTTTTATACGTGCCTCCGGTGTCAGTCTGTGTCGGGTTGGCGCCTATATAATGCCTTTGTTACAATATTATGAGATGGTATGTACAGCATATTATGATATAGATAAAGGAAGTAACAAACACACATGTAACAAGCCATCCAGTGGCAGAACATATACAAAACATGTGGATCAACAATAATCATTTTGGATTACTCCATTAAAATTATAAGAAACACCAAAAAGCGAATATGAAAAACTTTTATTATTAGAATATCAACACTGTAGTGTGTAATGAAATGCAAAAGTTAATGCAAACTCAAAATTAATGCAAACTCAAAATCTTTCCAAATCAAAATAATTTGAGTTATGAATAGTTTTTGATAACAAAAGTAGTTCAGTTTGAATCAGACATTACAGATTAGATCTGCTTAACAGTACAACATAAGTGCAAAAATGCAAGATCAAGTAACAGTGGAGTTTGTTTTAATCAGCATATAATTTGTTTAGCAGTCCAATATTAATGCAAGGATCAGTTTACGTAACACTTGAACACAACTTCTCAAATCAAGTAACATTTCAGATTATATGACAAAAATGTGGGCATAAAAGAAACTAATATAAAGTGAGTGTAAAGCAATGTATCATAAATCTCACAGTAATCACTAGCCAACAATATGTTGTCCTGCTTATTATACACTATTTTGGTCACACTGTACATTACTTTTAGTTCATATGGTTTTTTTTTTCAATTACAAACTTCCTCCAGAAAAAGAAAAAGTCTTATTACTCAGCGCTAGCCTAAACCAATCAGAACTAACAAAAGTAATTAGAGCATATGGTGCTGTCTTGGTGGCGTCTTCATAGAAAACTCGGGAATGTTGTATTGTGATGCCATGATTCTCCATTTCACATTTACACTGTGTATAGAACACAGTATAATTTGGCTTTAGCTTAAAGTACTCCCATACTTTAGAAGTGTTTCACACAAGGAACCTGCAGATGAACTAGTCACTGCCATGCTGTGCTGAGCTCTTGGAAGATGGTAAAAACTCAATGCGTTGACATATGCAGCACTAACCAACAAATTTAAATAACTATGTTCATTATGTTGATGTGCCGTAACAGCATGATAATTAACAGAGGAATGTCTTTAGAGTCACTAATGTTTTACAACAGTTTTGACATCAAAAATAATTAATTAAAAAAGCATTTGGTATATACATGGGAAATTAGAAAACACAAATCCAGACAAAAAACTGTTAACAGTCCCATGTTAAAATTACAAATTGCAATATTAAATGGGGCAGGTTAAAGAAATATCACTTTAAGTTGTGCCCAATAAGAGTTCAGTGCTTAACAATTTTAGATAAAAAAAATGGTACTTAATTTTGGGAGACGGTACACAAAGAAAAAAGGTTGAGTACCCTGGCCTGGATTTATCATGTTATTTGATCACTTATTCATAAATATTTTGCTATACACCAATTAGCTACAACATTAAAACCTCTGACAGATGAAGTGAATAACATTGATTATCTTGTTACAGTGGCGCCTGTCAAGAGGTGGAATATATTGTGCAGCAAGTGTACAGTCAGTTCTTGAAGGTAATGTGTTGGAAGCAGGAAAGATGATCAAGCGTAAGGATCTGAGTGATTTATTAGTTAGTGCACTTGCCTTCCAACCTTACAATTGAGATTTGAGTCCAACTGAGGACAGCTTTGACACATTACATAATATTAACTATGTTCACATGTTTATTTTGAATAATTACTTAATTTATTCCTGCTGTGGGTGACATTGGCTGTCATCTCCATGCATACTTGCTAACTGAATCCTGTAAATTATGGCCAGGAGCCTAATCCATCCGGGATGCCCAAGAGATGGAAGAATGAGGGAAGGCAGCTTATTTAGGACACTGCCTCCCCCAGAACACTAGATGGCAACTCACCAAGGTTGTAGTGGTGCCTTGGATTCCCACAGGGAATCATGGGACTTGGAGTTCTTCACCTCAGCCCTGTTGGGTACTGTGGGTACCACCAGGGGGCACTGCAAAGGTTCAGGAGCTGTATGTCATGGGATTTCTGCCTTACTCGGAAGTGCTTACAGACCATGTGGGTGGAAGAGCAGAAGCACTTCCAGGTTGGTCAATATAAGGGGACTTGCCAGCCTCACAGGGATGAGCCAGAGTCGGGTGGAAGGTGGACAAAGCTTGCTAGGAGGAACAGAGGAAGCAGTGACAAAGAGAGAGAAAGAAATATAATTGTGTGCTGTTGTGCTTGTACATACTTGTGGCTCTGGTGGGAAACACTTTGGGAAGAGTTTCCCATAATAAAAAATGTTTTGTATTTTAAACCTGTGACATGTACCTGTCTGTGTTGGGTTTGGGGAGCTGGAGTGCCCTCTAGTGTCCACAATCCCCAAATCATTTCTGAAGGAATTATAACAATGCACACTAGAAAATGTGCAGTGTTGTGGAGAGCGCTCTTGGAAGTTGGAATAAATGCTTTTCATACCACACAAGTGAATGGGGAGGATTTTCACTTGAACGTTGTTGTTCCTTTATTATTGTGTGCGCCATGCTGCACAACATGGCAGGGTAAGGTGGAATACACCTTAATCATGATAAAGTGGAAGATGATTATGAGGACAAAGAGGAAGAAAAATGAGTTGCACATGAGTTACTAAGACATAGGAGACAAGAATAAACTCATTAATGATTTAACTTCATGCTGTTTGCATTTCAATTTTAAACTGATGATACTTTTTCCAATACTAATATAGGGAAGGAGTTAACAAAAAAGTCTTTAAAAGTACATCATTAAATATTAGATAATGACAAGGTAACAAAAATAGTAAATATTTTACTCGCCTCCTTTGTTAGTTTAACTGTTATTCACTAAGATGTGTCATTTTCAGGAAACCCACTTTAAATCACAAAGAAAAGATGTTGATATAAAGTATGTTGAAATGTCACTAAGATGCATTCTGAGATTTATTATACATTAGAAATATTAGAGCCATCAGCTACAAAGTTAAGTGCATTTTCTTAATCAGTGGCCCATGATGTACAGCGCACTTTGTTTATGTAAAAGAATAATAAAGAAGAGAAAGCTGTATTTGATACTGTAATGTGTCTTGAGCAAAATGAAGAATCTCCAGACCAACTGTTAGATACAGTATGTTTTATTTAAATTCCTGATATTACCTCGAGATTTAAAGGTGGAAACAGATGATTTCACCAACCGGGATTTTACCTGATGTTTATATCAGTGAGCAAATCCATTGATTCAGCTATTTTGGGTAAATCTATAAATGAGAGAGCCAATTCTGTCTTGGTGAACTGATTTTTTGAATAGGCTGCTTAAAAAGCTAAGAGGAGTTGACTGTTTGTGTGCCAGAGTCTTTTAGATAGATTTAGATAGAACTTTACCTGTCTCCAGGGGGAAATTTAGCCTTTTACAGAAGCTCTTTAAATAAATAAGTATATACAGTGTCACACACGTGCGAATGGGAGGCAGCTAAAGGGCTTGAGTGAAGGCAGTTCGGAGGCATGCCGGGGTGTGGCAGAGTACACTGACTCTTTTTCTCCCTTGCCTGTAGACCATTCCCGGGGGATTCCACCTGGCTCTCCTGACATCACTTCCGGGACCGAGCCAATGGAAGTCGGCCACACCAGCTCCAGTCCCCCTGATGTCACGTCCGGTTATGATCCAATGGTGGAAGACCACGTGCTTGATCCATATGACCTCACTTCCTGTCTCCCCCTTTAAAACCTGCCCCTTTTCCCTTTTTCCTCAGTCTTGTTTTGGACTCAGTTGTATGCACTTCAGTGCTGTTTATTTTGCTCAAACGACTTTTGCAGCCAGGATACCAGATTACACGGGTGGCTGCCCCAAACCTTTATTTGTCCATGTCTCATTCTTGTGACAGTGGCGTAGCCGGCTGGATGGAGAAGTCCCAGAAGAGAAGGGGACAGGACCTGCAATACACCCAGGTGGGAGCGTACCGGGGCCGAGTATTCAGGCGGGGAGGGTGCCCCGTGGTTCGGCGTGACCCGGTGCGGGCTCCGCTCCCGGCACACATAACTAGGCCACCTAGAGAGGCCAGGGAGTGTGCGGGTGGGGCTCACAGAGTTGGGCTGCCCTGGAGGGGGGAGGCAAAAAGGGCTCAGTATGCTCTCTTGGGGGAGAGTGCCTGCCTCCCTGTGAAACCAAAGCCCCATTTACCACCTAGGGGTGCCCCAGACTGGCAGGTGAATAAAATAAAGAAATGGAGGTTGGACCCTGAGCGGCCGACCAACAAACAAGCCTGGTCCTTATGGGCAACGGTAGGGCACTGGCTACGGCCATTTGAAAACACGCCCTACCAAATAATAGAGCAGGTAGCTTGCTATCTGCTCCTGGAAGCGCTTCCCCGTGGCTTCACCCAGCCGGTCTGGGGCAAGCAGTTTAAGAACATGTCAGAGCTCATAGAGCTTCTGGAGACACAGAGGGCGGCCTCACACTCTGGGGGAGCAGAACCGTCCTTATGTCAAACTCAACCGGGGTACGTCCCAAGACCTAGCCCCTCCCTGTACAACCCGGAGCTTGTATTGGCGTCCGCGGTGCCACGGGCGCGCAAACCGCTTGGAGACGAGGAGGAATGCAGGTGGAGGGCGAGGAGAGGTTGGTGTGCTCTGGTTAATCCGTTGGCGGTCCCACATACTGGCGTGGTGATCGTCAACGGACACAAGACCACCGTGTTGTTCGATTCCGGCAGCAACATTTCCATTGCTGCCTGCCGCTTTGTGCAACCGCAACAGTGGCTAAAATTTAAGACCGGTATAACCTGTGTCCACGGAGAAATCCGCTGGTACAGGACCGCCGCTTGTATCATCAGTTACGGAGGGTCAGTTCGTAAACTCACCGTAGCGGTCCTACCGGATCCTCCACACCCGGTGATACTAGGGCGGGACTGGTCTAAAATTAAAAGCGGTGTGACACATACCACTCCCGGGGTTAATTTGGGCCTCGTTATGGACGGAGATGAACCGTCTCAAGCTGCCTCCACGTCGTGTAATCAGCCGGCAGAGAGAGATGAAGCGGTCGCCCTAAGTGACGTGGCAACTCCCGGGCCGTCGCGTGCTGACACGTCATCCACCAACGGCGCGGCGGAGCAGGAGGAAACCATGCCCAGGGAGGTCAACGCTGACCCTCTCTCCGTGTTGCGGTTCCAATTTAAAGAAACGCCGGCTTCTTTTAGAAGGGAGCAATGGAACGACGACTCCCTGAAGTTTGTAAAAAATGCAGTGGTCCTTGTCAATGGCCAGCGCACTGATTAGTTGATGCCACAGAGCCCTCACTTTGTGTTAGACAACGACCTTCTTTACCGTGTAGCAATGCATGACGGGCAGGAGAGAAAGCTGCTGCTAATTCCGCGTACCTTCCGGCGGCAGGTCTGCGAACTAGCACACGCCCACCTCCTAGGTGGCCACTTGGGCACCGAGAAAACTCTGGAGCGGATCAAGCTCCGTTTCTACTGGCCAGGAATTAATGAGGAGGTTCGTCGCTTTTGCGCTTCCTGCCTGGAGTGTCAACTGCGACAAATTCCTAGGAGGGACCGTGCTCCTCTCGTTCCTATTCCACTTATTGACGTTCCCTTCCACAGAATCGGGGTCGACCTGGTGGGACCCCTAGAGCCCTCAGCCCGAGGACACAAGTACATTTTAGTCCTCGTGGATTATGCTACACGATACCCTGAAACTGTTCCCTTGTGCTCAGCTACCTCTAAAGCCATCGCACGGGAATTACTAGGGGTATTCGCGCGCGTGGGGATCCCCAAGGAAGTCTTGACAGACCAGGGGACCCCTTTCACCTCGGAGACGTTCAAGGAGACTGCCAGATTACTGAAAAAAAGCATTTAAAGACCTCGGTGTATCATCCTCAAACCGACGGATTAGTAGAGAGATTTAATCAAACTCTCAAGCAAATGCTGCTTAAGATGGTCAGCGAGGATGGAAGGAACTGGGATCAGCTCCTCCACCTCGTCCTTTTTGCCTATCGGGAAGTCCCACAAGCCTCCACGGGGTTCTCCCCTTTTGAACTACTTTATGGGCAACAACCTCGGGGCATATTAGATATTTTGAAAGAAGGCTGGGAAGAAGAGGCTCTTCCCTCTACAAACATACTGGAGTATATCACGCAGTTACGCGATAGATTTGGAAAGATTCGGCCTCTCCTTAAAAGTCACATGGAGGAGGCTCAAGCAGCACAGGCCCGGTACTACAACCGCGGCACGTCTCTTCGGGAGTTCCGCCCGGGAGATCGGGTCATGGTCCTAGTACCTACCTCCCACTCTAAGTTGCTTGCCCGCTGGCAGGGGCCCTACGAAGTTAAGGAGAGGAAGGGACTGGTCAACTATTTGGTGAGTCAACCCAATCGTCGGCCAAAGGAGCGGGTTTATCATGTGAACCTGCTGAAACCGTGGAAGGACAGGGACCCCACTCCCTCCTCCGGCCAGCCCCGCTCACTCTTCGCTCACACACACGACCTTAACTTCGGCACGGACTTAAGTCCCAGACAGCGGCAGGAGCTGGAAACAGTTATCCGGACCGTTCGGGAGGTAGTCAGTGAGAACCCCGGAAGGACCTCTCTGATTGAGCACAACATCGTGACAGAGCCCGGGGTTGTTGTCCGAGAACGCCCGTATCGTCTTCCCGAGGCAAAGAAGGCTGAAGTGGAGCTTGAGATCAAGCGCATGCTGGAACTAGGTGTAATTGAGGAAAGTTATAGTCCCTGGTCCAGCCCCATTGTGCTCGTCGGTAAGCCGGACGGGAGTTGGAGGTTCTGCAATGACTTCCGTCGGCTTAACCAGGTCTCCCAATTTGATGCCTATCCAATGCCACGCGTGGACGACCTCCTCGAGAGGCTTGGACAGGCTCAATATCTGACCACACTTGACATGACAAAAGGGTACTGGCAGGTTCCTTTAACGGACTCCGCGAAGGAAAAAACCACGTTTAGTACCCCTAGCGGACACTGGCAGTATCGTGTCCTTCCATTTGGGTTACACGGGGCTCCAGCAACCTTTCAGCGTCTGGTGGACAAAGTGCTTCGGCCTCATAACTCATACAGTGCTACCTACCTGGATGACGTGGTCATCTATTCCAGCACATGGAGGGAACACCTACAGCATGTCCAAGCGGTATTAAAGACACTTGGTGAGGCCGGGCTCCAGATTAATCCCAAGAAATGTTTCTTTGGATTAAGCGAGGCCAAATATTTGGGCTACCTGGTGGGTCGGGGTACCGTAAGGCCACAGTGCTCCAAAATTGATGCCATTTTGAAATGGCCCCGTCTGCGAACCAAGCGGCAGTTCCAAGCCTTTCTCGGATTAGCCGGGTACTACCGCCGGTTTGTACCCTGGTTCTCGGAGAGAGCGGCGCCCTTGACTGATTTAACAAAGAAGAGGGCCCCGAACATTGTGGTATGGACTGAAAAAACAGGCGCTGCATTTGATGACTTAAAGCAGGCCCTTACGTCCGCACCTATTTTGATGGCACCTAACTTTTCTTTGCCTTTCATCCTCCAGACGGACGCTTCGGACACAGGCCTGGGCGCCGTGCTGAGCCAAAGCGTCGATGGTGTGGAACACCCCATCATGTTCCTGAGCCGGAAACTGTTGGACCGGGAGACCAGGTATGCAGCGGTGGAACGGGAGGCTCTGGCGATTAAATGGGCGATTACTCAGCTTAGGTACTACCTGTTGGGCCGGGAATTCACCCTTGTCACGGACCATGCACCTCTGCAGTGGATGGCCCTGCACAAGGAGTCGAATCCGCGGGTGACCCGGTGGTTTCTTGACCTACAGCCGTACAAGTTTTCGCTCGTTCATCGTCGGGGTGCTCTCCATGCCATCGCTGATGCTCTTTCTCTGGTTCACGACCTCTCGGTTAGGGTCGCCCGACCCGACGGGTCTGGGCTAAGGGGGGGGCCTTGTCACACTCGTGTGCATGGGAGGCAGCTAAAGGGCTTGAGTGAAGGCAGTTCGGAGGCATGCCGGGGTGTGGCAGAGTGCACTGACTCCACCTGGCTTTCCTGACATCACTTCTGGGACCGAGCCAATGGAAGTCGGCCACACCAGCTCCAGTCCCCCTGATGTCACGTCCGGCTATGATCCAATGGTGGAAGACCACGTGCTTGATCCATATGACCTCACTTCCTGTCTCCCCCTTTAAAACCTGCCCCTTTTCCCTTTTTCCTCAGTCTTGTTTTGGACTCAGTTGTATGCACTTCAGTGCTGTTTATTTTGCTCAAAGGACTTTTGCAGCCAGGATACCACATTACACGGGTGGCTGCCCCAAACCTTTATCTGTCCATGTCTCGTTCTTGTGACAACAGTAAATAGACAGAAAAGAAAGCAAGCAACTAAATAAATAAATAAATATACACAAACACTTTTGTCTGAACAAAGAAGAATATTAAAAAGAAAGAAAACTTCAGACTTGACTATTACAGTCCCAGTGAGCCCTAGTAGTGTTTTTTGTTACGCTTCTCCTGAATAATCCATGAACTGAAAGTCCTCAGTGTTAATGTGTCAGAAAGAGCACATGCAGCATTGGTCATCATGGCACTTAGTTTTCTTTTATTTCTCTCCTTCGCTAGAACCTTCATGGGGTCCATAGTGGGTCAAAAAACCGAGCCTGCCCTTTTAATTAGCTTGTTGATTTGGTTGGCCTCTCTTGAAGTGATAATAGTCCAGCACACCACAGCGTAGAAACTCACACTGGTCATCACAGAGTTGTACAAGATGTGAAGGATGCCACTGCACACATTAAAGTAATGCAGTCTCCTAAGGAAGAAAAGTCTACTTTGCCCTTTCTTATATAGTTCCTCTGTGTCCCAAAACCAGTCCAACCTGTCATTAATGTGGACCCCCAAGTACTTGTAGTAGTGGACCACCTCTACTTCCACTTCTTCAACAGTGATCGAACTTAGAATTTCTATGATGTGGCAAAAGTCAATAACCAGGGGCCTCACGTATAAACCAGGGGCCTCATGCAATAATGGTGCAAAAATGATGTGTATGTCTGTTTGTATAAAAACTAAACTTGGGGTAAAGTCACGCACATTCTTATGCAAGCTAAATCCATTGCATATGCATGCAAGTTTTTGGCTCGGTTTTGCAAACTGGTAGCACTCAGCGTCAAAGCAGTGTTACTGTTCCTGTGTGGTTTCCCTTTTCTTTTTAGATTCACATCACTGACTGTTCTTTAACAAATACAGTGAAATTAACCGCATATAGTTTATTAGTTTAAGGCATCTGATTGTAATCAACCTGTAACAATATAATGGTCCACTGAATGGCCAAACTATTCGAAATACCATAGCTGCTTTAGGGTTGTTATTCTCAATGCACCACTCGGAGTATTTGAACCCACTGTATCTGAGTATAGCATCACATCTCTACAGCAGCTGATAGGAAAGAGGATTATCGAGATACAGCATGTAGCACATACTGTCTCAGCCATGTGCACAGTCTTTTCAGAGCCTTTCCTGTAGGGATCTTGCAGTTCAGAAGCAGTTTCATCCCAAGAGCTCTAAATGCACTCAATCAGTCCATCAAGTGCTCCTGGTAGAACTGTTTGTACTTATAAGTGCAATCACCTCACTGTATACTTGCACTCAAGCTGTATATTGTACTTATGTATGCACGAGTGTTACATTTCACACTGACCGGGATTTATGTAGTCGAAGAACGTGGAGGTTGTTGTACGCACAGATTTATGCATCTGGCTTTTTTCATGCATATATATGGCAAGCCGAATTAATATTTAGAGATATCGCAAAATGAATTTTAAGATATCTGCAAATGCATTTTAGATATCTCAAATTGAATTACAAATATCTAAAAATGCATCTACTTTAAGATATCTAAAAGCATTTTATGATATCTCAAATAGATTTCAAGATATCTTGAAATGATACGTTGTACATTTTGAGTTATCTGAAATGCATTTCAAATGGATTTCAAGACATTTCAAATACATTTTCAAATATCTTGAAATATAATTAAGATATCTTAAAAAGCATTTAAAATTTGCTGTTGTTTGAGATATCTAAAATACATTTTTAGATATGTAGAATTCATTTCTTGTCTTAAAATGGGTCTCTGCACCATTTCAGATATCTTACAATATTTTTCTAGATATCTCAAGTTGTATTTCAAGATATCTAAAATACATTTTAAGATATCTTTAAAAAGACTCTTAATTATTTCAAGATATCTCAAAAGCATTTTCAGATATCTACAATACAATTTAAGATATCTGAAATACATTTCCAGATATCTCAAAACAGCTTCCTGTCCATTTTCAGATATTTCAAATACATTTTCAGATATTTCAAAATCACTTTCTACTCATTTCAAGGTATTTCAAATACATTTTAAGATATCTTATAATAAACAGGAAGTCCCATTGAAAAAATAGGCAGTTTTACAGGAAATGATTTTGAGAGATCTTGAAATGCATTTACGATACCTTAAAATACATGATAGTTCAATTTAAAATATCTGAAAATCCATTTGAAGATATCTTGAAATGCAGGCATAGTTATTTCAAGATATTTGAAAATATATTTGCGATGTCTTTAAATCTATTTGATATATCTCAAAATGTATTGCACATATCTTAAAATGTAAAGGAAATAATTTTAAGATATCTTAAAGCAAGTTTCAAATATCTTAAAAAGTAAATTACGCTTTACGATATCTGAAATTCATTTTGAGATACCTGTAAATGTTAATTCGGCTTGCCATACATACGCACATTTCTGTTTTTGTCTACAGTATATGGCATATTTTAGTGTGAATTCTATGCACAACATTATGCGTGAGGCCCCAGTTCCTTGGTTTTGCTGATGTTAAGATGCAGACAATTATCTTTGCACCAAGAAGCAAACTTCTCCACCTTACTCGTATACTCTGTCTCCTCCCCGTTATCAATATGTCCCATAAGTGCATACTCATCTGAGAATTTCTGGAAGCAACAAGATCTGGAGTTATATTTGTAGTCGGAGTTGGACAGAGTGAAGAGAAAAGGAGACAGGACTGTTCCTTGTGGTGCTCCAGTGTTGCTCACATCTGCATCAGAAACGCACTCCTTGTGTCCCACAAGCAGTGGTCCCCCCAACAGATAGTTTATTATCCAGGACACCATAGGCTCATCTACTTGCATATATCTGCGCTTACCTCTTAACAGGGATGGCTGGATTGTATTGAAGATACTAAAGAAATCAAAAAACATCATTTAAATTTACCCAAAGAAAAATTATGATAAGTAAATAATGGAGACAACTGGTACACCTTATGGCATATTTAGTAAATGAATGGAAGTTCAATTTTTGTTCAGCAAAAGAGGCACAATATAAATAGGAAGGAGAGTTAATCCTTCACTGAGGAGCTAGGCAGCTGCACCAAAATGCAGAAGACCATCATCACATTTCCAATTATATCACATAGTGTGGAGAGAATATTTATTTACAATGTATTATATCCTAACATGTTTGCCACCATCTTCACTTACTGCCCACCTGAATAGCTTATCCCTGTTATTCATTGAATGCAAGCTCTGTAACTCTTTGAAGTATGATAACATATTAGACATGCAGTGAAGGTACATAGGAAAAATTATTTGTATGCTACTGAGGCACAAAATAAACCTTAAATTGCATTCTCATAATAAATAAAAAAGTGCCCATTTTATTAAAACTAACATGTATTCTTGTTTCTGAACAATTCATGTTCGTTCTGTTTGTTTGACAATGATCTGGCGGCTCAGATTACTCTTAATCAGGGTGCTCTGCTGTCATGGTGACAAGAGGGAATGGAATTGATGCGGTTGTATTACTGTGTCACATTTTAAACAGTGGATTCTTTTTCGTAATCATGGCTAGCAAAATAAATGCTATTTTTCTTTATTTTGTTACACACTTTGATTCACTGCTTTCCTTTTTTATGTAACAAAAAAAAATCCAGTCAGCATACAGAAAGATATTTTTACCCCAAACCCTCTAATTAATTTCTCCACTCTCATGCAGAGGCACTTGGCAATTATGTTACAGCCCTCTTCCTCATAATCAACATGAGGCTGCAGGGTTTGTTTTCCCTTAGATTTTTCTTTGGAAGAAAAAATGAGAATACGACTAAGAGTGATCTAAAGACCCCTGTCTATAGTACTGCAATAAGAAATGCCCGTGAATCTCTTATGCTACAAGTGTTGTGTGGCTCTCCAAATCTGGGTCTGGTATTCCTGGAAGCAAATCTTTATCTCTTTCCTTAAAGCTATTTACCCATTCCAGATCATAACAATTGCTCACGTCTGACACCTCAATTCATGATGACACTCATCAGAAACGGATACTCTTGTCTCATCACACCATAAAACGGAGAACCCACCCCCCGCCTTTGTTCAGGTGGCATCTAGAGTTTGTAACCTTGTCTGTGTTTTACTAGCCACAAACATTTATTGAGTGATGACTAGGCTACTGTTAAGATTATCAGCCTCTTCCCAGTCATCTTAACAGAAAACACTTTGACACTTTCTCACTATGGGTACCAGGCAGGCCAACTTCCATTTTATTGAAACAAATGTAAACTGTTTCAAATGGCTTATATTTGTTGTTTGTTTACATGGAATGAATTTTAATTATCCTCGAGAACTTGGCCATGTTTTGCACAAATTGTACTTCAATTAATATGCTTTGATACTACGTTTATTTGGTTTCTATTTCAGTCATTTCCAATCATTTTTCTCAATTTTTTCCTGAAACACTTTTTTCTCATGCTGTTCTGGATATAAGGGGTTCATGGGCTGATGCTCCATGCAATTTAGTTGTAAATCTACTTAGTTCAAGACACAAGCTGATATTCAGTGTGTTTACATGCACATCCATAATCAGATTAAGGAAGATAACCCGATTAAGCCAGCAACATGGTTTCTTAATAAAATGCAAAAGTAATCTTGTGGAGCTCCTTGTCAAAAGGCTCCATCGTCATTAAACTGTACAAACAAGAGTTAAATTTCACCATCGGCCACCATTAATTTGAAGATAAGCATGCCGTCTATAATTATTTTCTTGCGTTTTATAAATATGTTTAGTCAAATTGATGCTTAATTTATAGGTTTCTGTTATTAGATTGCACGCAGCAAACTCTTTTCTGCTTGGCTGTGCGACTGAGCCCTGCAAATGACCCATTACACTTGTATCTTGTCTTACACCCTGTGCTCTTGCAATAATTTTAAGGCAGGTATTTTTACTTCAATAAGATATGTGTTAGGGTACTTGTTACTTTAAAAAGTATTCAAACTACTTGACGCACATTACTTTTAACGTGTCATTGTATGGTCTTGAGATTGTGTTGCTGAGTTCAGCAATGAACGTTCAGCTCAACAACACCAATTTAGCAATTCAGGAGCACTGAGACAGATTATTTCAGGCAAAAAATGGAATAATGCAAAATCCTGAACATTTGCCTCTGGAAATTTATTTTGTGGATATGTCTGCCTGTAGCTGCTTAAAGACTGAGTGAAGCAAACACATGTGCGAGCTGACAGAGAGCTATGGACATGCACACACTACAAAATCCTTAAAAGTAACCCAATTAAGTGTTTGCATGGCCACATAATTGGATTATTTGTGGGTAAAACTACCTTTGTTTGATACGTTTCTCCAAGGCTAATAACCCAATTTCTCTAATCGGAATAAGGGTTTACATGGCATTTTAGGAATCAGGTTTTTGTGAATAATTGGGTTATTGAAGGGCATAAAAAAACCTCTGAATGTCTCCAAACATGGAGATCTTTGCATATAAATGGAATAACTGTTATTATATTTGCCTCATTTTACTGTTTGTGTGATCTCCAGAGTCCAGCATGCTCTAAAGTGGTTTAGTGCATTCTCTAAGCTGTTTGGGATCTTGTTCATAGTCGGTGGTGGGTTTATGGCAAATGGGGATGCTGATCAGCACATTGGGTCAGTGGTTAAAGTGCTGAAGGAGATTTACCATGGTGGGGAAATGGTAGCTCAGTTTTTGAATGAAACTCTTGGTTTTCCATTTGAACAATGTTACCAACTTAAGGCCTGAAGCATAGTTAATGACCAAAAGCATAAAAATATGGTACTTCCTGCTGGAGCAGACCTTTACCCAAAAGAAAGATTTTGATATACTGTAACTTTAATTGATCTATGAACACCTGAGAATGCCCCAGATCATTCTGCAATACTACTCTAAGGAAAATAAAGTCTGAATTAACTTACACATCCTATTAGCACCCTGAGTTGTACCATGATAAGCAAATTCAGAAATTTAGATAGAATCAAGAGTAAAAAATTACTATGGGTGTCATTTTAATTTCACCAAACTTTAAGTCTTCCTTGATCCAGGACAGGAACAGGAAGTAGCTTGGTATCAAGGTTTGAAACTTACTTTGCCTCCTTCATTTTTGTTTCTTTATAGGAGAAAAGGGGTTGATATTGTTTTATTGTATGAATATTAAATGGTCTTCAATGTGTCCATAAACATAAATATACTGGAAATTATGTTACAATGTAATTGTGTACTGATACAAAATTTTAATACTAACATATTAATGTAGCAAACCACTCCTATTAGCAGTGTAGAAAATACTGTGTCTAAAAAAATTATTTGCCTGCTTGGACGTTTTCATGTCTTATTATTATGAAACATTGATTCACAGTGAATTTAATCTGGCTGATCAACAGGAAAAAGACTCTTTAAAGTCAAAGTGAAAACAGATTTCTGCAAAGTAGTCTAAATTAATTACAAGTATAAAGCACAAAATAACTAATCATGTAAATAACAACCCCCTTTAGCATGACACACCTACAGAGAAATCCTCACCGGTACAGTCAATTGGTTCAGGTCCTAAACAGATTCCTATTCCTAACTACAATAAATTTCACTTTGTTCATCCAAAACTTGGATACCTGGCCATTCATGCTTCCATCTTAATTAGGCTTTACACGATGATCTCAGATGCAACATTGGCATAGAATCACATGCTTGACAACAGATATGGTTCCTATATTGGAGTTGCAATATAAAAGTAAAATAAAGCCAATATAGTAATGTAATGAGTAACATAAAAAATGTTTCCAGGACCATATTCATATTCATATTAACTAGGAAAAGAAAATCCGAACACATTTCTCCAGTTTTGATGTCACTACACTGGTTGCCTGTGTCATTCAGGATTGACTTTAAAATACTGCTTATGGTTTATAAAGCCTTAAATAATCTCGCTCCATCTTATATATCGGAATGCCTGACACGTTATATTCCAAATCGTAACCTTAGATCTTCAAATGAGTGTCTCCTTATAATTCCAAAAGCTAAACTTAAAAGAAGTGGTGAGGCGGCCTTATGCTGTTATGCACCTAAAATCTGGAATAGCCTGCCAATAGGAATTCGCCAGGCTAATACAGTAGAGCACTTTAAAATACTGCTGAAAACACATTACTTTAACATGGCCTTTTTATAACTTCACTTTAACGTAATACTGATACTCTGTATGTTCAATTCTTCATTATAACTATTTACAGTGGCTCCAAAATCCATACTGACCCCTACTCTCTCTTCTGCTTCTTTTTCTGGTTTCTTTGTGGTGGCGGCCTGCGCCACCACCACCTACCCAAAGCATCATGATGCACCAACATTGATGGACTGAAAGCCAGAAGTCTACGTGACCATCATCATCAGGTCCTTCCTTGAAAACCCTAAATACAAAGAGGACTGTTTGATTTATGTTAGGTAGATTGCCCAGAGGGGACTGGGCGGTCTCTTGGTCTGGAACCCCTACAGATTTTATTTTTTTTTCTCCAGCTCTTGGAGTTTTTTTTTTGTTTTTTCTGTCCACCCTGGCCATTGGACCTTACTTATTCTATGTTAATTAATGTTGACTTATGTTTATTTTTTATTGTGTCTTTTATTTTTCTATTCATTTTGTAAAGCACTTTGAGCTACATTTATTTGTATGAAAATGTGCTATATAAATAAATGTTGATTGATTGATATTCATACCAAACACAAAAATGCTTTGAAGAACTCCTAGAATGTGACACAGGTAGGATTGATATCTAAATCAGCATTGCCTATAAATTTTTCAGAGTACCTACAGTGTTTTCCAATGTTTTACTATTGCATGCTGAATTTTGCACAAGTGTGGAGCAACTAAAGTTAGTAGACATGTTAAATATCATTTGAATGTGATTAAGTTTTCTTCACAGTATAGGTAAAAAAACCAAAACATGCTACCTTAGTCTACATCTGGTTGTTCAAAAAATGCTGCGTTTGTACTCTTATGAATTAAGTTACGTAATCTCACAATCAAATGTGATTCAATCATATTTTTATTTCCATATTAAAATGCAGTGCTAAATGCATGTTTTAAGCTCAGTAAAATAACAGCCTGTAAAAGTGTAAGAAATTGGCATGATTACAATGCATCATTAAAGACACATTGTTATACACAGCTTCTAATTTGTTTAGCTGACCTCTTTCACTAGTTGAAAATATTGTTCTCATGTTACATAATACCAGTATTGTCAAGCCGTTTAGAAACAAAGCACCATCTGGATGTATCATTTTCTTGATGTTCAGTGAACATAGTTTTAATTTCAAGAATTAGGCTTCATAAATTTCAAGTGCACATTAAAACATGTTCTTATTTGATGAAAAATACTACATTTCTTATTTGGGTCATAAAAGTATTAAAAGCCTAGTTTTCATTTTCCTTATAATGTAGTGTGAAAATTGAGCTAAGGAACATTTAAATTAGATTAAAGTGGTACACAAATTTTACTAACCTCAATAATGATGCTAACATTATCCAAGTGGTAACATAATGTTATACTTGAATTCTGTAAAAGTCTAGTAAAATCCAGCACGGTGGCTCTGAAGCTAGAGATCTGCACCGGCAATCAGAAGGTTGCTGATTCAAATCCCATAAATGCCAGCAGTGATTCCACTCCGCTGGGCCCTTGAGCTAGGCCCTTACCCTGCAATTGCTTTGTCCTGAGTATGAAGTTAATCTGCATTGAACCCTGCAAGCAGGTCCTCCAAATTGCAGTGAAAACCTGGGGGTTGGTTGCAGGATTGGCACTCCAGCCACTGTAAAAAAACGCACACTGTTCCATTCCATTCATGCTAGTGTGGGGCTGAGGTGTTGCTCGTTGCACGGCTGCGCTTTGGTCCTAATTTGCGATCCTGAGGTGGTCCATCGTGTGATGGGTGCAGCAATGCGCTGTAGTCAGTGTATGCTCCTCTCTCCTCTCCAATAAATATCATGTGGGCTATTTCTGTTAACCATTCACATTCTCTTCTAGGGTTTGCACATTTCATTGAGCATCACATGTATATATAAACAGTAAAAGTCCAGGGGCCTCATGTATAAACGGTGCATACGCACAGAAATGTTGCGCAAGAACTTTTCCATGTTCAAGTCGTGATGTATAAAACCTACACTTGGTGTAAAGCCACGCACTTATCCACGGTACCTCATACCTTGTCGTACGCAAGTTCTCCGCTCGGTTTTGCAGACTTGCGGCACCCAGCGTCAAAGCAGTGCTACTGTTCCTGTGTGGTTACTCTTTTATTTTCCTGATGCAGCTTTATAAATACACTGAAACTAACCGCATATTGTTTATTAGTGTAATGCATCTGACTGTAATTAACTTGTAACAATATAATGGTCCAGGGAATAGCCATAGTATTCCAAATACCATAACTGCTTTAGCGTTGTTACTCTCACTGCACCTTCTTCTTCTTCTTCTTCTTCTTTCAGTTGCTCCCGTTAGGAGTTGCCACAGCAGATCATCTTTTTCCATATTACTCTCACTGCACCACTCGGAGTATTTATATCACGGTATCTGAGTGGGGAATCACAGCAGCAGCTGATTGGAAAGAGAATTATCGGTATACAGTATCAAGCACACGCTGTCTCAGTTTCCTGTACGGACCTCGCGATTCAGAAACAGTTTCATCCCAAGAACTTTAAACGCACTTAATCAATTGCTCCTTGTAGAACTGTTTGTACTTATAAGTACAATCACCCCACTGTAAACTTGCACTACATTTATAATATTACACAACCTGAGCCACTTTATAAAGCGCGTATTTACATATGATGACGATATCATTTTTAAGATGAAATGCAGCAAAATATGTTTATTATATTATACAGATAAAACTTTAACTTCATTTAAATAATCTATATTCTTCACTAGGACTGGCGTGAAGGATAGAATAATTAATCATGTACTACGAAGATATTTCAATGTTCCTTAAACGTTTTGAAGAATCGGCGCTCTAAGCATACAGATGGCTTAACGTCTATTACAGAGCTGATTGTGTGGCGATCAGTTACTTGGAGAAAGAAAAGTAAGGACTGCAGGGGCGGCCACGGCAATATATATTGAATATAAAACAGAAAGAGAAAATAACGACACAACTAAAAACGCAGCGGAAAATTTCGACAAAAGTTAAATGCTTGTGTCATGAGCACGAGGCTGCTATGCAGTGTCCGCAACGGACGTGGCCATCCACCGTGCATAAGATACAATATTGACATTGGCAGGCGAAGGGGCCACTGATTCTTTCTCTGCCCAGGGCCGCCACAAGCCTAGAGCCGCCCCTGAGTACAGCTGCAATAAATAATTTCATCGAAGGTCACACAATCACTGCACCCTGAAACCCATGTTTAATAACGTGCTTTAACTCCTATCATCATGAATATGATATCAAGTATACATCTCAGTATTTTAGTTATTCAGAGCTGTAATATCATGAATGTAATGGATTCTGTGTCCAGTCGGTGGAAGAGTGCTGGTTTAAGAAGCAAGTAGTGATTCACACACATAAAGCACATAGAAGATCACATACAAAACAAAGCATTTAACATGCTACTTTAATTACGATGTGATTTGAGAAACTGGTTAATTAAACTATTTTAAGATGAAGTTTATGATGTTCTACTTTAATTACAAAATAAACTACATGATTAAAGTGGAAATTTCGAGACTGAAGTTGACATTTCGTGCTTTTTCCCACTGTGTGGCTTTTTTTTCTCTGTACCTTAATAAGCTTTCATATGACACTCAGACATTGGGCTACGACTCGCCTTTTCGTGGCAACTTTGATATCTGACAAGTTCTTTTTTATTTCCAGCACTGTGCGACTTTGTGAACGTGAGCTTTCAAGTTTCTCCAACACGCTATGTCACTTGATCAACTTCCTTCTGTTGATTATACCATGGTTTAAATAAACAAATAGTAAGTTTTTCCTTTGCCTCCACATGGTATTCGCTGAAATTCTTATATTTTCCCCCGTGCTTTTCCCATTGTCTTTTCACAAAAGGCTGAGCTTAAGGGCAATTTATATTGATTTGCATAATCAAAGAGGCATAATTCTGAGAGGAGTTGGGGCGGGACAGAAGGCGCATGCACGTGCGTTAGTTTTCACGCTGATCGGGATTTATGTAGCGGAAGAACGCGGAAGTTGGAGTACGCACAGATTCCTGCATCTGGATTTTTCTGTGCATAAGCACATTTCGGCTTTTGTGCTTACGCCATGTTATAGTGCGAATTCTACGCACGGCATTATACATGAGGCCCTAGGTCTCTGAATTGGCTGAGTCTCTTTTTTTTTGCTCTCTTGTTTTTGCCTTCTCAGTTGATCTGTGAAGTGTCAACCATCACACATTTATGTTTTTCTGCATCTCTGCCAATCGTCAGCTTTAGCAACAGCTGCCATGTATACTCTTTGTGTAATTGTGCATTTTGTGAACACAACAACCCAGTAGCTGCCAAATCTTGTTTGTCTGAAAAGTTGTTCAGTCCTGATCTTAAATAGCTGCAAAAATGGATTGAACACATACAAGGCATGAAATACTGGGAGGGTTCACAGGGTGTCCAGGTCCTCCTAATTAACTTTTTCAACCTAACAAAAGCTACAAAAGCAGAATTTTGAGCATGTTCCTGAAAATAAAGCACTCTGGGTTTGTCACTGTACTTTTATTTTTGTCTACTTTACCCTTGAAGTGGGATACTCCTGCTTTTCGCGCCCTGGACTATTCAGATTTGCAGCACTGACATGTGGGTAGCCATTTTCCTGAGTTTTGTTTTGGTTTGCCTAGCAGCACCCTGAAGTAAAGAAAACATTCTTTTTTCATAAATTTTGGATTTGATTCCAAAACTCCCAACAGACCAATGAAAATGTTTCAAAGTGAAAAAATATTATAAGTCATTGCACACATAGTGCCGAAGTGTAAATGTGTCCTGAAAACTGGATGCAAATCCTCATTGCCATTAAGAAATACCAAGTGGCATGGTTTTTGTTGGGAGATTGTGTATATGATGTGATATGCAATGTATGCATTTCTTAATTAACAGAATTATCCATAAGCTAATTTGTTGTATATGTCATAGTACTAAAGTAAGATTTCAGTGTTCAACCAACACTGTAGCACTGACAGAATCCCCTAATAACCAAGGGGTATTTCTCTTACTGAACACAACTCATCGACAGCTCTTTCTTGTTTTCTGAGTGAAATTACGAACTTCCATTAATTTGTTCCTTCTCCATTTTTGTTTGTCTGTACATGTGGACAGTTTTACCTAAGTGGTAACTGCCTTGGGCTTCGGTAATCATCGCAAATTACCAAGTACAGAATGGCAGATGGGCATATTTTTTGTTTCTGTGTCCAGTGCAATATTAATTTAAGTCAGCAGCTGTCTTATTTCTGCTACCTACATGTTTGCTTATGGATTGCAGTTGTTATAGGAATGCACCACCTAAAATTATATTTTGTATATGTTACTTTGCCAAGTATTTTCTAGTAATGGCAAGAAATATTTTAATCTCATGTTTTAATGCAAAATAGAGATTACAAATTTCTGATAGAATAGGCAGCTATGGTGACCAACGCTAGACAACAGCAAACACTGTCAAAAAATCCATGAAAAAAATCTCATGTTAGTAGTGCCATGTAATACAATCCATGTCAAGTAATCTAGCTATATTCTGACAATATCCCAAACACACTTTTATCTAAAATATTTTTAAATAAACCACTTCTAGAAAACACTCTTCTGCATGAAAAAGGAATGCGCCCAGACCACAAACAAGCATTTGAATTGAAGACCCATCTATAATTCATCTACTATCATTAGGGCCTTCTGCCACAGATACTTTGCTATGGCATTAGCCTGCTGCTTAGTTAATTAATTTCAGTTTTTTCATTTTGTAACATAGGTTGAGTATCTCTAATCCAAAATTCTAAAGTGCCAACATGATGCCACTTATGTTGCCTCTAATTCTTTTAACTGCTGAGAGGATGTGAACAACATATGTATTTGCAGACTCCAAATGGATGAATTCTTTTGAGTTGGGGTGAAGCAACAAAAGTTCAGCACGCAATCGATGACCATGAGTGGATGTCTGTTCCCTGTGAAGTGTCACAAAGCTAGGACACAGGGTTGATTTTCTGGAAGGGTGGGGGTCCCCATGAAGCACCAAGATGTGGGACAGAAACTACATGGCAGCTTCAAAATGTAGTGAGTGAAGGGGTGAAACATTTGTGCAACAGGTCAAAAGTGTTGTGGAGCAAGGGTTGAAAAAAAAACTAGGATGTCACAAGTGGAAAATTTCACACCCAAACTAAGTAGACATACTACTTAGAATTAACACACTTCCTGTTACGTCAATAGTGATTTCTGAAGAGGAACAGAGGTTGGTGATACAGATCCCAAAGTGAACAATTAAGGAACAGAAAGGGTAACAGAGGCACAACAAAATTTCAAAAATGTGACAAGTGTTCATTTCCAGAAGTGTCTGTCATAGAAAAAAGCAAGGGGTAAATATATTTTAGTACTTTTATAACTCTAAAATATTTTTCCTACTACTAGATATGGTTCATCTAAATTTATATTAAAACTGAGATCTCAGATAATGCTGCTGTCTTAAAGATTCTTCACTTTGGTGCAGAAATATTGATCTGAGATGTTGCACTGTATTAAGTTTTCCTCAGTCATCGCAATTTTATTTCATTGATTACTTTAATTTCATTAAATGTTGTGGGCCTAACAGATTCTGTTCTAATGAACTAATTCACACTTGTTAGACACTGCTGTCACACTGCTTGTTATGGCTTTCTGTAAAATTATTGCTACAGTGCTTGGACACAAGAAGCACTAACTCTGCTGGATACAATGATAATTAAACCATTGTGCTTAAACACATTTTTCAGAGAGGTGGGTTGATTGAATGGAAATGTAGTGTTTTTAGTGCCTTTTGTGATGATACATATTTAATTTTTATCTTGGAGAGTCCCTTATATGTAGACAAATGGCATTCCAACTGGTCATGTCTGTCTGTGTCTTTGGGCAAGTACAGTATATCAGCAGCATGAATCACTTTATTAAAGATTAAAATTTCAAGGGAGTCCCACTAAATGCATTACTTTCATTTATATTGCAACCTTTAAGGTTATCTTAAAAAAATCTTTTAAAAGAGACACTCTCTGTTTAAGTTCCTTGATTAATTCCTGGGGCGAGTGAACAGTACAGCTGTTCCTCTTTCAAAAGTGCTGTATGGGAGGCCAGTCTGCCGCTAAATTAGGAAAACCAGTTCAAGCTGTTATGGAAAAAATGTTTTGTTTTTAAAATTAAAAAAAAAAAAAACACAAAAGCCAAAAAAAAAACATTTACTCTCTGCTATTTCAAGAGGAAAAAAAGACCTAGAAATTATAAAGAGGTTCTGCTTTCCAACATTTTTAGTTAAGATGCTACATTTCTGACATCCAGCAACATGCTCACTGATCTTTTTATCCTTCCTTCAGAAGGTCCACCAATGGTCCAGGAGCTGCAATAATAGTAACCAGTTATAAACAAATTAATCAGGGGCATGAAAGAATACTAACTTCTGCAGGCCTCCTTCTTTGATGACTAATTTGCAAAGTCTTTGTTCAGACTCATCAAAGAGATGGGATCTTCCATCTGCGGGCATTTCACATTAAAAAGAAATATGCTGTTTTGATACCAGAGGACGACAGAGGTTGTAGAACATGTCCACAAGGCCTCACTTCATCAAAAGAGAATTTATACTCCCTGATGGCATCATCACAGTAAAAGAAAAAAAAAATGTCTTGGAGGCACCAACCATTAAACTTTCATGTCCAACAGATTTGAAGCTAGGTTCCTGGCAATAGGAAACAAGCTACCTAAACAAGATTGTTTCGGGCTCCTTATCAGTCTGCTTCATTGCAAGCTGTTCAACTAAGCTTTCAACAGGCAATAATAAACCGTACATCTTTCTGAGGCTTTCATTTGTAATCATATGGGATTACCTGGCGCATTATCCTCACAGACTACTGACCTTTTCCGGACACATATTGTAACTTTTTCCATGGTTATCCCTGTGTGTTAGACATGAAACACTTAAACAAATGCTGAGCAACTTTAACTATATGCCTTAACTGTCTTCCTATTGTAATTTGTTGCGATAATTGTATTTCATTGGCACAAATTCATATATTAATTATTTGCAGCTAAGTCATGTACCTCATCTTGGCTACCTTTTGTTCCCAATGGACGGTGCATTTCACAGTCTGAAAAAACAACCCCAATTGAAGTCCTCCACTCTACATTAGCAGCATATGAATAACTCTTGACAGCACGCACAGGCATACAACTGAAGCAGATCAAGTTCAAAAGGACAGACATTTTTCAGAGGTCATGACCAGGCTAGTCATTAAGTTGTAATTGGACTTTATCCTACACCTGACATATTTTATCAAAAAACATTGACAATAAAGTCTTGTTTAAATTATATAGCAATGTATTTCATAACCTCTCTATAGAAGAGTCTTTTCATCTTTGTGGAATCTGCTGTATCTTTGCAGTCTGTTACTTGAATGGCTTAAGTACTTATTTGAAATGGTCTCACCCCATTAGTCCTTGAACTGAAGAGAAAATACTCTATATTTAAAATATTAAATCTGCTGAAGATGTACTTAGTGGATTGCATCATCACTGTTCTTAAATTATTCTTATAATCACTACAAGATCTTAAAGCAAAAACATTTTCATGGACATTTTTTCCTTTGTCTCTTCCACAATTAAGATTTGTATCAAATTTCTTATTTTATGAATTGCAGCCAGAAATTATTTCCATTTGCTCTATAAGTAAAAATATTTTGTTTTACATTTTGATCAAAGTGAACATACTTGCCCTAGGGTCACTGTATCATTTAAATTTGAATCTGCAACCACGTGATTTCAAGTTGATTGCTTAAATTAGCAGATAATATTAAGCTATGTTTCAGTGTATGCCTCTCACTGAAGAACTTATCCACATAAAGCAAAAACAGAGCATAAACATACGCATAACCATTTAAAGAATAAATCAGAGTGAATAAATTAGAGTGATGTACTGCTTATTTACCAGACTTGAGGCTCTGATAACTCTGAGGACGTATACAGGGATAAGATGCTTCAAAGAGTAACCTTTAAACCAGTCCCTGGGAAGAGGAGAATAAAGGCAGTAGGGGATTCATTTATTTGGGAGGCTGTTCTTCTGAAAAGGTGACTCATACAACATGTGGCCTTTCTGGTGCACAGGTGAGAGACCTCTCTGGATGGGTGGATCTACTCCTGGCTAGAGAGAGATATTAACAATGGCTAGGTAAGACTGGCAGGTCTGCAAGATAAATGTAAAGCAGCTAAGATGAGAAGCAGAACTGGCAGACTCATCTTATTTGAGATTCTGCCATGGCCACATGGCACTGTGAGTAAGACTGAAGAGGTCAGAAGGTTTAACAGCTGATAGCTTGCTGTAGGAGAGGGAAATGTAGGCCCATGGCTGTTTTCTAAATAACAACAGTCCACTGAAGCTACAAGTAGGCATAAGTGCACGCCTCATTGGCAGTCTTGTTTTTGTAATTATGTCACCTGTGTCCAGTGAAGTAGAACAGGATGGACAGATGGAACAAGAAGGAAAAAGAAAAAGATTGAGATGTGGTTAAATACAATGAAGACAAAGGAGAGGCAGGGTTATAGTAAGGCCTCTGCTGCTATAGAGTGGACACTAGTGTGTGGGAAGTGGCCCTGGGTGGAGTTAGCAGACAGCACTCGTGGGGCAGAGTCACTCCTGCTGTGTGCCCAAGGAGCAGGAATGACCAACCATTCCAAATAACTCCCAGTTAAAACTAATTTCTTAATTATTCTTACCTTTGCTGTTTAACCATAATATGTGATTATGCTTTTAGACATTTTTTCTTATTTAGTGCTCCTGTTTTAATGTATTTAATTTAACTCTGTTGCCTTGTCATTTTTATTTTTGGCACCGTGGTATCCTAATGCTTATTTAGGAGGTAGGTGCTGTTGCAAGAAATACTCAGTAAATAAAGAAGAGTCTTTAACCATTGTTGTACATGTTCTTCAAAAATGGGCACCCTTTATTTACATCAATAAGTGGAGTCCCCACCTGCTTTGTTTAATGCAACATGGTAGACTGAAGAAATGAAGAACAAAAATGTTCCTTTAATCAGCTAGCTTAATTTACATATAAAGGGTTTAAAGCATTTCAAACACACCAATCAGCATATAAATAAATTGTACAGTCCAGAAACATATCTCTGCTATGAAGTATTATGTACCGTAAAGACCCAAGAGAATTCATTATTAACAGTTGTGGGTACATACCTGTTTATAACAAATAAGACTTCTTATATGTAAACTTTATTCAGGGAATAAAATTGAAATGTTACATATGATTTCATTTTCTAATGTAAATGTGATTTGCAATTGAAGTCAGAATGTTCTAATTTAACAGACAGACAGTTACAAACACTTTAATTTGTCTTTTCTCTTACAATTCCTCACTTTTGTTCTCTCAGAACTAATCAAAGATTTTAACATCATCATAACAGTCACTTGATTTATCTTAGTTCGAAAAGAGATTTCATTAAAGTTCAATTTTCTTGACATAAAGACAACCATAATATGAATGCCAACTGCTGTTATGAGCAAGTTCTGCTACAGTCTAGAAATATAGTTGTGATCATTGTTAAAGAACAGTGGTTGGATATCAAAGGTCTTTAGTTAAATCCGTATTAACCCCTACTTTCTCTGCTGTTCTTTTTCTGATTAATGTGGTGGCGATCTGCACCACCACCACCTGTCCAAAGCACCGTGATGTCCCTACATCGATGGATTAAAGGCCAGAAGTCCACATGACTGTCATCATCAAGTTCTTCCATGTGAACCCTGAATACCATGAGGACTGATTGAGGTCATTTATGTTAGGTAGAATGCCTAGAGGGTGCTGGGCAGTCTTGTGGCCTAGGAACCCCTGCAGCAACATATAATTAGTGTTAGTTTACAAAAAAGTACCTAGTCCTGTATGATCTATGATCAGACCATTTAATGATACAATTGGCAGTGATAGAGAAAGTGCAAGTATATGCTTCAAAAACTTTAAATGTTGCTAGTTTACGTTGCCAGTGAGATATGTACACCAGTAATCAAAGTTATGGTCCTCATACTAACAACCATGTTTGCATCCACAAGTTTGCCCTACTTTTTAACTCTGGTCTATACTATGTCCCCACCATTGTTTTCTACTAAAGACAGTCAGTATACATGCTGACAGTAGGTGTTAATTCTCCCTTTGGAATACGTCGTCACTACTGTCATTAATGTAAGTGGACTGGCCTTTTTCAGGGTCACATTTGAGTTGCAAAGGCTGTACCCAAGCTTCTTTCTGAGGTTAAAGATCTTCTGCCCCCGGCTGCGATCTTTGGTTTGTACCTGGGATTTCCAATTCACAAACTGCACACTCACAGTCTCTATTTGGATAAGACACACTATCTCTGCTGTGTCCAATTATTATTTTGTTTGGATATTTATTAAATTTGGCCCAGGATGTCATAATATTAAATATTTGTTATGTATCACCACCAAAAACTGTTACTTTAAACTATATCACTATCTATACTAATGGATATAAACCTTTTGACCCAAGCGTCCCTATTCCCAAAGCAATTATATACCATCCCATAATGTTACTATCATTAATCATAGTTAAACAATTTCCCTTAATGTTAAAAAATATACTATATGCTGTACTATTAAAAATCAACAACTAAATAATGCTGAAATTAGACTGACTTTAACTAGTGTGGTCCCCGGCCGGGGCTGGAGCCCGGCCAGGACGCCCAGGAGGACCAGAGGAGGGCTTGTGCCTCCTCCAGACCGCGAGGGGGCGTCCGTCCTGGTTATGTTGGGGGCCTCGGGTAAAGGGCTTGGAAGCCCAGCCCTGTAGGGACCCATGACCACCGCCAGGCGGCGCCCCGATGCCGGTATATCCCGTGTGGTCCCCGGCCGGGGCTGGAGCCCGGCCGGGACGCCCAGGAGGACCAGAGGAGGGCTTGTGCCTCCTCCAGACCGAGAGGGGGCGCCCGTCCTGGTTATGCTGGAGGCCTCGGGTAGAGGGTTGGAAGCCCAGCCCTGTAGGGACCCGTGGCCACCGCCAGGCGGCGCCCCAGTGCCTGATTATCCCGGGAGCCCGGCACTTCCGCCACACGGGGGTGTGTCAGCGGGAGATTGCCGGGAAGCAGCTGGAGCCCATCCGGGTTCCTATAAAAGGGGCCGCCTCCCTCCAGTCATTGACAAGAGTCGGGTGGAAGAGTGGCAACGTCTGGAGGAGGAAGGAGGCGGTCAGAAGAAGAGAAAGAGAGAGAGAGAGAAAGAAGAAGAGAGAGAAAAGAAAAGAGAGAGATAGAGAAGAAGAGAGAAGGCATTGGTGTGGCCTGGACTAAGGAGTATTGGGGGTTGGTGAGCTGAGTTGTAACAGAGATCCAAAATAAACCAGTGATTGTGGGTGACATGAACGTGTCTGTCTGTCTGTGTCCGGGGCAAGGTTCACACTAGTAATGTTGCATGTGCTAATGTCAAGATAGTCACTTATATAATACTAAATGCAGTAGTTGTCATTTGTTCATGTATAAATGACTATAGGAGGCGTTTAGTGGGCAAATTCCAGATTGCATACAACCATTAATCCATAAACATTGTTATCCTGTCACACCAAGTGTCAGTGGGTCTACAGAATGAGGTAATTCTAAGAATATTCACTCTTACACAACATTTTTACACTAGGTGCTGACCATGTTTTTATGTTAATCACATTTTATAAACTATTTTTTATTTGCTATTATATTATTCCCTATTTTTTATAATATTACCCAGATTGTTGCACAAGTTAAATCCAAAACAAAATAAATTCAGAATAACCCCTCACTATTTTCATTAATAAACACAATAGTTCACAAATATTCAATAAGTACATGTTATTTGTGAAAGAAGTTCAATTGCCTTGTTTTTCTTGCAGATAATTAACTTTTCCTCTTGTATCGCCTATCACTCCACAATTCAAATCCTCTTTGAAAGACTTACTGCAGAAAAATATTATAGTCAGGCCTTGGTGTCAAATGCCCCCAAGCAAAGCATATTAATATCTGAAACTCTTGATCTGAGGTGGACAGACAATATATGATTCTGGACCCAGGAAGATCATTTGGTGTCAGAGGCTATCAGCAAATAACACCTAAAACTTTTAGTTGGCTTGATTGCATTAGCAACCCCTGATGCCTTTAACTGGAATTTGAGTATGTTGCAACAAATAGAGACTCAGTTGTCAATTGGTTGATGGCTTGATCCATGGCTTGATCATAAGTAGGAGTAGCAGAAGATAAGTAACATACAGTACAATTTCACATAAACCAGCAGGTGGGTACAGTACATTGTGCAGGGCAACAGTGACCTTATGGCCTGGGGAAAAATACTGTCCCTGAAATGGATGGAGTGATTGATGAGGCTCTGGTATAATTTTCCAAAAGGCAGAAGTGAAAACAGGTGATGAGCTGGGTGGCTGTTATCAGAGATGATGGATTCAGCTCACCTCAGAAAACTGGTGGAGTAGATGGTATGAAGCTATGGAATGTCCGCCCTAATTATTTTAGAAACTGTATGGACAGTTATTTGGTGGAGTTTGTGGCCCTGGCAAGTGAGATTACCTAACTGTACTGTGATGCATCCTGTCAGTAAACTTTTTATTAGTGCAGTGATAAATGTTCACGAGTATTTTGGTTCTCACCCCAAAGCTCTTTAGCCTCTTCAGGAAAAAGAGCATTTGCTCAGCTATTTTCAGCATGCAGGTGGTGTTGACAGACCACAAAAGACAGTCAGTTATATGGATACCCAGGAACCTGAAGCTGTTTACAGTCTGAACAGGGGAGCTGCTGATGTGGAGTGGAGTGTAACTACTTTTGGTTCTTCTGAAGTAGAAAGTGATCTCTTTTGTTTTGTTGATGTTCAGAGAGGGGTTGTTGTTATGGCACCATACAGTCAGGTTGTTTACTTCCCTCCTTTAGGCAGCCTCATCTTTGTCATTGATAAGGTCAATCACAGTGGTGACATCCACAAACTTGATGATGCTCTTGCCTTCATGCTTTGTTGCACAGACATAGGTGAGTTGGCTGTATAGCAGTGGGTTGAGGCAGCAGCCTTGCAGAACATTGATGTTGGTGAATAGCATGGAGGAGTTATTTTTGCCAGTCCTCACTTACCAGGGTCTGTTTGTCAGGAAGTCTAACACCCAGTCATATGGGAGCTGCTCAGACCAAGGCCCCTGAGCTTTAGCGCTAGGCTGGAGTGCACAATGGTATTGAAGGCAGAGCTGTAGTCAGTGATCTGAGGCTCAAAGCAAGCAAGGAAGTCATTCATCTCATTCAAAGTGAGATGGGAGTGTCCATGTAAATTATCTGAATAAGTTGTGTGAATAAGATGAGGGTTTTTCAGCACCAAACTCTTTTTTTTCTTTTCTCATACAGTTGCTCACACTGACTGTTTTGAAATTGTGAGCTCCTGAGACCTCATAGTAGTTTTATCAGCGGCTTCTTATTTTTTAGGACAACAGTAGGGCCTGTTACAGTTTTACTCTGCATGCTGCACCTCTACAATTTTTGTCTTTACTTCTAAAAACTAGACTACTTAGTGGATTATTTATAAAAACAAATGTTTTTTTTTCTGTGCCAGCAGGTCATAGCACAGTTAAAAGTTCTGTATTTATGTAGTAGAAATTACTATTGAGTGGGGCAAGTGAACATGGCATAATTTTTGTTCCCTATACACTTAAGTGAAGATATATCTGTACATTTTAAAAGAAAAACAACATTCCCCATTACTGTCCCACATTACCAATACTCTCCAGATGAAAGATGAAGTTTCCATTTTCATAAAACCTTTCATTCATATTTTAGATGTATGCATATGACAACAAAATAAAGCTGGATTTTTTTTTATTGCAGACTTTTAGCATTAGCTTTTCTGGGAAAGTGATTGTTGCTTAATTTCTGAGTTCACAGTGATTCTCAGGGATAGAGTTGAAGTCTGGAAATAAAACATGTATCTGTAAATATTTAGCATTTTAACACTCTCCTTCTGCCCTTCAGTAATCTGTGTACTGTGTACTAAACCATGGCTTACACTGCTTAGATTAGATTCAAATTTCTTAATTTAAGAACTTTAAGAAGTGGATCTATGAGTTTGTGGTCCCTACTTTTACAAGATATTGGTTAAGAGAAAAAGATTAAGTTCCTGATCGTCTCTGACTGAAATCTCATGTTTTTCCAACTGTTATCCAAGTGAGTAATTTCTCTGCATCAGATGATGGAGCCAAATTGAGAAGAACAGCTATATATTTAATTATTTGGCAATGTTGTAAAAAAAATAATACATTTGCAATCCTTTCTGAAAACATGTTTTCACTTTGTCATCATGGGTCACTGAATATAGCTTGACAGCAAATTTATTTATTTAAAATTGAATCTACAACATAGTGAAGTGCAGAAAGTGAAAGGGTCTGAATACTTTCTGAATCCACTGTATGCTATTACCTTTAAAATATTTAATCATTCTGCAGTGTTTCACTGTAATTTTGAAGATCTTTTTTATCCTTTAGCTGTTGCACTGAAAGATCCAGAGACGTTAATCTCTAAAATAAGATGAATTAAGAAATACACGGTCAATCAATTAACTTAAAATTTTCATGATTTGTGTTTGGTATTAATGTTTTATATATTTTCCTGAACATATGTTTCTTGGGTCGTAGAATCCAATTGTGACATTATTTTAGCTAAGGTTTTACTTTATTTTTTTTGCATCTTTCCCAACGTTTGTGTGCACCACCATTTTGAGTGGAGGTTTCATGATTTTGCTACACAACTTCATCCAGAGGTGCAGCACACTAATGTCATCATCACATTTAATCTGAGTTTACATATAATCTAAATAAATCTATGTGTGATTGGTGTTAGCATATTGACATCATCGTTTAAGACGTCTTTTTCTGTTTTTGACTTTGGTTTTTAGTTTATCGTTTTCATTGTCATGAAAAATAGGACAGACTCTCAGGTTGGGTGAATAAGATAAGGATATAAATTGGGTTTTGCAGCACCAAATTAGCCATCTTCTCAGCTAGTATTTTGACCTTTGTTCTCCTTTTTACCTCCATTTCTGCAAGTTTGCCCTCGGCTTTCTGGGAAATGGGAGAAAAGAGTGATTCACACATAAGGTGAATTGCACACAGTGCACTGTAATGAATATGAGGTTTTAAGCATCTTTACACTCATTTTGTCTTATTTTTGGAATTTTATTACATATTCTTCTTATTATTAATAAATGTTATCATTATTCTGATAATATCATTTTATTTCTTATTTCAGAATGGTTGCCTCTTTTTTGTAACGATCTTTGCATAGCCGGTGTTGTTTGTGATTATTATGACAATTGCTCTTTACTTGTCTCATGAGAAAATGGACCCTGTTGAAAAGTGGATGCATAGAGTGTGCCATGATTTAAGCCCATGTCTAATGTCTTCTGTTGTAAATTACTTGTAAATCTTTCCAGACGAGAGACTACTCCTTCAGAGTTATGCTCATATTTTGCAGTGCACCCTAATCCTAATGTACCTACTATGCATCTTGTAGGTACCGTTCTGAACCCTCAAACAAGACCTTAATAAGATTGGTTCCAGCTTTATTTTACACTAGCAGAATACCCGCGCTTCGCAGCGGAGAAGTAGTGTGTTAAAGAAGGTATGAAAAAGAAAAGGAAAAATTTAAAAAATAACGTAACATGTTTGTTAATGTAATTGTTTTGTCATTGATATGAGTGTTGTTCCCATATATATATATATATATCTATATATATATATATCTATATCTATATATATCTATATCTATATATATCTATATCTATATCTATATATATATATATATAGCAAGATAACCGCGCTTGGCAGCGGAGAAGTAGTGTGTTAAAGAAGGAAAGAGAAACAAAAGGAAACATTTTGAAAATAACGTAACATGATTGTCAATGTAATTGTTTTGTCACTGTTATGAGTGTCGCTGTGATATATATATATATATATAGCAAAATAACTGCACTTCGCAGCGATGTCGTGTGTTAAAGAAGTTATGAAAAAGAAAAGGAAACATTTGAAAAATAATGTAACATGATTGTGAAAGTAATTGTTTTGTGTATTTGGCAGCAGCGTCATGAAGTTGTTTTCGTCTAGCTGCATTAGAAAATGTACCATGACATCTGACACGCCTCCTTTTTACTGTTTTCTCACAGCTTGGATTGCTGCTGTCATAATGGTTTTGAGTCTATATATATATATATATATATATATATATATTGTGGTCGATAGGGGGCGCTCTCGCTCCCTTGAACCCCTGTCCACGACTCCAGACACCAGGTAAAAGTCCTCAAGTTGACTTTATTTTGTCGCCACAGTGCACAAAGCACACTCTCCACCACAATACTCATTTAATTACAATAAACCAATAATAAACAATCCTCCAGCTCCCAGACGCGTTGCCACCCTTCCACCCAGCTCAGCTCGCCGTCTGGGAGCTCCCACAGTCCTTTTATATCTCCTGACCCGGAAGTGTTCCTGCCCAACAGTCCACAAGTCCTTATTCCTTCCGGGTCAGGGTAAATAGTCCTTTTCTTCAACCCGGAAGTCCGTTGCTCTTCCTGTGACGAACCTCCGGGTCACAGGGCACGAAGAAGCCCTCGGTCCTCCCTGCAGCTCCCTCCTGTGGCCCCCACGGCATCCAGCAGGGCTTTGCATAAAAACTCCAATGTCCATGATGCCCTGCTGGTCTTCTGGGGACCTCCACGCTGCAAGGAGGGCTCCACCTGGCGGCTTGGGGGTATTGGCCGGGATAAATGGCCGGCCATCCTTCACAATATATATATATCTTCATATCTATATAAATATATACATATGTATATACATTAGATATCTACATATACATATCTATCTACATCATACATACACACACATACATACATACACACAGGTATATATATGTGTATATATATGTATGTGTCTATATGTGTGTGTATAGCTTTGGTCACTGAGTGCAAGGGAAAAATAATAAAATATAGTCTATTAGTTATTAAACAGTAAAACATTAACGTTTTAAGAAGTACAGGTACATTAAGCACTACTCGAGTGGTTGCGGGTAAACTACATTTTAAAAGACGGTATAACAGAACAGGTAAGTAGTACTAACAGCAGCTAAAATGTATATGGATCATCTATCGGTAGTTGATCCCTTTTGAAAGGCGCTACACGACGGCTGTGGTATAGAAATTACATTTTCTATGTGAACGTTCAAATTTCTGCCTCTGGTAATGTGCCTTAACGGTATTACCAGTAATTAAAGAAAAATTGTTTTGTGTCCTCTGCAGTGTTAAGAGAGAAAGGCTTTGGTTTGGGATAAAATGAAAAAAGGTGTAAAGAAAGGAAAGTTGCATTTTTCTTTTATATAGTATAGAGAGATGTGTTCGGTGACGTTATGATCGCCTTTTGGGGACAGTCGCGGTGGGTCTTGTGTAGACTGGTGAGACGTCTCTGCCATTAATCGGCTGTGATGGCACTGTCAGTCCTTCACTCGTGTGCGTGTCTTCATAATCCGAGCTGAGGACCTCATAATCGTATACGTGCAAAAGAAAGTGTGAATCGCCTTAATATTATTTTGCCGTGGTGTAGAAAAGAGGTCCCGTGTTTGCACTTGTCTGGGCTATAGCTCAGGGGGAGGATGAAAAAAATTAAAAGTGCTCACTTTGATTTAAGGCAGAAGCGCGCCGGTTGCTCGACTTTTGCTGGGAAGGATACCCCAGTTTTTGTACACACATTCCACAAATGAGACACACGGGTTTACCGGCAATGTCAGTAAACATATACTCGGCCTCCCATCGGTTTTTAAAGGCTCTATTTTCAGAATCAACTTTTCTCTTCGGCATCGTGTGGGCTAGCTTCGCAATAACTTACAGTATCATAAGCTAGACTTGATTAACGTGGTAAGTGTTCGGCAAGGCAGCTGAAGCGCTGTATTATGGGATCTGTAGTTTATTGTGTTACCAGCGCTTCATATTCCCGGGCCATTAATAACAATAATACAGTATATAAAATGATCTCGCGGGCCGGATATAATTACACGCCGGGCCGGATGTGGCCCGTGGGCCTTGAGTTTGACTCATATGGACTAAATAGAACTTGAAAAGAAATATTTTTTGGAATGTGATCGCGCAAGTCAGATCTAGAACTACAGTACATCGAGCCTGCGTGCTATTGTGGTTTTGCTTGTGTGCTTCAGTAAGTTACCGTCCCCTCGCTCTTACTTTTTTACCGTTCATCTAATGAATACACTGAGTATGGCTTTACCAAAACAATCATTGATCGCGAATAAAGTATCCATTATTCATGAAGCTTCAATAGGTGATCTGTCTTTCTGCGTTAACCGCATGCGTTTTCATACGTCTCAAACTAAGGGGATGCGAGGTTAAAATAAATCGAGAAGCGCGCGTACATACTTAGTGAATCCCCTCTCGGGAATCGAACCTCGGACGTGGGCGCTACAGGCGAATGCTCAACAATCGCGCCACGGCGTGTGGTTTATCTATTTGAGCGTAGCAGTGTAATTCGGTTTTTGTTCAGCACTCTTTGGAACTGTTGCTTTTTGTCTGCGCACTGCGTCACGTGAGCCGCTGAATATGGTTTTATATGTCACTCGCTCGCTTCTAATTGTTTCGCTGCCTTCTTAATTATATAATGCATGTCTTCTAAAGTTTTGTAGCTCTTCCTGGCTTTCTACGTAATGTGTGATTACGTGAGAGGCGTGATGATGTCATACGAAACTCCGCCCCTCCAGCTGAACTCCATTACAGTTAATGGAGAAAAATAGCGTCTAGTTATGACCATTATGCGTAGAATTTCGAGATGAAACCTGCCCAACTTTTGTAAGTAAGCTGTAAGGAATGAGCCTGCCAAATTTCAGTCTTCTACCCACACGGGAAGTTGGAGAATTAGTGATGAGTCAGTCAGTCAGTCAGTCAGTCAGTGAGTGAGTGAGTGAGTGAGTGAGTGAGTGAGTGAGTGAGGGCTTTGCCTTTTATTAGTATAGATTTTGCTAAACTAAGCCTTGCTCCATATCTCGCTTGTAAAAGACAATGGCACACAACATCTGGCATCCAAGTATCAAATCCATGTCGTTAACAAATAGTGAAGGTTAGTATTAGTTATGGGCAAATAAAACAAGTCAGACTGCAGACATTCCAATGTTAGATTCAATTACGACTCTGAGTTCTAGTGAAAAGAGTTCAGATTTTAGATGGTCTCTGAGGCATAAGCCTTCAAGAGCATGTAAAATATTAGCCTTGTGATATGTGATTTGCAGGACTAAGGGACTACAAGCAGGTGAAGACGACATATGGCAGGAATTACTGTATTTAGCATGGTTAGGATGCTATATTGAATGGTATCTGAAAGCTTTTCAGCTGTTTACAAACGGAGGAGAGTGAATTAAGTTATTTCAGGTTTGATTAAGTATATAAAAAAAGCACTACAACATTTTTTGCCAAACTACAATTTTTAATTTAATTTGATCATACTCAGTGTTAACAAATAAGCATGATTTCTGTCTTGAACTTTGCTAATGATAAGTTCCACGCTTACATTCAATGGGGTTCTCTGTCAGCCTCTTTTATTTTTTTGTAGACAAATAACCCATTTGAAGTCTTCTTCTTTCCATATGCTTTTAGAGGCTGCAGAGAAATGCGGATAAACATATTTCCTAAAATCAAGTTTTTCTAACAATGGGCAAACAGTTAAATTCTATGAAATATAATTACTTGGTAATTAACAATGTAGATTTGCATATGGCTAAGTTTTTTTTTTCCCACTGATTTAAACTACTGTCAAGGTTCATTTTGAAAATGAATACCCAATCTGTGCGCTACCATGATGAAAACTAATTTATAGTCAAATTGAAAAACATCTTACAAATTAAACATTATGTAAGTGGACTATTACTATTTAAGAGCAGAGGGGTATTATTTAGAAATATAATAGAATACCCTAACCAGTAACGTGAACTCACTATAGACATGAATGAAATAACAGACTCTGTAAAAGTGTGGTAACCATGGGAACAGATCATTAACCCAGCACTCTCATTCACACATGGAATGAGTATAGGCTACTTCTATGCAACTAAAACCAGAACATTATTATGACACTTTCAAATCTGATTATCTTCTACCTTATGTGTCTCATTTATCTGTAGAGGGTCCAGTTTTTCCTGTTCTGTGTGCCCTGTGCTCGTCACCCACTATCTGTGCAACATGGGCCATCCTGACATTATGAATCAGTGTTTTTTTTAACTTGCGATGGAGCAGTTAGTTTGTACTGGAGTTTTAAACATACTTAAACAAAATCTAAACATACTGTATCCAGCTTAGTATTGTAGATGTATATTATCTAAATCTTATTGATTATGAGACACTGATCAGACTTAATTGTTACAACTAAATGAAATAAAGCAGCCAAACCCAAAAATATAAAGAGTCTGTTGTCGTAAAATTGTACATTGCATATGTAAGCACAGGGCTTGAAATTCAACCATGCCCTCCACCTCTACTTTTTGTTTTTTTCTCCAGGACCCACCCATCTCAATCTGTTACTTAGGAAATATAAATGTGCTGCTATCACGTAATGACAGGAAGAAGGCAAATGCTACACATGAAAATAAGAACCAGTTTTGGTACCCAGTTCCCCTCCAGACAGTCTGTTTTTAATTAACGGGAAAAATGAAAAAGAGTTACTCAACTGTACCACAGGATGGACTCAGTCCATAAAGCTTCATTACAGAGTCACTAAAGGAAGGAGTGTAAAATACCATCATAGGATTGCCAAATTGTACAAAATGGAGCAAGGCTTAGTTTAGCAAAATGTAAAATAAAGCTGGAAACAATCTTATTAAGGTCTTGTTTGAGGGTTCAGAACAGTACCTACAAGATGCATAGTAGGTATATTAGGATTAGGGTGCACTGCAAAATAAGAGCATAACTCTGAAGGAGTAGTCTCTCGTCTGGAAAGATTTACAAGTAATTTACAACAGAAGACATTAGACATGGGCTTAAATCATGGCACACTCTATGCACCCACTTTTCAACAGGGTCCATTTTCTCATGATACCCATCCACCACCCCCAGAACCTCTACAATGATGCTTGTGATTATTCCAGCAGACAATTAAATGCCTCGAGTTGTCATATGTTATTTCTGGCAGTTTGTAAAGCCACTGTCTTGAGAGTGATCCAGGTTCACAGTATGTGCAAGTTTGTTACTCTTATCTCTATCTTTTTTTCTGTTCCCTTTCAGCTTCAAAGAAGTAAGCGAATACAATTTAAATTCAGCAGAAATGAACCTGAAAACTGTAAAGATGGTTTAACCTAACTCAATTGAAAGCACAGACAAGAGCTCAATTATAAAATCTAACCACCCACTTTTAAGTCAGTCCTTTCTATAATACAAAAGACAGAGAAACTGCATTTGAACCAGTTAGTTACCTTAGATAAAAGATTAAAGTCGTCATTATATTAATATTTATGAAAATAACAGACACAGTATTTCACAGAATCTTTATTTAAGATCAGTTCTTTTTAGGTGAAATAAGACATTTCTTCAGAGGAAAATGCCTTGAATAAAAAATTTTATTGAATGCTACCAAGAACAAGATACCCATTTCAGAAACTGAGTTGTGATTTAAGACTATGCCATTTTAAAGCCTATTTAAAAATTTCCTTTTAAGTGAGGTATTAGTGCCATGGTAAAGATAAACCCAGCAAATTTTCAATCCTCCATAAAAAAGGTTGATTAAAATAACAAAACACTTGCCAGTGCCAGACCAGTTGCATATTTTATCTCAGATTAACCTTTACATTTGTGCATCAGATGAACTTTGCATGACTTTAAAGCAGTAAATTCTTCTGACTCCTTTTATTGGCAGAGTGCAGTTGATTTTGAGGCAAACCAAAAGAAGGCTGGGTACGTGTTAACACAAAGAGACTTTTAACATAACAGCACTGTTATCCAGAATTCACTGTCAAATGTAAAATTTAAGTAATTTCTTTATCTGCTGTTTCTTTTGTATTCAAAACTGTTTACCAAAATGCTATTCAAAAGTCATTACTATGCTAAGCCTAATATTTGTAATGATTTCTTTTACCTGTGGGTTGCTTTAGTGTTAGGGTTATCATGAGTCTTTATTCTGGTAGGTCTAAAATTTGGACACCTGATTCTCTATACTGCTATTTCATATAGCATAAATTTGCTGCCCTCATGGCTAGCAGTCAACAACATGGCAGTACCCATGAAAAATAACAAAATTTAAAACAGCAAAATAATACCCATAATAGTGGTAATGTTGAATAAAAACATAATTTGGTTTTTACATACCGAGATCCTGACATGTTTAGCTTAAGCTAAATACTTATAACCCTTTCAGTTCTCTATTTTTGACACTCTGTTTAAGTAAGTGATACAAAAATCTAACTATAGAGAAAAACCCAAATGGTCAAAGATTGCATCACTTAAACAACCAAAAAGGGATATATGCATAAAGAAAAACTATTTAGGCAAAGTTTATATGGTTACTTTCTGATTCATTAATGTGAGACTCCTGAGTATGCTAAGAATATTTAGGTGCTGTTTTAGGAATTTTTGCCACTTTCGTGATATCATGAAAGTGACATTTCGTGTTATTTTTCTTATCTCATTTCCTCATTACTTTTAGTAATGAATCTGCCTATTTGTTAAATGAGGATGTGTCAGTTATGACCTATTTAGAAATGCCAGAGGCTGTAGTTCAGACACTGTCTGTAATTTACATAAAAAAGGGTCTTAAAAATGTATTCTGTTTAACAATTACAGGTTTTTTATCATGGAATCACACCATAATCATTCTCAATTAATACATTTGCTGTGTGGTACTGTAACTGCTAGTGGTCAGGCTTAGACATGCAGGGGCTACCTCTAAACAGCGTGCTTCCTAGTGACATCAACTAAGTGTTCAAACAGCCACCACTACGTACACGCCTCTTATCAACAGTACAAATCCTGATGACTATGCCAAGTGTTATATGATGAAATCACACCATGATCAGTCCCAGTTCATAGATTTTAACTGTGGTAGCCATTAAACAATTGTCTGGTTGTTCATCATTTAACCCAATAAGTACCACTTTTGTCTAGCATTTTCAAATCTCTGCCACCCAAGAAATAAATAACTTGCAGCATTCACATTTTTACATGGAAATGCACTCTGGCTGGTCACTCTAGATTTTTATTATTCTGACTAGTGGTGGTTAGCACTTCTTTATGACAACTCCTGAGTCCTGAGTTCCAGTCCTGGCCTGGGTATAACCTGTGAGTTTACACAGTCTTCACATGTCTGAATAGGATTTGTTCCTGTTGTTTTCCTTCCCAAAGAGGTGCATGTCACACTGACTAGCAACTCTACATTTGACGGTGTGTGTGTGTGTATGTGTGTCTTACAACAGACATGGACTGGCTGCCCCAAACCTGAATAAGACAAGTGGGTCAGAAAACTGATGTAGAGGAAATTACTAGAAAAATGCTTTCCATAGTAGTTCATACCTCACCTAATTAAAGATTCTATGTAAAAATAGCCACCTAAAAGTCTTTTCGATCTAATGATAGATCCATCCTTTGTCACACATGTGTGCATGGGAGGCAGCTAAAGAGCTTGAATGAGGGCAAATCTGAATCTGACTGGGATGTGGTGGGGTGCACTTATTCTTTTTCTTGCTTTCCTGCAGACCATTCACGGGAAATTCCACCTGGCCCTGTTGACGTCACTTCCGGGTCTGAACCTATATAAGACCTCTCTGGTTCCGGCCCCCTTGATGTCATGTCTGGGCTCGAGCCTATGGTCGAAGACCCTTCCAATCCCAGCCCCTTTGATGTCACTTCCTATCCTGACCTTTAAAAGCCTCCACCTTTCCCCTATACCCTCAGTTCTGTTTTGGACTCTGGTTTGTGCACATCAGTGCTATCATTTGTTTTTGCAATTTAGCAGCCAGGAAAACAATTTACGGGTGGCTGCCCCAAACCTTGCTATGACTCTTGTGTGAGTTTGTGACACCTTTCACTAACCAATTTGGCAGCACTGATTACTTACTTTACATTACTCTATTACTACACCTCCTTATTTTGGACTTAGACTTACTTGTGTTACTTTTAAAATTGAATAATTATATACTGGTGTATGCAAACACAATTACTCCAATTTGAATTGTTCTGCCATCAATGCAATAACCTTTAGTTTGTGGTTGGTCCTTTCCTTGCTGTCTTCTTGCTAGTGCACGTTTAATTAGTATCATCTTGTGGTTCGGTTTATTTTTTATTTGGGTGCATTCCTTTATATCACTGCTCAGTCCTCTTAACTGTCTGAACCCTTTATTCTTGCTTGCCTAACCAATGCATTACAGTACTGTATGTCAAAGCAAAAAATCTGAGTGTGAATGTGAAAAAAGCCTAAAGCAATCAGAAATGACACCTTTATTTAGAGCTTCTGTTTCAAAATCCCCAAAAAAATTGCATGTCTAGAAATAAGCCATATTTACTAATACGAGTGATGTCAAGAAGCGAAATAATTAAAATAAACCTCTGACATGAGGCATTCCACAAAGCAATACAGATATTAATCCTTCCATACTGAAAGAAACACTGTAAGCTCTCAAAATAAATTAGTGCGTGAAATATAATAAAATGAATATGCTACATGGCAGATGTTGCCAAACAATTATGTAAAGCAGTGTTTTATTTGCTCTTTTATGGTGATAATCACCAAAAGCAGCTTATACAGGCTTCTCATTTTTTTCTTTAGTGTAGGAGGCAAGTTTGAAAATAAAACCATACTTATTTTAGGATAAAAATATAAGAAAACAAAACATGAAAACAAACAGTGAATGTTGGCTTATTTTTGTGTTGTTTATTATCAGGAGGGCACAGTGACTAGTGCTGCTGGCTCACAGATCCAGAATCTTGAATTTGAACTGCTGTCTGTGTTGGTTTTCCACATAGATCCTCAAAGGTGTACAAGAATAGTTAATTGACAAATCTCAATTGATTCCTAAGTGTGAGAACCCAATTATGGACTGGACTACTTTTGGTTAAACAGGACTGAGACTGTTGTATCATGTTATGTTTATTACTTAGAAATTAGTACATAATGAAATGCATTTTTTCAGTCACACAACCTTTAGGGGGCATTTTCAGAACTCTTGTAAAACACGAAATTCACCTCCAGACAGTGAAGTGGTGCTGTTACTAACTAGTCCTCTTTGACCCTGAGAACATAAAGCCCAGAAGAATATTTACATCACCACCTCCTTCAGACCAGAAATCCTGCCTTTTCCACTCATAATTCCATACAGTATAAACATCTCCAATCCCAGAAGCTGATGTTTAGTCAAGGACCTGCAGTCGGCAGTGAAGGATCTCCACTTCAGAAGCCATAATCCAAGATGTATTATCTGTTTACAGAAAGTCGCTGTCAAGAGAAACGCGACCTGTGGAATTGCTCTGAATTTAATGTTGCTAGACATGATGGGCACTGCTGGCATAATGCTAAAATTATAGAAAACCCTAATAGAAGATTCTAATTAAAAAGAACAATGCCCCAGAGTTTTTCTCATGTTGGATACCAGTTTATTTTACACTTTTCTATAAGTACAGAGTAACTTATAGAATCCTTAGCAACCTTTAAGAAGTATCTGGATGAGATATTGGGACAGCTAAACAAACAAGCTTGATGAAGCAAACGGTCTCCTCATGTTTGTCAAATTTCTTAGGTTCTTAATTGTTTTGTTTTCTGAGTTTACTATATAATACATGTATATAATAAATTTATATATATATATATATATATATATATATATATATATATAGTGACAGACGTCCAGGGACCTTGCCCCACCCAGATGCCGTGAGAAGAGAAGGAGGACCGGGCAGTGTCTTCCCTGGAATGGAAGAAGGCAGCCACCCTGGATTATATGGGGGCCACAGACCTGGGGAGCTAAACCTTGTGGAGTGACGTGGCTACCGCCTGAGCAGCTTCGGAACTAGGGTATGCAGCACTTCTGTCACACCGGTTACTGTATAAAAGAGGCCGCTTCACTCCACTTGAGAGTCAGAGTTGGGTGAAAGAGGACGGAGTTTGTGAGGGAGGAGTTGGAGGCGGCAGAAGAGATAGCGAGAAAGGAACCTTATTGTGGTATTTTTGTGCACTGTGGTGGGGGTTGTAAATAAACATGCGTGTTTTGTGTGAGTGTGTGTGTGTGCGTTTGTGTCTTTGTCTGTTTATATATATATATATATATATATATATATATATATATATATATATATATATATATATATTGTGGAGGATGGCCGGCACAGTGCTGACTCCCGGACCGAGACAACCCTAAAGACGCCGCCACCGGTAATTTGTAAAAGTAAAGGGGTACAAACAGTAAAGGGTCTCTCTTTACTTAATAGAGAGACTCAGACTGTGGACAAGCCCCAGATTAAGCAGGAGATCCCAAAAATAAAACGGGGGTCTCCTGACAAAAAAGAAAGAGAGAAAGCACCATTAGAGGCGGCAGGGGTTTCTCTCCCAGCAAGAGAAGGGGCGGACCTAACATTTCCTTATTGTTTTCAGTCCCGTAGGGGGAGAATACCAGGAGGACAGAGGCAGTGTTACGGGTGCCAAAGGTTGGGCCATATTTGGTGGAACTGTCCTTGGAGAGAGGGGGACAAAATGTCGGTTTGGACTAATATTCCCCCTAGGTTCTCCAGGGACCAGGGTGTTCGAATTAATCAAGGCTCAACCAGAACGTCCTCTTGGAGGAAGACTGCCCTCTCGGGGCAGGCCGCTCCGAATCTTTATAATTCGTCGTTGGGAGGGGAATACTGTGGAGGATGGCCGACCGTTTATCCCAGCCAATACCCCCAAGTTTTTATTCCTGAGCTTTCAACCCCTACCAGGGGTCTTCATCAGAGGATAATGCTTAGACTTACAAGAATCAAAGGCAATATATAGCAGTAAATTACGGGTGGGGGTGGCTAGGTCGGTCGGGGGGGGGGTTATTGGGTGTAAAGTCTTGTTTATTATGAATAAGTTCTTCTTAAGTTTGCATATGCTGGATTTATGTCCAAGTGTCTGTTGATGGCGTTCTCATTTGATAACCAGGATTCAGCCAGCTCTCTGGCACTTTTACGCGTATTATTGGCTTTAAATTTTACTTGTACATCGTCCCAATTAAATGTATGTCCTGTTGATTTAGTATGCGTGTAGATCAGTGATAGTGAGTCCTTTCTTCTGAAGGCGTTGCGGTGTTCCTGTATACGTGTTGCGATTCTTTTTGAAGTTTGTCCAATGTATAATGCTGAGCACGAACTGCATGGAATGCTGTACACTGCGTTTCGTGTTTCTGCTGTTGATTTCTTGTTTTTAGCATTAAAGAGGACCGTGCGCAGATTGTTCGTTGGTTTGTGTGCTATTCTGACACCTGACTTGGCCAGGATGCGTGCTGCACCTTCAGACACATTGTGGTGATAAGGGAGTGAGTGCCAGGTGGGGTGGGGGTTCTGATTCAAATCAATTGTTTGTTGAGTTTTTTGCCGTCTTCTGTGTAGGCTTCGATTAATGAATGTTTTTGAGTATCCGTTTGAAGTGAAAAGGTGGAAGAGATAGCGTCTCTCTTTCATTTTTTTTCCTTCGTATTACAATGGGTGTGGATTCTTCTGAATAGAGTTTTAACACAGCTCCGTTTATGAGATATTGGGTGGTTGCTGGCAAAGTGTAATATCTTGTCTGCGTAGCATTCTTTCCGGTAAACACTTGTGGTCAGGGTGGCGTCATTATTTCTTGTTGATGTCCAGGAAGCTGATGTGTCGGTTAATTTCTTTCTCCATTGTGAATTGGATTGCCAGGAATATTGAGTTGATATGGTTGTAGAATTCATTCAGCTGATCATTT
>JANRMT010062808.1:42227059-42303102 GCA_026402145.1 Polypterus bichir lapradei | reverse complement strand
AAATCGCTGCATTACCAGTTCTGCTAGAAGTCCTGATAACGGCGATCCCATTGGCGTTGAAATGATCGCCGTTATCAGGACTTCTAGCAGAACTGGTAATGCAGCGATTTGAAAACGTGGCTCTATCTCAATATTCCCGGCAATCCAATTCACAATGGAGAAAGAAATTAACCGACACATCAGCTACCTGGACATCAACATTGAGATAAATAATGACGCCACCCTGACCACAAGTGTTTACCGTAAAGAATGCTATGCAGACACGATATTACACTTCGCCAGCAACCACCCAATATCTCATAAACGGAGCTGTGTTAAAACTCTATTCAGAAGAATCCACACCCATTGTAATACGAAGGAAACAAAAATAAAAGAGAGACGCTATCTCTTCCACCTTTTCACTTCAAACGGATACTCAAAAACATTCATTAATCGAAGCCTACACAGAAAACGCCAAAAAACTCAACAAACAATTGATTTGAATCAGAACCCCCCACCCCACCTGGCACTCACTCCCTTATCACCACAATGTGTCTGAAGGTGCAGCACGCATCCTGGCCAAGTCAGGTGTCAGAATAGCACACAAACCCATGAACAATCTGCGCACGGTCCTCTTTAATGCTAAAAACAAGAAATCGACAGCAGAAACACGAAACGCAGTGTACAGCATTCCATGCAGTTCGTGCTCAGCAGTATACATTGGACAAACTTCAAAAAGAATCGCAACACGTATACAGGAACACCAAAACGCCGTCAGAAGAAAGGACTCACGATCACTGATCTACACGCATACTAAATCATCAGGACATACATTGAATTGGGACGATGTACAAGTAAAATTTAAAGCCAATAATAAAAGTGCCAGAGAGCTGGCTGAATCCTGGTTATCAAATGAGAACGCCATTAACAGACACTTGGACATAAATCCAGCATATGCAAACCTAAGAAGAACTTATTCATAATAAACAAGACTTTACACCCAATAACCCCAGACGACCCGTAATTTACTGCTATATATTGCCTTTGATTCCTGTAAGTCTAAGCATTATCCTCTGATGAAGACCCCTGGTAGGGGTTGAAAGCTCAGGAATAAAAACTACTTTATGATACGTGATTCATTGTCTCCCTTTGTGGATCTCCAGCTGCAAGTATGCAAACCGTATCACAGACCTTCTCTTCCATATACATATATACCCTGTGAAACACATACCCTGATACCTGGGATTAATTAACAGGTACAAAAGGTTGTTACACAGACACTAACAGAATTTCTGCTTCCACCTTCAGAAGGGAAGACTTCACTCAAGAAGGAGATGACTGACAGCAGCTCTGCCCCTCTGGCTACTCCTGACCTTCTGGCCTGGGCTACATAAAAGGGACCATCACCAGAGAGTAGTCAGCAGTTATAGCCCATCAGATCAACGGGACACATCGTGTCAATCACTGAGCCTCATTCAACCTTTTTGGAAAATTTAATGAGGTTTCCTCCTGGATCCCCAATTTTTCTCACATTTCTGTTTGATTCTTTTGCAACTCATTTTTCATCACTAACACTTAACTAACTGCTAATCACATCTACCAGCACCTATTTTAAATTCAATTATGCCCTTGAGTTTGTAAGTTTAATATTATGCTCTGTAAACTATCTTACAGTGATGACTATTGTTAATATTGCCATATAAAATAACTGGTTTACTGATTTTTATTTAGACTGCATTCCTAAAGTGCAGTTTGTATTTTGGCACTTAATGAATAGAAGTAAACTTAAAGCCTGCTGCCTATTTGTGCATGACTTTTCATTGTTTTGCAGTGTTTTAATATGAAGAATAGGTGGCTTGAGTTTTGCCTCCTTCTTCCAGGGCAGCATTTAATGAACTGATTTGGGTTCTCCAACATTATGTCTCTAGGGGAAACCCTGCAGTTTTGGTTAGCTGCTTCTATGCCACAAAGACACTTGTTTGAAAGCCATTGAGCAAAACTGTTTGACTAGAGTGGAGCCGAGAGCCCTTGACTTTCTCTCCTCAAGGAAAGCTAAAACTCTGGGTGGTTTCTTTCAGGAATACCAATAAGTGGCCTCTCATCTTCGTAAGAGTGCTCTGAACACTAATGAATGAGCCTATGGAAAGGCTTAGCGGATCAATTTTGCTTGATTGCTGACTTGCTCAAAGCAAACAATCCATGAGTGTGTACAAAGCCCCAGAAGATTTCATTTTCCTTCAAAAGTAGCGAAGTACATTCTTCTAGGCAAAGTTAATGATGTACAGAAATTTGCTTTCTATGATTTTATACTAAAGTCATTGTGGTTAGGAGAAAAAAGTTTAAAAGATAAATAGCTGTAATGAAGTACAGAAAATGTATGCATCTGTTTTGGTCTTATGAGAAAAATTAATTTTAATGTGCTGAATTTCAATGTACTCCATTCAAAGGGGGGGAGGGGGGTGGTCAATGAAATACTAAACGGCTTAATAAATCCTAAAAGCTGTGGCTTAATAAGCAAATTCCTTGAAGCCCTGTGTAATGTGCCTTCAGAAAAGTGCCATTATCTGTACTCTAATGCAATTTTCATTTGCAGCTCCTGTGACGTTTCACTGAGGCTTCCAACAAACTATAAATAAGCAGACAAAGTTTATGCATGAAGTCCTTGCCAAGACCCCTAAGACACAGCTGTAGACAGAAAAGAGAAAATGCGGTTAAATGAGAAAAAAATGAACACTGCTGAGAAGAAAGAGTGGATTAGAGTGAATAAGTGCCATTTGTTCTGAGCTTATTAGCTACAAGGTAAATAGTTTCCTGACCATTATAACAAAGCTGATGGTTTACCCCTGGAGCTTAAGGAGGTAGATGTGGGTTCAGAAGTCGCTCCCCTCCTCATTTATTTGCCAAGAGTTTCATTTATATAAATTGTTGTGTAGTAGCAACGTAGTATTATTCATGTAAATCAGTGTACGATTTGTTTTACCATTTGGGAAAGCTTTGCTTGATTATCTACCTACAGTCATAAAAATTAATGCAGTCCTTTTTTTTCTTTATAAATACTACTGCAAGCAATCAAACAAAGATTGACTCTCATTAAATCTTAATAAATGCAAGCAGCTGGAAAGCCAATAAAAGAAAAATAGAATAAAGTGTTTTTCCATCAAAAGTCATAGAAGGACCCGCCCATTTGGTGACCTGCGATACACTCAAACTCTAGTACAAGTTAAGAAAAGGTCATTGGCACAATTAACACACATAAGACTGCCAGGGAAGATTAGCATTGTCTTAAGAAGAGCCTTAAATATAATTAAATGTGTCTTTAGGTTATTATGACATGTCAAGTTCATAAATGGATTGCCTGCTTAATTAATTTTATGTAAATATCAATTTAATATAGCTTTTTAAGAGTATTATTTTAGATTTATTAATTCTTTTGTTATTCCAGTGCACTTATTTCAATTCATTGTTTGGACCAGGAGCCCCTCTCAGAAGCACTGGGAAGACAGCAGGATTTAACTCTGGGCAGAGTGCCAGTCCATTACAGGGTAACCTTAAACAGGACATGGCTAAATCTAAGACTGTGTGCCGAAAAACAACAATACATAGGCTGGAAAAGAAGATGCTTAAGAAAATTCAATTAACAGAACAATAATAAACGATAATTCTAGTGTTATTTGAAGATTGTGTGAGATAAATGTTTATTTTTGGGCAAAATTTAGAGATATTTACATTTATGTGCTTGGCAGACACTTTTATGCAAAGCGACTTACAAAAGAAGTAAATATAATCAAGTAACATTAGGCTAAGTGTAATAGGAAAGGTAACTAAAATTGATTGCATAAATAAAGAGATAAATATCACAAAGATAGTTTTATTTTTCATTTCAACAGATATTCACAGAACAGGTGGGTCTTCAGTTGCTTCTTAAATACATTGACAAAGTCAGCAGTACATACGGAGATGGGCAGCTGGTTCCACCAACTAGAAATTACTCAGGAAATGAATCTGGATTGAGACTTGATACCACACAGAGACAACATCACTAGATGCTGACAATGTGTATTGTCAGCATAGCACTGATAAGAGAACCCATGAGATTGGATGATGGAGCCCAGCAAGGTGGTGTACAGAGAGAAAAGTAGAGGACCCAGCACCGATCCTTGGGGCCCACCTGTGCATGTCTGTGTGCTTTTAACAACTCTCCTTGGATCTCTTTTGGCAGTGACGGGGATTCAAACCGGCAACCTTTGGGATACCAGCGCAGATCCTTAGCCTCAGAGCCACCACTCCGCCACTTTAATGACAGCATTTCCAGTGATGCCAGTGTTAGAGAGGGTGGCAAGAAGAATGTTGTGGTTGACTGTGTCAACGGCAGAAGAGAGATCTAGCAGGATCGGGACTGATGACATGTTGGTAGCTCTAGCAAGTCGTAGCTGTCGAGTGATTCCTCTTGAAGCCGGACTTGTTGGCATCAAGCAATCCATTCTCTGGAAGGACGGAGAAACAGCATTCAAATGTTTTGGAAAGAAAGGAAAGAAGAGAGACAGGCCTGTAATTGTTAACTTGGGATGGAGCAAGTGTTGATTTTTTGAGAAGTGCGGTTTTCAGAACATGTTTGATGATGGTAGGAAATGTGCCTGAGATGAGTGAGATGTTAATGATTTGTGTAATTGCATGAATGGGTGAGAAGGAGATAGCCTGAAGGAGATGTGAAGGGTCAGGGTCAAGAAGACAGGTAGCAGGGTGATTGGAGAGGAAGTTGAAAACATCAGTGGCAGAGAGTGGAGAGACTATGAAACTCCTGGTTGTTGCTTGGAAGGAGGCATAGTGGGTTTTAGTAAGAGTGAGAACTGACTGCTGATGGCACCAAACCTATCTTGTAAAAAGGTGGAAAAGTCATCATCAGACAAGGAGGTTGGGGAGGAAGTGGAGGAGGGTTAAGGAGGTAAGTTAAATTGGAGAACAGAGAGTGTGTGTCGGTACTCCTGTTAATTCCAGTCTGATAGAACCTTATCTTAGCATTGATTCTGGCAGAAGAAAAGGACATAAGCAGGATTGCTATTTAGCCAGGTCTATCTGAGCCTTTGACTTCCATTTCCTTTCGGTTATTCTGAGGTCGGTCTGTTGATTGTGGAGTGCTTTGAAAAGACAGGGACAGGGGAGTCTTTTGCATGCAGGCCTGGAAAAGAAAGGACAAACATTGCCAAGACAGGAAGACAGAGTCAACCATAGGGTGTCTGTGGCATTGTTGGTGTCAAGAAAGGAGAAGTAGTCGAGTTGAGGAAGAGCAGAGGAGACCTTGAAAAAGAAATGGGTGGGAGAGAGGAAGCAGAGGTGTCACCAGAAGGATACAGTTGAGTGAGAAGAGGGAAGCAGCAGAGAGAAATGAATGAAATGTGTAGAGGAGCAACAGTTGCATTTGTGGGAGTGCAGTTGCATGAGAGAACGAGGTCAAGCAGATTACCAGCCTTGTGAGTGGGTGGGGTGTGGAAGGAGGAAAGAAGAGTGAGACAGTTAGCAGTAGTAGGGCTGTCCAGGTGGATGTTCATGCCCCCAAGAATTAGAAGTGGGCTTCCGTCATCTGGGAGGGAAGAGAGCAGTCCATCTAGCTCGTCAAAGAAGATCATATTAATTGGAGAGGAGACAGTAATGGCATGCGATTCAAAAGTAGTGAAATTGCATACATTACCTGGAGGTGTAATATCCAGCTCTTATATGTAAAGAAAAAACTGCCTCCCACTCACCAGTGAAGTGGGAGAAGTTGAAAGCAGAGGAAAGTGCTATTGGCATTACCATGTTTTCTGGTCGAATCCATGTCTCTGTTAGAGCCACCACTTGGACCCCTTTGGGTAGTGAAAGCTGGAATAAACTCTGCTTCGTTGACCACAGACTGGCAGTTCCACAAGCCAAAGGAGAAGGGAGAACAGGAGGTGGTGGTTTAACACTTATCACTAAAAATATCTGAGTTTCTCCCTCTCCTGCTAAAAGGGTAAGGGGAACATCTTGTGTTAAGAACAGAAATGAATTGTTGACAATTGACGATGATATTGAAAGGAAAGTAAAAAGGTACCTTAATCAAGTAGGAGTGTCTGTTGCCTTATCTGGTGTCCTTGCTGCATGGACTTGCACAGGTAGACTCGTGGTCTTTACACAAGGAGTGTTGATACTTGCGCAATAGTGCCCTAAGTCTCCTTAGGGAGCAACAGTGACCCCAGCTGCCAGTGACAAAACAATCAGCAACACAAAGCAAGGGACAGCACTCATTAAACAGAATTAAAATATGCAGTAGCAGGCAACTAAACTATATTTAAAACACAGGGAGAAGCTGTAAAATCAACTTTATAACAATAAAAATAACTAAGCGCCAAGAACGATATGTAAAGCACAAGTACAATCACTAAAAGAAACCCAAATCTGAAAACACTTACCTCACCCGAAACAGATGCCTAGGAACCCAGCAGTTAGACAGTAATGAGACCTGGTGGTTGCAGGGAAAAGCACTACCCATTGAAGTACGGTAGAATAATTAAAGATTTCTTAGCTGAATCAATAAATGAAGGTACCACTTTAAAGTCACTTATTACTACATACCACAAGCAAAGCCTGGTTACAGTCTAAGTGCATAGCAGAAACTGCCTAATAGGTGCATTCAGGACATTGATGGAATGGCCGCTGAAAATAGGGCTTTGAAGTAATATGAGTATAATAAATTAAAAATTAGTAATTTCAAGCAGTAATAGCCATTAGTAACACCAGTAATGTCTTGGCTATGTTTTTAATGCATCTTAATGGTATCTTGACACAGTATCAGTTTTACAAAAATAAGAAAATTTCTTTGTGTGTCCAGACAATTGACTGATAGAGTAACTTGGCCAGAAAAAATTATCCTGTAGTGGTTCATTGAGTGTTGTAGGGATTCATTTGTGAATATTGCTTTTCTACTATATTCCGGGTTTTGACTTTTTGCTTTCTTGTATACAAAGTAAAGTAAAAGTATTGGAATCCACAAAAAATTCTTTCCATTTCGAGATTTTGATGAATCTCAACATTTTAGACCTCCCTGAGTCCGAAAATACCATTTTTGGAATTATGTCTGTGTGTGTGTTTGTATGTATACACGATAACTTAAGTACAGTTTCACTTAGGTCTACCAAATTTTGCATACAAGTATTAGGTTGAAAACATAGATTTCTATCAACTTTGAGCTATTTCCGTTAACCAGAAGTGGTACTTTACCTTTTGTTCAATTTTACTTTTATAATAATTGCTCAATATATTATTAATTCGATTTGATTTGTTGTTGATTGGTCTTTAATGTACATAATACAAAAACTTTAATCATTGTCTTGTAGTTTACTACTCAAATATCCATCCCTATATCTGAGTATACAAGAAAGTCTAGGGGAGACCACTCCTGATTTTTTGTTATGTGGAGTACTGATTTTGGAACTCATATTGGATACTGTGGATTGCCTTTTTAGGCAAATCCATTTTCTCTGTTTTGAAACTTTTTTGTTAATATTTATTCACATTTTTGTTAAATTAATTCCTTTTATAAAGATTCCTTGTTGCCTTTTTGGCTACCAGCCAGAGTTTTTACTGTTTCTCTCCGATATTGGGCATTTTCAGACAATTGCAATACTTTGAATTTTAAAATCAAGTTTCCCAGTTTTAGGCCTGTGTAGGGCACAGCCTGCAGGGACTTGCAGCCTTGGGGTGAGTCTCTTCTCAAGGGATCAGTGGAAGCCCTGGTCTGCTCTTGGAGGGCTCAACCCTTTTTGTCATGTTTCTAACACCAATAATTTAAACAAATATTCTAAAATAATCTATGTGCTACCTGACATACTGTATTTTGCTTAAATGGCATATGTGTTTTCTTTTCATTTGCACTGAGTAATGACTTTCCTTCACACCCTTCCATCATAGTCAGTCATGGGTAGTGTTACATGAATTGACATCATGAAGTAGGGACAGCACAGAAAGGCATGCAAAATCCTCATTTGGAAAACAACTACTCCTTCATCATTCACAAAAAAACGGTGCAAAATCCTCAGAGCTTAGAAGTGTGCCTTTGTGCAAACAGACCATGCTTTATGAAATCAGAAACTGATTTTAAAGGTGAGTGGTTTAACGTGAATGACTCTCCTTGGACAACAGCTTTGATGTACTGTAGTTTAACTTAATTCCAGGAGCATCATTATACCTTGGAAATCAGATCAATCCAGTGGAATGTGTTTGGTGCTGGATTTATGCTTTTTATCTTTTTTCATTTTGCATTGTTTTGCACTGTGATTTGAAGATATCTTGTACCATTGGCATTAAGCACCGCAATGGATGCATTTTCTGCTCCTCACAAGTCTATTTGAGGTGGCTCGTTATCCATAAAAGGACTGCCTGCCTTTTGCCGCATTAGCTGGAAAAAGAATGCGTGAGTGTGCAGAGTTGCCATTTTTATAGGCGCTCCTGCTATTGAAGAAGTAATGCCAGCAGTTTCTTTTGGTGACTCGTCCCTGACTTATGTAACTTGCCCAGCACCGTTGCAATATCATTTTTCCAGTGATACGAGAAGGTACAGTATTCATATGTTGAGGGATGTGGCCATGTATTGCGTCGGCTGAGCTATATAAGTCACAGTCTATTCCTCTGCACAAGGAAGCTTAAAAGTGTGCTAAGACTGTCAGCTCTTCAGGTGTTTTTTGAAACTGCCAGACTTGTTCCTGTATTTATCAAGAATCTCTGAGTGAGACAAGAGTCCTAACTGGATCAAACATCTCAGACTAACGCAGATTTAGTCCTAAGTAAGAGTAGAGTCATTTCATTAATTCTCCTAATTTAGCAGATGACTCCTAAATTCTTCAGTATTTACAAGAGCTCGTTAGCTGTCTTAACTCTCTAGGAGCTGCCAAAATGTGTTGTTCCCGCAGAGATCGGCAAGCACATCCTGGGAAAGGAGGAATGTTTTGAAAACACTGGACAACGACAAACTCATAGAAAGATAGCAATTTGACAGAGATGGAATGATATTCGTAAAAAATCTTGTACATTATGTGATCACTTCATCTACAAAGAAGCCTTACACTGATTGTCGAAATAAAAGTGATGGGCACAATTACATGCAAATTGCCGCTTTGCAATAGCGATGATCTGGATATGTTACAACCAACCATTTCTCGAATTTTGCACCAAACCTTGAATGCCCTTATAATGAATGAAGTCATACACAGATTGATACATTTCCCCACCACTCCACATAAGGTAATGTTAAAGCAAGCTACATTCATGCAAATCATTTGTTTTCCTGGAGTTATTGGTGTGTTTGACGGTACACACATAAAGATCTCTACCCCAAGTATAAATGAGCATGAATACGTGAATGGCAAGTGGCATCATAGCATCTATACACAGGTGGTTATGGATGCACACTATACCGTAGAAACCATCTTATTATCCTGAAGGTAAGTGGGACTGGATAGGTGATTGGCAGCAAAATGTCACACATGCAGAGTTCAGTATTCCACAATCTCCTGGAAGACTCTTGTTACATTTTACAAGCGTTGGAAAAATTGAGAAGGCAGGTACAGAATACTTGGGTAATGAATAAATAGAGCTGTGCTAAAGATGTGGGGGGAAATATGGAGTGGGACACAGCACACCACAGTAAGGATGATGGTGAACACTGAATGAGTGAATGTCACTTGTAGCCATGGCTAGGTTCAGTATAACTGTTATTTTACAAGGTGCTTTCTATGGCCATATCAGCGTGAAGGTGATTTTTTTTAAAGTACAGATGTGGATCATTTATTGTTAAATAAACTTGCACATTATCAGGTTTGTGTGTCTTGGTCTTTTCATTTCTGTGCTCATTACAGGATTTTTTGTAATGCTGCAAAGTGGCAACAATTATGTGCGGCTTAGCACAATTTCCTACCATATCATATTTTCATTCTTCTTCTTTTAAGATTATTATTATTATCTATGAGGTGAGGCCCTAGCATAAGTATCAGAAAACTACAAAGCAACATCATAATTTCCAAGGAAACCACAAAATGTCATCATGAGTATCACTTTGTGGCTCAGAGTGAAAGACCTGAAAGACGCCTAAAATTTAATTCTTTATTCATGGACTTTTAGTTCTTTGCTCTGCTTTTTGCTCCCAGTCTTCTTTGGGAAACCCTTGAACCCGACCCTGTCGATAATCATGATTGGCATGAGCAGAGCAGATGAGGATAAACACACCAGGCAAGGGGATGGTGAAAAGTGTTCAAGTGCTTTTATTAAAAACAATTCCTAAAACATGGTGTCCAAAAAGTGCAGTATTCCAAAATGTCAATAAATAAATAGTCCCTAAAATAAACTGCATGGTGGAGATTAAACTCCAATAAATAGAACCATTAAAATTAGGTTAAAACTGTCTGGCAGCAAACTCATTTAAAATCCATAAGCCCTGGTGCCTTCCTTTAAAACTGACACCTCTCTGGCTTATCTTATTTGGACCTCATAGCCCAGGGAGACGTCAACCAACAGGTGCAGAGGCCCGTGTCCCTGCCATCAATCCCATGGCATCCGCAAGCAACCCCCGAGCCCTGCTCCACCCAAACCGCTGCCAATCCTGGCTCCACCCAGTGCAAGCTCTCTGTACTTCCACTGCTTCCATTGTGTAATGGTCACTCTTGCTCCCAAGATGCTCAACAGGAGTGACCCACATCCTGTTCCTGAGCGATAGCCACGTTCCTCCTTGGGGCCTCACTCCTGTCCACCTGTTTCTATTCACTGTTTCCTTTCTCTCTCCTGCCTGCTTCTTTTCCCATCATTTAACCTCCGCTCTATTTGGCTCTTTCTTTTTTTTTCCTTTTTCATCTTTTGATCTTGCACTCCCCTTTTTATATGCTGGGGAGCGGTTGCAGGTGCGAGCGCCCGATTGCCACCCCAGGCTGACACTAAGACAATCAGACCACCTGCACGTGCTGGCAAGGCAACGTACAGTCGGCCAACCACCTAGCACCAATCCGGAGATGAGGCGTCTTCACAGTAGATCACTTGCATCTGCCTCACTCCCCAGCACAAGGGTAACCAATTATTTATTTATTAAAATGGCCACTTTTTCTGAGCTGCAGACCTTCTATACCATACATACAGACTTCCACAGCTTTTCCACCTAAGGTTTTACTTCTGATATAACATTCTGGGGGACAGTGTCTACTGCCCAGTAATGGCCCACATCTTACCATACTGGCATGTAAAAATAGTCTTTCTCTCTCCCTCTGTCTCTCTCTCATTCAGAGTAGTCTTTCCCTTTGTTCAAGTTTTACAGCATACTTTTTCTGTGCCTTGTGCTATGTTTAAGGGGTCTTTGTTTATGTGACTGGTATATCTTGTCAACTTGGCAAAACTTTTACAAAATGCAGTCTACATAAAAAACATACGGTTTCAAAAAACATTCTTCATAAGAAAGAATTTATAGCTAAAAAAAAGAAAATGATGGCAACATTGTACTGCCGTCTCCTGCTGCTTTTCAGCACAGCAGTTAATTTCTCCTAATCACAGAGTATAGAATCTGACATCAGCTCAGAAGAAAAAACACTAGATTGTGCTGAGATCCGACTATTTTCACATGACATCCAAAGAAATAACTAACTGTCACCAAACAAGTCAGTAAAACAAGTAACAAGTCATCAATAAAACAAGATTTCTTTTGCACGCTTCCCCTTTTGTATTTAGTATTTGTTTGTTTATTTGGTTTTCTAAATGTCTGGTCAGGACCTATAAAAATGCGTGGCTCCTTTATAAAACTGTCTGCTTGATATGTTAAGTCTTTAAGGTAAATGTTGGATATCAACACAGCTCATGTTTCAAGGACTCTAGAAAATGTGGTGGTAGAGCAGATGGCATTGCCATCTTACACATTCTCATAGAATGCTAGAGAGCAGGCAGCCCAGCAAGTACTGGACAGAGAAAGGCCATGGAGCTATTTAAGAGGCCACAAGAGTTCCAAACTCATATGGACAGCATATGTTCCCATGAGCAGAGAACTGGCAGGGTGTTGCATTTTTGAGGTGTTGTGTTGGAAAAAAAGTAGGCCAGCCATTACTTGCCAGCATATGAGTCCCAACTGGCAGGAGTGGGACAGTATTGCCCTTTTCAGGCAGACAGCCCAAAAGCTGCCTAAATGACAAGATCCTTTTAATGCTACATAAAGCATTGAGGCAGAAGAGAAGGTCACTTGGTGGAATTCAAGCCTCTTGCCTTATAATCAATAGGCTGCTCCGGTGAAGAAGGAGAATTAGATCCAAGAGTAACTGATGGAACGAATATTGGCCAAGGTGGTACAAGAAAGAATTAAATAGTAGAAAGAAGTGAAAAAGAAAGTGTGGTACTTGGAAGCAGGACAAGTGGTTGAGCTGCCCAATGGGTGATGTTGCAAATATCTCATGAGGAAGGTCAACAATGTAGGGTTTTTGTTTTCACTTTGTGTGATCTACTATTAATAATATCAGTTTCATATTGCTGCCTTATTATATTTGTATGGAGATTTATGAGGGTGTCAAATACTGTTAAAATATATAGAAATATAATATTGCATGGACAAATACATTAGGCACCACATCTGATAGATTTGAGTGCAAGTCCTGTATTAGCCATGTTTAAAATGCTAAGGCAGACAGCATTTGTTTGTCTATTTAATTTTGTTACTTTAATAATCCTTACCTCTTTCCTTATGCAATTATGCTGTTAATAAAACATTCTACTATGTATTTTGGACTGTTTGGTGTTATTTGGGTTCAAAAAGCACACCCTCCATTGTGCACAGAACACACATTGTAAAAATGAGGTTCTTCCACAGGGTTGTGGAAATCACTGTTATGATTAGGCTGAGAGACTGACAATCTAGCAGAAAGCTGTTGGTGGAGATGTTTGCCTGGGAAAGCGACGTATATTCCATCCTGCTGAAACTGTATCAGTCATGCTGTGAAAAAAATAGTATAGAACAAAATTAAAAACTTTTGAAGCCCATTATAACCAGATCTTATATTACTGCTCATTCAACATTTTAAAATACATAGGGTCATATGGATACAATAATGTTTTGTCAATTTTTTTGATAACTACGTTCAGTGGCTTTATTTTTGGTTCAAATTATTTGACTATAATAAGTAATTTGTTTCCTAAAGCCAGAAACAGCCGTTTTTATAGCTTTACTTTTCTCATCAGAGTTTTTAAATGTGGATTGATGTTTAGTCTGTTAATGTCCGTGTACACTTCACATACAACACACAACACTTTCACAGCATAACGCACATACAGCACAATCCTTTTGCTGTACAAATTCATATTCATTCGTCCAAGAGTCACGAAAAGAGTGTACATCAAGTATTTTTCTTTTATGAGTCATTTTAGGGCAGTATATTACTTAATAATAACGAGGTTTGTTTTAACATACCACAGCCTGTACTGAACACATGCTCTCCCTTTACATGCGAATCGCATGCGCAAAACATAGGTGGGGACGCGGAGCGCAAACGCATGCACTGTAATTAAAATATAATAAAAAAAGGTTGGTTTTAACATTCCACGGCCTGCACTGAACACATGGTTTCCATTTATATGTGAGTCTCATACACAAAACGTAGGCAAGGGCGCAACTGTGTGAGCTATAATTAAAATATATTTTTTTACTATATTTCAGTTCAATCAGAGTGCCATTGAAAATCGTTCCACGTGCCCAATGCATTTGTATGTCGGCATTTTGCTTAACGACATCGAACCATTCATCAAATATCGAAGCACACACATCAATCCCGGAGGATCCTGTAGACAGTAAACAGTGACTCTGATGTCACATTCTAACTTTTGTCACACTGCGTCCCCCGACTTTTTGCTGGGACTGCAACTCGCACATGCATCACGTTAATTTCTGAGGACCTGCTCAGGGGACGCGTCAAATGAATTCTGGGAACGCGCGGCAGCCATGATGTGTGCGAGTACACATTCTGAGCGTGAAGTATAAATGAGCACAGAGTTGCCGACCCCTAGTATCTATACTAATAAAAGGCAAAGCCCTCACTGACTGACTAACTGACTGACTGACTCACTCATCACTAATTCTCCAACTTCCGGTGTAGATAGAAGGCTGAAATTTGGCAGGCTCATTCCTTACAGCTTACTTACAAAAGTTAGACAGGTTTCATTTCGAAATTCTACGCGTAACGGTCATAACTGGAACCTGCTTACGTACATACTGTATATATGGCCATAGCCTGCAGCTCGGTCGCCGTGTGAGGCGGAGTTGCGCCCCTCATCGTCACGCCTCCCACGTAATTGAGTGCCTGCCCATATAAGGCCGTCCATCAGCAGCAATCCAATAGACACGCTGCCGCTAAATATTCGCGGGTGAAGGACTGTGCTTATGCAAACGAGGATGAGATGGTCAGAGATAGACTGGTGTTTGGCACAAACTCAGCGAAAGTGCGAGAGAAACTTTTAAGTGCTGGGTCTTAGCTAACATTAAATAAAGCCGTGGACATCGCAAGATCGCACGACATAGCACAAGCACAGCTGAGAACCTTCGATGCATGTACTCCAAACGGCTCACGTGAACTGACTGTGAACGCAGTACGCAGAGAACAAGTGAGAGCTCCAAGGAGGGCTGAACAAGAAACGCGTTACACAACTGAGAAGGCAGCAAAAGAATATGAAGCGAGTGACGCATACAAGCATTTTCATAAGTACAGCTACTGCGGAAACAAAGTACGATGTAAACCTTAAGGTTAAATTAAATTCATAGACACGCTGCCACTGGCATTTGTCATGCCTACGACGAATATGATATTCGCGAGATACAAGTTTAATGAGAAGACGCAGGGTATAAACGAGACTTTTGATCACTTTGTAACGGAGTTAAAATTGCTGTAACGGAGTTAAAATTGCTGGTGAAGGACTGTGCTTATGCAAACGAAGATGAGATGGTCAGGGATAGAATAGAATTTGGCACAAACTCAGCAAACATGTGAGAGAAACTTTTAAGTGCCGGGTCTGAGCTAACATTAAATAAAGCCGTGCACATCGCAAGATCGCACAAGATAGCACAAGCAAGGCTGAGAACCTTCGATGCATGTACTCCAAGCGGCTCATGTGAACTGACTTTGCAGGACTGGGAGAGGTAAACCCGTGCATGCAGTGTGTGATGTCTCAGATAAAGAGGAAGACAAGCTGTTTATTGATGCAGTAAAAAAGGAACAACCCTCTGGATCTGAACAAGCCTTTGTAGACATATAAATACGAAAGTAAGGTGTAAAGCTTAAGTTTAAATTAAGTTCATAGACACACTGCCGCTAAATATTCGCAGGCAAATCCATAACTTAATACCGGGAATGCCTGTTAAACATCTTAGATTCATGAGTACCCCTTTGGGTAGTGAACACTTCAATGAATGAAACCTGTAATCTTTACAATGGTTGACAAACACGGAATATAACTTGAACACAACACATCCTCCACATACGAACCTGATTGAAAGACATAATGATAATCAAATCCTTGATGACAGCAACACTCATAACAGTGACAAAACAATTACATTGACAATCATGTTACGTTGTTTTTAAAATGTTTCCTTTTCTTTTTCATAACTTCTTTAACACACTACTTCTCTGCTGCAAAGCGCGGGTATTTTGCTAGTAGAAGATAATATCTGACCAGCAAATTCAATGAATAGTAAAACCTTAATTAAATGCCTGAACAAAGATCATTTTTTCAAATTTTAATTGCACTGTTCAGAGATATCAACCAGAATTTATCAGATGTCATCAAATTGGAAAGTGAAAACGTAATCCAAATATTGCTAAAAATGATGTCACCACTATCAAACATATTGAACTTTTCCCAAAGAAGTCATAGTTCACTTTTATTACCTGAAAAAAATAATAGAAATGCTGTATGTTTCTAAATATAAGTAATTATGAGCTACATGAAATGAAGAGGCACAAAGTGTTAAAAAATTTTATGAGTAAGAGTATCAAAAAACTAAATAGCAGCAGAAGACAAGTGATTAAGAGAATGAACAGTAATATGTTACAAATTTTCTTTTTAAATAACAGCTGAGATCACCTCTAAAATGGTTCTAATGGACATCCTTTTTTACAGCGGTTGTCAAACTTTCGTATTTCGCGCCAACCCCCACCCCCCTTTTTCTACCTGGAATAATTCTGCGCCCCCTGCAGAATATAAAATGGATGGGAATAACCCATGATACAACTAACAAAGGTATGATACTCGTGCGGTGTCACGGTATCCTATAATTTTTACTTCCATAAGATCTGCATGTGTTCAGCTAACTTCGATGAAATATTTGCAATTTATTTTTTTAAAGTGCTTTAATAACTGTTAAAATGCCTCGTGTGGTTTTTGGTAGTAATTCTAATCCCAAAAACAAAGAAAAAAATATTTATATTTAATTATTTTTTTAGGTAAAGAAACAATTAAATATGTTTTAATTTGTAAAAATCTCGCAAACGAGGACACCGAAGAAGTCAATCTGCGCGAGACGAATGTATTTTCATCCGACAAATATTATACTGCTGTTAGTTGTATCATGAAAATAACCGAATACGCAGTAAATTATTTAGCTCAATTTGGCAATATTGTCTACAATGCCAATGTGGTGCAGTCACGCCGCATTTCACCTGATGTACTGTTACCCGAATGTTCGCGACAGATACCGATACATCTCGAACTTTCTGGATTGAAAATATGCGACTATAAAAGTAGCAGCAGCAGCGCCGCTCGTCAGTTAGTCATTAGATCTATGCCTTAGAAATGTTTTATTTTAATTTTAGTTATGATGCATTCGTTGTGATTATATGATTGCAAATTTAAATTTGAAATAAAAATGTAAAAAAATTAATTTTAATGTCTTGTTCATTTATTCAATGCCCCCCTTGTACAGATTCAGCGCCCCCTCAGGGGGGCACGCCCCACAGTTTGAGAACAGCTGCTTTATTACAACAAATCTGAGGGAGCCCTGCCAAATGAATAACCTGAGTTCTCTATAAAAATGCTGACAAATATACCAGTGCTTGAGTTTAAAAGGGCCGAGACCATTTGCATAATATAGCTGTAAAACACTTATTTCTCCACCAATCAAGATTAAGAGAATAGTTTAGTCCACCTCACACCTTGTATCAAGTAGGGATATAAAAGGTACTAAAATATCTGGATAGACTTTTCAAAGTCTTTGGCAAGACATCTTAGAATTGCACAGGCCCTACTTATATAGACAGTACAGTTAATGAAAACAGTTAAATATCATATGATCTCATCATCTCCATGGTCAAAAATGTTTGCCACATACAAAAGTAGCAACACTAATGCATAAAGATAAAAATAAGGACATTTCCTTAATATAATAAAAATGTTAGATGTGAATATGGACAAACAGCAGTAACACACTAAGGATCTTGAAATTACACAACAGCAACATAGTGGTTCAGAAACTTAACATGAAGTTCTAATTGGCAACATTTCAGGGGAACAGTTGCAGTCTGTAGGAAAAGATTTGAAATCTAAATATCCTGCAATGGCTTACTGTTTAATAAACATCAGAGCTCATTCACAAGTTGCATTCTCCAGGATCACTGCAACAGAAAATGTGTGGTGTCAGTATGTGACAAATGGAGAAGCCATGGTTTATTTACACTCCAATTAAGGAGGCACCAACTTGGTTTTATTGTATTGCAAAATTTATCCTAGCATAAGATGCCAGAAAGGCCTGAAACAAGTTATTCAGCATGATAATCAGCCACGAAAAAGCAACTTATTACATTGAAAGTCAACAAAACGGTAATCCGGTTTTAACAATTAATATGTGGAAAGCAAGACATGTAAAGTTTATTTAAATTGTAAGGAAATACTAATATTTTAATACTAGGTATGGAAGTATCATTTTTAGTTACATTTCAAACACCATTCTTATAACTTAAATGGAAATTAAAGTTCAGGCTCTAATCTATACTAATAAAAGGCAAAGCCCTCACTGACTGACTGACTGACTGACTGACTGACTGATCACTAATTCTCCAACTTCCCGTGTAGGTAGAAGGCTGAAATTTGGCAGGCTTATTCCTTACAGCTCACTTACAAAAGTTGGGTAGGTTTCATTTCGAAATTCTGCGCATAATGGTCATAACTGGAAGCTGTTTTTCTCCATTTACTGTAATGGAGATGAGCGCGAAAGCCGTGGGGGCGGAGTTTCGTGTGACATTATCACGCCTCCCACGTAATCACGCAGTACATAGAAAACCAGGAAGACCTCCAAAAAACGCTGAAGAAAACATGCATTATATAATTGAGAAGGCAGCGAAACAATAAGAAGCGAGCGAGTGACATATACAATCACATTCATGAGTGATGCTACTACGGAAACAAAGCACGGTGTAAACCTAAACTTTAAATTAAGTTCATAGACAGGCTACCGCTGGCGTTTGTAATTTAGTGCCTGCCCATATAAGGCCGTCCGTCAGCGGCAATCCAATAGAAACACTGCCACTAAATATTCACGGGTGAAGGACTGTGCTTATGCAGAGGAAGATGAGATGGTCAGGGTGGTGTTTGGCACAAACTCAGCGAAACTGCGAGAGAAACTTTTAAGTGCCGGGTCTTAGCTGACATTACATACAGCCATGGACATAACACGAGATGGCACCAGCACAACTGGGAACCTTCGATGCAAGAACACCAAGCAGCTCACGTGAACTGACGCAGTGCACAGACAAAAAGCAACAGTTCCAAAGAGCGCTGAACAAAAACAGAATTACACAATTGAGAAGGCAGCAAAAAAATATGAAGTGTCTGATACATACAAGCATATTCATAAGTGCAGCTACTGCAGAAACAAAGCACATGGTGCAAAAAGTGAATGTCCCGCTAAAGGAAGAGAGTGTAAAAAAAAACCCGTGCATGCAGTGTGTCACATCTCAGATAAAGAGGAAGACGAGCTGTTTATTGATGCAGTAAGAAACGAATCGATAAATGAAACCTCTTATCTTTACAACGATTGACAAACACGGAATGTAACTTGAACACAACACATCGTACAAATACGACCCTGATTGAAACAAATAATGATAATCGAATCTTTGATGACAGGAACACTCAATAACACTCACAAAACAATTACTGTATATTGACAATCATGTTACGTTATTTTTAAAATGTTCCCTTTTCTTTTTCATAGCTTCTTTAACACACTACGTCTCCGCTGCGAATATATATACAGGTATATACCCCGATCTACATACTCTCAAATAGATAAGCCACACACCGTGGCGCAATTGTACATCTGAGGTACGATTCCCGAGATAGGATGTACTGAGTATGTACGCGCGCTTCTCGGTTCATTTTAACCTCGCATCTCCTTGGTTTGGGACGTATGAAGAAATATGCGGTTAACGCAGAATCATGTTACGTTATTTTTAAAATCTTTCCTTTTCTTAGCAAAAGCACAGCTGAGAAGCTTCGATGCATGTACTCCATAACAAAAAATAACGCATTTAATCACACTTTCAATTCCAAGCAAAGGGGAACTTTTGTCAATGCATGATTTCCTGGTACATCGATTACACTGATGCACACATCACAGCTACAAAAATGTTAGAGTCGGAATGAAGCACGTTCCTACGACTGATCGGAGGAAAATATCATTTCAAAAAACTACCCGAGCGAAGCCTAGATAAAAGCATGGTTTTGTGCACACTGAAAAGCAAGCAAAATTAGATGCATTACAGAAAGCGGACTTTGTGGCTCTTACTGGGGATCATTGGACTTCCGTGACCGTTAGTAATTCTAATTACATCTAATTACAAAATGTTCAATGATCACACTGTTTTAGCCTAATGTACAAAATAATTTTGGCTAAGGTTACTCAGAGTTTAAAGATTAAGTTGGTCAAATTACCTTTTATGTTTCTGACTTATTTTTTTAAGAAGAAAAACTGCACTTTATGTTGAAATTTTGGTTATTATTATTTAAAGGCAATACCATTCTGAAAATGTACTTAAAAGTACTTAAACTACCACTTTATTTTTAAGTCTGCCCAATTTTAACCAGGGATGATATTTTTGTTTCTGTTTTGAATTCAAATGCAGTTTAAAAGCATTTTTTTTTCAGAAATTAAAAGAGCTTGAGTTTACAATATTCATGTCCATGTCTATTATTTGATTCTGTCGCCCACTAAAACCCTTTTAAATTAAAAAAACACATTTGCGATTTGGGGCAAATTTACGTGTGCGATTACATACGATTAATCAAGATTAATTATTACACAGCCTCTAATTAATTGGATTAATTTTTTTAATTGAGTCCCACCCCTAATATATATATTTAGATATATATGTAGATTTGTATATATATATGTGTATATACAGTATATATGTAGATATGTATATGTGTATATATGTATATATATGTGTGTGTGTGTATATATATGTGTATATATGTATATATATTTATATGTATATGTATATATATATGTATATATATATATGATGTGTATATATATGTTTATATGTGTGTGTGAGTGTATATACAGTATATATGCCAGCAACACTCATGACAATGACAAAACAATTACATTGTCAATCATGTTACGTTATTATTAAAATGTTTCCTTTTCTTTTTACTTCTCTGCTGCCAAACGCGGGTATTTTGCTATGTGTATATATATATATATATATATATATATATATATATATATATATAGAGAGAGAGAGAGAGAGAGAGAGAGAGAGAGAGAGAGATATGACAACACTCATATCAATGACAAAACAATTACATTAACAATCATGTTACGTTATTTTTAAAATATTTCCTTTTCTTTTTCATAACTTCTTTAACACACTACTTCTCCGCTGCGAAGCGCGGGTATTCTGCTAGTTAATAATATATTTGAAGGATAATAATTGGACATACTAGAACAATATGTATTATAGATAATATGGACACAGTACAAACATTTGTAAATGTAGCCATTTGCCCTGTCTACCCTAACATTAAGGTAGCCAGAAAAAAAAAAGAACAGTTACAAAAATTAAAGAGTTTATGTAAAAATGAATGGATATTTAATCCTTTTTGTCCTTTGAATTTCCTTTTTGTCACTCCACAGCAACAAAAATGATGAATCTGAACACCCAGAAACTATATCAGTTAAAGTATTTTATTTAGTTGAAATGCAGCATACTACAAAAATGAATGTCTAAATAACTCATGTACATTTGTAAATTCAGCATCTCTAAATAATCTGGAAAATTCAGGGAAAAAGGTAAGATTTTATAACCTTAAATTAAAGTCTTTACGTTAATCCTACTTCCACTTTGTCTGTCATGAATCCATTAATTAACAGGGATCAGAATAAATACTAGATATGCACCTAATGTTGATGATAAGGAATTTATACAAAATTTGTTGGCATCCATTCCCAATCTGAACACTTATAAAGTTATAATGGCTGGGGATTTTAATTGTGTTATGAATCCACTTTTAGATAGGACCTCCTCCACAGGGGGAACGGCATCTAACACTGCAAAGATAATTACAAAGTTTATAACTGATCACAACTTATCAGACCCCTGGAGGTTTTTAAACCCAAATTCAAGAACATATTCTTTCTACTCACCAGTACATCATTGTTACTCAAGGATCGATTACTTCTTTATAGACAATAACTTCTTGCCTAAGATTAAATCTTGCAAATACGATGCTATTGTTATTTCTGACCATGCACCTATGATCTTGGAGCTAAAATTACTAAGCCCCATGCACTCACCCCGCAGATGGCGCCTCAACCCGCTTCTATTAGCTGATGAGAATTGTACTGAATTTATATCCAAACAAATCAAATTCTTTCTAGAGACAAATACATCCCCCGAGATCTCTGCAGGGATACTCTGGGAAACTCTTAAGGCCTTCTTAAGAGGACAGATTATCTCATATCTTTCCCACAGAAATAAATCCGAGGCCAAGAAAGTAGCAGATATAAAAAGCGAAATTACTAAAATAGATGAAGAACATGCCAGACTACCAAGCGAGACTCTACATAGGAGAAGGCAGGCTCTACATTCGGAATTAAACCTCTTGACAACTAAAGAAACTGAACAACTAATTTACAAATCCAGACATCATTACTATGAACATGGGGAGAAAGCTAATAAGCTTTTAGCTCAACAAATTCACAAGCAAGAAGTGCGAAACGCAATCTCGGTAATCACTAGTACGAACGGAGATAAAATCGTCGAACACCAAAATATAATGCACACTTTCAGAGACTACTATAAATCCCTATATACTACTGAGTTTAAGGAAGACAATACACAATCTAATGCATTTCTGGATACATTACAGATACCACAAATAGACGCTTTTAGTGCGGATGAACTTGATAAACCTCTGATGCTACCAGAATTACTAGATGCTATAAAATCACTCCAAGGCGGGAAAGCAGCAGGCCCTGATGGTTACCCTGCAGAATTTTACAAGAAATTCTCCGCTCAGCTAGCCCCCCTCTTATTAGCAACATTTACAGAAGCCAGAGATAACCAATCTCTTCCACAAACCTTTCGCCAAGCACTAATCACTGTCTTTCCAAAACAAAATAAGAACTTATTACAATGTGCATCATACAGACCAATTTCACTTCTGAATAACGACGTTAAAATACTCTCTAAAATCTTAGCCAGAAGGGTGGAGAAAGTGCTCCCCTCGGTAATATCACAAGACCAAACTGGATTTATTAGGGGCCGGCACTTATCTTCCAATCTTCGACGCCTGTTTAATGTAATATACTCACCAACTAAATCAAACACCCCAGAAATATTATTATCATTAGATGCAGAAAAAGCATTTGACATGATTGAATGGAAATACCTTTTTACTGTATTGGAGAAGTTTGGGTTTGGCCCAAACATCTGTGCATGGATTAAATTACTGTATACTAACCCAGAAGCTTCAGTTTGCATCAACAACATTTGCTCAGACTACTTTAAACTAGAACGTGGCACTAGACAAGGATGCCCCTTGTCACCGCTGCTGTTTGCGATTGCCATTGAACCACTGGCAATACATTGTCGAAACACTGATCAGATAAAGGGGATTAGCAGAGAAGGACTGGAACAGAAAATCTCATTATATGCAGATGACATGGTACTGTATATATCAGACCCAGAAAATTCTGTACCTGCAGTTTTAGCAGCACTCACAGAATTTCAAAAGATCTCTGGTCTCAGAATTAATCTGAATAAAAGTGTACTCTTTCCAGTGAACTCTCAAGCATATAATATTAGATTAGATACCCTACCTTTTATCATTGCAGAACAGTTTAAATACCTAGGGGTAAACATCACAAGTAAACATAAAGCTCTATATCAACAAAATTTCGCCGTTTGCATGGAAAAAAATTAAACAAGACTTGCATAGATGGTCAACCCTTCATCTCACACTAGCTGGAAGAATTAACACTGTTAAGATGAATATTCTTCCTAAGCTCCTTTTTTTATTTCAAAACATCCCAATATACATTAATAAATCATTTTTTAGGCAATTAGATTCGACAATAACCTCATTTATTTGGAATTCAAAACATCCACGCATCAAAAGAGCGACCCTACAGAGACAAAAGGCAGAAGGCGGCATGGCTCTACCTAACTTCCAGTTTTATTACTGGGCAGCAAATATACAGGCGATAAGAACCTGGACACAAATAGAAGAATATACACAGGCTTGGTCCGCAATAGAATTAAATTCCTGCAGTACTTCTTTGTATTCCTTGCTCTGTGCTCCAATAAACACACGTTATCGGCAATACACTAATAACCCAATTGTGCTCCACTCACTTAGAATCTGGAACCAATGTAGAAAGTATTTTAAGACGGAGAAGCTTCTATCTGTGGCACCCCTGCAAGAGAACCACCTCTTTCAACCCTCACAAACATATGCAGTTTTTAATATTTGGAAAAAATTTGGAATTAACTTGCTTAGAGATCTTTATATAGACAACGTCTTTGCATCCTATGAACAATTACATTCCAAATTTAACATTCCAGCTACACATTTCTTTCACTATCTTCAAATCAGAAACTTTGTTAAACAAAACCTTCCAGATTTTCCTCATCTTGCACCCTCATCCATGCTGGAAAAAATATTGCTCAATCTCAAGGATTTAGACTCCATCTCTACAATATATAAAATCATTTTACAATCCCTCCCTTTTAAAGATCCAAGAGGACACTGGGAAAAAGATCTTTCAATTAATATATCAGAAAAGGAGTGGAAAGTAGCAATGCAGAGAATTCACTCGAGCTCCATATGCGCAAAGCATACAATTATACAACTCAAAATTATATATCGAGCACATCTGTCTCGACTAAAACTCTCCAAAATGTTCCCAGGGCATGATCCAACCTGCGAACGTTGTAACCAAGTCCCAGCCTCATTAGGTCACATGTTCTGGTCCTGCACCAAATTAACATTATTCTGGACAAACATTTTTAATTACCTTTCAGATAGCCTTGGACTTACAATCCCTCCAAACCCATTAACAGCTGTGTTTGGTGTTCTTCCAGATGGGTTTAAAGCGGAGGAAGACAAACAAATTGTGATTGCATTCACTACACTTTTGGCACGTAGACTTATTCTCATAAACTGGAAGAACCCAAACTCTCCTCTTTTAAGTCAGTGGGAAACCGATGTGTTATATTATTTGAAGTTGGAAAAAATCAAATACTCAGTCAGAGGATCCGTACAGACTTTTTTCAAAACATGGCAGGATCTAATCAGTAATATTTTAAAATAAGTTCAAAAGGCACAGAGAATTTATTAACTTAGGTATGTCTCCAAGCCTTAAATTTAACGCCGTTTGGCTTGCTCTCTCTCTCAGGGGTGGGGATCGATCTGTTCTTAATTTTTCTCTTTGTAAAAACTTGATTGCTTTGTATGGATTGTAATAAAATTAATAAAAAAAAAAAAAAAAAAAAAGAATAAATACTAGATATTACAAACTAAAAATCTTACAAATAAAAATAACACAGCAGAACACTGGTGGAGTGTTGTAGCTACCATGTCAGATGAATGTGCAAAGTGAGTCAGTAGAGATAGAAACTGAAAAAGACCAATCAAAGTATGAACCTGTTTAGGGGTGGACTAATATTGCAAAAGAGTTGATGAAAGTCGCGGGGGGGGTTAGGCGGGACTTACTGAAGAGATGATAAAGGAAGCAGTTGAGACACTGGGACGCATATTGCTAGGAAGCTCATGGACTGTTTCTGTATACATCTTGAAGATAACAGAAGTCAAAATGGTGTGTTCAGGGGCTATAACTCTGGGACGACTTTAGTGCAAGTAGGACTGCTGTAATGGTGAACATACAGCGTGTTCTGGGGCTATAGTACTGGACAACAAGAAAGGCCTCCTCCTTGGTCATTAACCTTAAATTTATATAAATAGTTATGTTTTAAATAAGTTTGTTTTTTGAGTTCTTTCTAAAAAAAAAGTCAGTGTGTTACCTTTTTTGTTCTCCATCCTAGTGCTTGTGTTTTTATTATTAAGCCGTAAGATGGTCGATACAATATACAGTACAGTATATAACTTTCTCCTGAGTGCCTGCATTACTAGGCTGCTACATATAGCAACTTTGGATATAAAGAAAACTCATATCACAGCATACTTATCTTCCAAGTATAAGCATGTTGGGAAACAAATATAATTTATTAGCAATATTACAAGTCTGGTATCAGTTTGTATAGTATATTTCACTTAGAGACACAGATGCCTTCCTGTTAGTACTGTCTTTATCAGATAATTTGACTTATTTCTGCGAATTATTCACCGTAGGGCAAAAATGTAATGCCATGACTTGCTTAGTGATATCGTCTAGCAGACCAAAAAATAAAAATAATAATTTTCAATAAATAGGTTAGACACAAAGAAAAGCCAAAGTGAGAGTTTTCTACTAATTACAAAGCATTTTTACAGAGATGAACAAAGCTGGAGGTTAGGAACACTTCAAAGTATAAATCAAAAACCATAAGGCCTGAAGTAAATCTCAGATTAGTGCTCCTTGCAGAGATGTTGCCCAATTGATGAGGGACTTTTCCTTAATGCCTTTTAATTTTTTCTACAAAAAGAAAACAAGGGATGTAACAGATCATTTCTTTTTTTAAAATAATTAACATTTTTGCCTTTCTTCACCTTCTTAAGTGAAGTTATTCTCTTTATTGGTTTCATAAATTTTTGCCAAAAATTTGCATTTTTCCTCTGGAACCACATAATGTAATACTTCAAACAACTAAACATAAAGAAAACAAGAGGACAAAAAAAAAAAAAAACAAAGAAAATATTGATTCAGTTCAATTGAGTTTATTTTCGTTTAATGCACTTCACTGAGTGCAGGCTTAGAGCACTGTAAAAAGTTCAAAGGTAAATGCAATTACAAACTTTGCAAATTACTAATTACATAATAAGCACACATAAAGAGACAGATTTCTTTAAACACACACAAAGACGGAGTAGTTCTGTACTAGTTAACATAAAAGTAACTTTGTAAATGTCAACATAGGAGTCAGCAGAGAAAATAAACCTTTAGGGGGTTCGAAGTCATTTATAGCATTCAAAGACAGTCAGACACTGTCACGGTCCTGGAGATTTCAGTAAACTGACCACTGTCTAGTGGAGGGTCAAGAAGGTTACCCAGGTTACATGTCTCTCTTTTCAAGGCCAAGGATGGAGAGATGCAAAGGCAATGGTGACCTTAGAGCCCTTAAGGTTCACCCTGCAGTTCCAGATCTCTGGTCCTAGCACCTAGTGTTGGTGCTTTAACACTTTTGGCTTACTTGTTGTAGGCCATTGTCTCACAGATATGTAGTTACCATCCCTAACCCTGTTTAACTCTTCAATGAAGTCACTAAGTTGACACCCCTTTACGTAAACTTCTAAGATCAGTGCAATATATGAATCCAGACAAAATTAATATTAAAATAGTTTATCTCATTTATTAAAGTGAAATGGAAATGATATCTAATATAAAACTTAAGCCTTGTGAAGCCAACCTGGACACCAATTTGCCACACACAACACGTTTATTTACAAATGGGGAGCATTTCATCCTGCTCCCCACAGCACAATGCACAGGGCAAAACACAGTCCCTTCTTGCCGCCAGTCCTTCTGTCTCCATTCCCTCTCAGGCTTTGTCCTCTTCCTCCCAACTCTGGCCATCGAGTGGTGGTAACTGGCCCCTTTTTATAGGGCACCCGAAAGGACTCCAGGTGCCCAACGAGCTTCTTCTGGCCACACTTCCAGGTGTGGCGGAAGTGTGGCCAAATAAGGCCCTGGAAATGTCCATGCGCCCCCCTGGCGGTGGCCATGGGCCCCAGCAGGGTTGAGCTCCTTTGCTCATTACCACTGGAAACCAAGGGGTCTGCCCTCTGTCAGCCCAGGGGAGAAACTGTCCTGAAAATACTCTCTCCCCCAGTCCTTCCACACTCAGGGCATCCCGGCCGGGTTACGGTTCCGGCCACCCACCACAGCCTGTTGCCTAATTTAAATATTAGTGTCTCAAACACAGTTACAGTTTAAGTAACGAAGAAAATAATATTTTTACAAAATTCAGCAATGAACCTTTCAACCTTATGCCACATGTGCAATAAGTATCAAGTAGCATTTTTAGAAGACACGACTCATGTCTCAGTTCTCCTTTGAATGTTGATTGATGTCATTATCAGCCGCTCAAGGAACTGCCTTAACCTTACTGATCTTTTTTAGCCAATCAGGGGATGGAATACTCTGTTTTTTGTTCTTTAGAATATCATTATGATTCTGCTTCCATGCACAGTGTCTGCCATATTTTTCTTTAGAACAAATTTTTGCCAGCTTATTTGTACATTTTGGGGCAAATTCACTCTAAGATATAACAACAGTAGTTGGGACAGAAATGCTTTTTTATCAGGCATATTAAGTTGATAAATTGTCATGTGTCAACATGCCAAGTCCATATGTAGATAATTCGAGTTAATATTATTTAATTGTATTTAGCTGTGCCATGTGTTTGAAGTTTGGGGATATTCTTTGTGGAATGGCTGTGTGCTGTGATGAAATAATATTAGATAAGTGAAATATAAAAATGGGATAGTGTTTCCTGTTTCCTAGGGAGGAGCGTTATAGAATGTAGGCATAATTTTATACATAACGAAAGTAGAGACTTGTGGTATCTTTCATAACATAAAAGATATTTTCCTACATTTTATTAATTCTTTGTGTTACCATTGCTTTAACAAAATTTTTTTGTTCTTTCCGTGTGTTATCATTGTTTTCACAATAAAAATATGAATAATTATTTCCAGTTTTGTCTTCATTGTCACTTTACACACTATTTCCTTCATTATATTTTATAGTAATATCAATATGCCGTAGTGTTATACTGCCAGGTGACATGAGTGTAAAGCTGAATTTCTGCTGAATCAAATGACATACAGCACTTGATGATGGTGTAAATCATTAGGTTCTCTTTGGTCATGAAGAGATACAGGAATTTATGTATCAGTATGCAGGTTGTTGCAGAATTAATATAAGAAGAGATATTTTTCAATTTTAATCTCAGTATATTCACATTTACCTACACCTCAGTTATACTATTGCAAATATAGTATGGCTGCAATACTTGGAACATAAACACAAAACATAATGTTAAAACATAAAGAGAGAAACACGTTGCTGCAATATATACAAAAAAAATACAAGTAACATTTATAGCTTGAGGAACTTGGAATAGACTCAAAATTAGGGTTCAAAGGAGGTTGGTTTTGGAGTAGCAGCATTAATGTAAAAACTATTGCAACTACTGTTGTATGTGTTGCATTCTCAGATTATATTAAATAAAATGGATTATGGCAAGGCTGCATGTGGCTGCAGATTTGCATAACAATTATTTCTTTTTTAACTGGACTTCACCACTAATCAAGCAAAATGTCATTTCTTAGTCTTAGTGTTTTCTTAGGTTACTCTGTGAGTCACAAACTGGATGTGCTAAATGATGTAAGAATTTGTGCATGTTAGATGGGGAAGAATTTGGTAGAATTCAACCAGGGTTCCTCCTCTGGCTGGGGTACAAATTATTGTTTTATGTTTTTGTTGTGCACTTGTCTTTGTTGTAAATTTTTGATTTGTGTATGTTAAATTTTGCTTATGTTGAAGATTTATATTATTTAAGTTTTATTTATGCATTTGTTATGTTTCATGTGTTTTGTGGGTAGTTTACCTACCCATCACAGCAACAACTACAACAACATTTATTTATATAGCACATTTTCATACAAATGATGTAGTTCAAAGTGCTTTACCGGATGAAGAAAGAGAAAAAAGACAAAATATATAAGAAATAAAATTAGGCAATACTAATTAACATAGAATAAACGTAAGGTCCGATGGCCAGGGAAGACAGAAAAAACAAACAAAAAAAAAAAATCTCCAAATGGCTGGGGAAAAAAAATAAAATCTGCAGGGGTTCTGAGCCCACGAGACCACCCAGCCCCCTCTAGGCATTCTACCTAACATAAATGACCTCAATCAGTCCTCATGGTATTCAGGGTTCACATGGAAGAACTTGATGATGATGGTCATGTGGACTTCTGGCCTTTAATCCATCAATGTAGGGACATCACAGTGCTTTGATCAGGTGGTGGTGGTGCAGATCACCACCACAGAAAACCAGAAAAGAACAGCAGAGAAAGTAGGGATTAGTACGGATTTCAGAGCCACCACTAGTGGGTGGGACTGTAGGCAAGGGACTGTCTACAGTTGTGTAAAGGCAGGGCAACCCACAGTTCTTTGCAGTTTGTTCACATGTGCTTAGGAGCTGGTGAGTATTTGTGTTTTGTGCTTTTGGGATTTATTGGATTTTTTTTCACCTTTTGGCTCTGTTCTTGACCATTCTTTGGATTTCATATTGTGACTTTGTGCACCTTGGACTGACTTTACCGTTTTAGGCAATTCCTTTTTGCCACAGAGCTTTTTATTACAGAGCATTTTTCTAAAGAATATATATTCTTATTTAAAATAGTTGTGTTATTGCAGCATGATGGCACAGTGGGGGTATTGCTGCATCACAATAAGGAGACGAGGGTTCGCATCCCATATCCTCCCGGTATGGATTTGGATGTTTTCCCCATGTTTGCATGGGTTTCCTCCCAGAGTCCAAGGACATGCAGGTTAGGTGAAATGGTGATCCTTAATTGGCCCTGGTGTGTGTGTGCGTTTGTTTGCCCAGTGATGGACTGGTGCCCTGTATAGAGTTTGTTCCTGTCATGTGCCCTATGCCAGCTGGGACAGGCTCCCTGTGACCCTGTTCAGGACTTTGTGGGTTAGAAAATGACTCACGGACAATTCTGCGCTTTCCCTTGTTACTGGCCAGGTTTGAAGGATTCCCTCTCTAATGACCATTTTTGGAAGGCTGTTGGGACCTGGTGCTTGTGAACTCTGGAGATTCATTACAGAATTCATTCTTTAGTATGTTGTTTTAAATATTTTTTTCCTTTTTAATTTTTTTGTCATTTAAGACATTATTTTCTAAAATGTAATTTTAAATCGATAACATTTATGTAGCTGCTACCCTTCAGTGTGTGAACGCTGGCCCGGACACAGACAGACAGACATCTTTGTTCTCACCACACACCGTTTATTTACACTAATATTTACAAATGTCTATCGTGCAATCACCCCCAGTGCCTCCAGCACCGATCCCCCAAAGTCCAGGCCACACAGTCCTTTTCTGGCTGCCTCCTGTCCTCTCGCCAGCTTTGTCTTTCTTCCTCCCGACTCTCGCCCCGACTGCTGGGAGGCGGCCCCTTTTATGGGAACCCGGATGGGCTCCAGCTGCTTCCCAGCACTCCTCTGCAGACACGCCCTTGTGTGGCGGAAGTGCCGGCTGCACACCCGGAAGCCGTCCGGGTGTCCCCTGTCGTCTTCCCCCCAGCACTTCCTGGTGTGGCGGAAGTGCTGGGCTCCAGGGCTGTTCAGGCAGCGGGGCGCCGCCTGGCGGTGGCCACGGGTCCCTACAGGGCTGGGCTTCCATGCCCCCTACCCGAGGCCACCAACATAACCAGGGCGGACACCCCCTCATTGTCTGGTGGAGGTACAGGCCCTCCTCCGGTCCTCCTGGGCGTCCCGGCTGGGCTCCTGCCTCGGCCGGATGTGGCAGATGATGGTCTGGAAGTGGGGCGCCGCCTGGCGGTGACTACGGGCCCCTACAGGGCTGGGCTTCCATGCCCTCTACCCGAGGCCACCAGCGTAACCAGGACGGACGCCCCCTCGCGGTCTGGAGGAGGTACAAGCCCTCCTCTGGTCCTCCTGGGCGTCCCGGCCGGGGTGCCACAAGTGTTATTTGTACCTGTGTCCACTCTTCTTCTTTAATTGTCAGTGTTCATATATAATTAAATAACAAATGCACCTTAAAAACTGAATTAAAAATAAAACATCAAAGCAGAGCTATGTATTTAAAGTTATGGCAAAAAATGACATTAGTTGTGAAATGGGATGAGACTGACACTTGCAACCATGGAAGGGGTGCCCAGGATATAATCTCTGAATTATGGGAAATCCTCAAAGTCAGTAGACTCTCTACGGGAATCCCTGAACCAAATTAAATATTGGTGGATTGGTGAAAAATATTTAATTCAATTCAATTCAGTTCATTTTTGCAAAACTGTCTTCAGGCTCAGAGCACCATAATAAGTTTACAGGAAAAATGCACATAAAGGTACAGATTAAAACACACACCGTAAAACAAAGCAGTTCTAAACTGATAAACATAAATGGTACATAACAAATGTGTTGAAGAAATAAAAGCACTGCAACACATGCTAGCTGCTAGCAAATCCATCCACTGACTGCAGCATTTCCATCTCAGATTCATTAAAAAGCAGCAATTTATCTGATGGCTGGTTAGTTTAATCCTTTAGCCATAGCTTTTGGGACAGTGGGAGTAGGATATTTCACAAGTGAGTGGCTTCTGCAAATCTGGGTCTTGTTGTCAGAGAAGTGGTCACTTTCAGAATGAACTATAGTTTGATGGATTTGTAGATCTATAGGGTATGTTCAGTAGCTTAAGCCTTCCAGCTGCAATGTCGATCCAGCACATCTTAAGGCTATGATCTGCAGGGTTCAGTTGCTACTTGGCATAAGTCAATAAGATTTTGACCATGTTCCTTGAGGTCTATGTTTTCAAACAGAATGTTTATTCCTAGCTGTCCTTATATTACTTTACTTGACTTTATTAACACTTCCGGTGTATATTAGAATCATATAGACGAACTGACTCTGAAATCTGTTGATTTCTCTGTGTCAGTATATGTTGCATAGTGCTTTCAATTTTGCTCATAATATTTTCAGAACACTTTAGCACTTTGAGGCAATCCAGAAAAAAGACCACTGTGTAACAATACATGAAATTTAAACAGAAAATCAATATTCAATATCATATAAATTTTTATGTTAAACAAAATATTCCCGATTAAAGATCACTAGTATCAAACGTAAAGTTTGGTGGCTGTTACCTTTAGTTTCGGTCACTCAAATAGTAACCCATCACTGTTATCGCTGGAACATTTTTCCTTTTCCATTCATTTTAGTTTACTTATTTTTAAGATTGAGAAGCCTTAATTTGTTATTTTTCCTAACTATCATTTGCACCTTTGAGTCCTTCATTCAAAATCTGTTTCAAGGAAATATTTTAGAAGAAAAAAGTGAAGGTCTGAGTAAAATTGATCTGCTCTTGTCCACAAAATATTTTGATGATGATTTTGAGACCTGTAAGTTATCTGGTCCAGTCAGCCTTTGAAATCCCCTCGGCCTGGTGTCTGGTTTAAGGCAGTGAATAATCCATTAAAACTCCCAAATCTTTCTCATAAGGTGTATTATCTATATCCAGACACCTACAATATAGGGAATGAAAGAAATAGAAAAATCATGACTTGTTCCTTTTCTTCACCCTAGCCCAACTCTCCATCATCCCCATGTGAGGCATAGATCAGACATCACTGAGTCCTATTCCTCTGACATGCCAAGAGACTGTGCCTGCCCAAAACACAGAGAATTATCCTGGCATTGGTGAAGTAAAAACTAAACTGTGATTTTAGAAGTTAAGAGATCATAAATCTTAGTAACAGTACAGCCCAGGTAGAAAAAACCTAAGGTAAGATATTGAACAGTAGCCTTAAAGGGTTGGAGCTGTATTTAGATACCTGAGAATGATGTTTTAAAAGACACATGCATATAAAATACCTTAAGTCAAGTCAAATCAAGTTGGGGAGCATGCACTGGTACAGTGCATTGCCGCACCCACTACACGACAAAACAACTCAGGATCCTGGTTTGCAAACTCCCAGGCAGACACGCGGTCCAGTCCCACCCTCCGGAAATGACCCTCTATCTGACACAGCCAAGTGTTATGTGGGCGACCGCTTGGCCTGGTCCAGCCACTCGGGTCCCCAACAATGCAGATCCTATGAGCCGGATCACCCTCTGGGAAACGCGCCACATGGCTGTAGTGCCATAACTGATGCTCCCTCACAATGCAGGTAATGTGCCTCATTCAGGACTCCATGAGCAACTGCTCTTTCGACACAAAGTCAGACCAATGGTACCCAAGGATTCTCCAAAGAGGTACAGTACCAAAGGAGTCCAGTCTTTGTCTCAGGTCACTGGATAGCATCCATGTCTCACAACCATATAGCAGGATAACAAGCACCAGAACTCTAAAGACTTGGACCTTCCTCCTTTTGCATAGATATCGGGAGCACCACACACCAGTTTCCAGTGACCTCATGACCCCCTATGCTCTGCCAATCCGTCTACTGACTTCATAGGAACAGTCACCAGAGACTTGAATGTCGCTGCCAACGTAAGTAAACCTCTCAACAAGGTCGACACTCTCTCCGCATACAGACACACTGCTGATGGCTGTGCCCAAGAGGTCATTAAAGGCCTGGATCTTGGTTTTTATCCAGGACACTCTCAAGCCCAGACACTCAGACTCCTCACTCAGTTTCTCGAGTGCCCCGATCAGAAGCTCCATTGACTCAGCAAAGATCACAGAAACATCAGTAAAGTCAAGATCCGTGAATCTTTCTTCACCAACAGATGTCCCACAGCTGGTGGACCCAACGACCTTGCCCTACACCCAGTCCATACAAGCATTGAACAGAGTAGGAGCAAGAACACACCCCTGACAAACCCCAGAATCAGCTGGGAAAAATGCAGAGATCCTGCCTCCACTCTGCACAGCACTCACAGTACCAGTGTACAGGCCGGCCATGATATACAGCAACCTCGAGGGGATCCCGCGAACTCTCAGGATGTCCCACAGGGCAGCTTGATCAACTGAGTCGAACACTTTGAGAAAATCGACAAAGGCTACAAAGAAACTCTGCCGATATTCGCGTTTGCGAATGAAGAACCCTCCATGAGAACCCTCAGTGCCAGGATGCGGTCGATGGTAGACTTCTTAGGCGTAAAAGCAGACTGTTCCTGTCGCTGGTAGGTGAGCAAGTGATCACGGATCCTATTGAGGATGACCCTAGCAAGGACCTTACCTGACACAGAGAGCAGTGTTATCCCCCTGTAGTTGCTGCAATCCAGGCGATCACCCTTCCCTTTCCAGATAGGGATGACAAATCCCGTTTTCCAGTCAGTTGGGATGATGCCAGTCTACCGAATGGAAGCAAAGATTGCTTGCAATGTCAGGAGGACAGACTTACCACCAGCATGGAGAAGTTAGCACCAGATACCACAGATCCCTGCAGCCTTTCCTCCCCTCAGCTGGTTCACCACCTGTGCAATCTCAGTGAGGCTGGGTGGTTCACAGCTAATTGGAGCATCAGCCTCAAGGACCATGGACCCAGAGATATCCAATGTCCTAGCCAGAGGATCAGCTTTGAACAACTGCTCAAAGTAGCCAGCCCAGTGGGTCACAACTGCAGTGTCATCCGTAAGGACCATTTCTTAATTGATTATGGGTTGATGGTTCTCCCAAGTTAAATTAGATTAGTGGGATAAATAATGGCTGAGAAGTAGGACAAAAAAGGAGAAGCAGGGAACAGAAGATAAGGCTGGACAAGTGAAAAGCACACAGAAAGTGAAGTGCTACTTTTGTTGGACCTTTTGCTATGTTTAGCTAAAGTTTTTAATTTTAATCATTAAGATTTCATATTTTGATTTATATTGAACAATGCAAAATCTCGGAGATGTAAATTGAATTTTATGATTGGTCAGACTGGTGGGTCAAGTGCCGGCTTAGGAACAATTGCAGCAGTTTCTGCCTAAAACCTGCTGGGACAATTATGCTAGGTTTAATTTTTAATTTAACAGTTTCCATTTTTCTCTTTTAACAGATTAGGTAAGATCCATAGTTTCACTGTGTAGAATCTGAGAAAAAAGTTTAAAAAGAAATATAGTAAAATAAGCACTGTAATTGGGGCATGTGCCTATATCATTCTTATTGCTAGGTGGTGTAGTCAGCCAAATTGTCAGTTTCTATTCAGTATTAATGTTGGGTTACATTTTCACTTCCAATCTCATTGTTAAAAATCACTGGGGCATGCACCGGATGCTTGGTCTGTCTCTACAGCTTCAGTCTGTGGCAGGCTATACCATGAACTTCATGCTGGCTTAGACTTCATTAGAACAATCAAGATGAGCCAAACAAAGCCCTCCAGTCTTACCCCCTTAAGTCTTCCCAAATAACATCAAGTCAAGTTTTGAAAGTCCCTAAAGTCTTACTGTCTAACACACTATTGTCCATATCTTTAGGTATTTTTTTCACTTTCTTTGGGGTCTTTCTCTCCCTTTTAGTTTATTCTTCATGTTTTAAATATTATTTTGGGCAGTTCCACTTAAATAAATAAAATACAGGATATCTCAAATATTAAAAAAAGGAAATAAACCCTGCTGTCAGCAGAGCACTGTATTAGTCGTCCATGTCACACAATGGACAAGACCAACTTCCCCAATGCTCCTGCTGTGTATCTTTACTGATTGCTTGTACTTTCTATATATTTATATTAAATGATACCTTCATCCTCATATCTGTCCAAATCCACATTTCCTGATCCTTTATAGTCATATTTTTATGTAGGTCATCTATGCAAATTTAGAAAAGCTCTGGGCTCTCTCTGATTCCAGAGCTGTGGGACGCACTTTTAACCTCAGTTAATTCTGACAAAGCTCCATGTGCCATAATGCATTTTTTGTGCTAAAGCCAGTTCTTTGTCCATCTGTCTTTATCACTTGTAGTCTGATTTGTACTTCCATTAGATGCCTTATTAAAGGCTTTTTCAAAGTAAATAATAATGTTTGTCACTCTACAATTAAATGCTGTTGTTTCATTATAAAACATATTATAATATTAAAACACAGGATCACACATATAAACCTATATTGACTGTCCACAAACATGCCTGGACTGGATCTCCGGTCTTTTATAACATTTTTATACTGTAATTTCCTCTAAAGCACTTTGACCTAACTGGCAAATAAAAATATATACATTAATGCGATGATCCGGCATTTGCTTACTTCTTCCTTGATAAACTCCTAAAACTAAAGGTTCTAAAATGACACTTTAATTGGTTGTGTGGTTACTTGTAGCTCCATTACTAGAGTTAAATAGTTCTTTGTCAAGTAAAGGTCCTTCACAATTAAAAATTATTTCTTTAGGCTTTGAAAAGGTCCCTAATGTTTGGATAACACAGAATTCTTTAATCACAGTAGGCTGCCTACCCAGATACTAACAGACCTGAACTTAGACTGTCCTATTATTTGCTGGAGGAGTCCTTTTACACTTCAGAAACATTTGGTATTTTACAAATCTTCTATTATCTCTTCTTGGTTATTTATGAAGCCTATCATAAGATGCTAAAAAATAACTACACTTGGTCAACTTTAGAAGAAGCCAGTTCAAGTATAACAACCTCATGCTTCTATATAAGAAGGAGAAAACAATACACTCCTCAGAGGAGTACATGAAAACTCCAAATGGTCTCATCAAGAGCTGACCTAATGTGTAAGCCTTGTGAAGCTTGATGAAAAATACTGGCTGTACTGCCCAGTAGTATAAAATACAAGAAGTTAAATTATCACAGTTAAGGCAAGTCACAAAACTCATTAGGAAAACAATTCAGTAACTGAATCCCTTTATTTTCTCCAAAAAAGAAACATTCTGTGCAAGCTGGCACTAGCCAGATGAGGTGTCTATGTGTATTATTTATGATAGATACTGTAGCAGACAGGTATTTCAATAAGACAAGGTTATTTTGTTCCAAAGCAGTACAGTTACAAAGAAGGAAAATATAGGAATGAAACACTTTCAGTCGAAACAAGTGCTACTTAAATGAGTGAAAGTATTCCATTTATACTCTGTAAAAGCTTCACACAAGGACAAAATGTCTGTGGTCAGAATAGGTAAAAATCCTTAAGTGGACTAGGGCTTGGCCTAAATAAATAATGGCAGCTTTGTAAAGATCACAGCTCAGTAACAGACAGCAGTGCCACTGGATCTTCTGGGTACTAAGCCCGACACAGTAAATGTGCTGTTTATTGTATAGCAAACTATAGGTGACAACCTGTTTTGATTAGCTAGCACATTCTGAAAAGGTCCTGACTTTCAACCATTTTCAATAGAATACTGATACTCCATCTTAAGAACTTCAATGCCAAAATTGCTGTTTCTTTTTTTTACAGCTTTCAAAATCTATCCTAGCCTTTCAAATCTGATTCCTACAGATGGGCTCTTTGCTTGGTAATACTCTGCTGCCCCCTTGTGAGCAAACTTCAGAACAATGAAACAAACATAAATGTGAAATAAAGTCTCCTAGAAAGTAACAAAAATCAGAGAGTAGAACTTTAAATTCGGGACTTCGTATATACATCTGTTAATCAGATGCTTTGTAACAAATCCTTAACAATTGCTTTGCTTGATCTTATAAGACTTTTAAAGCTGTCGATGACATTTTAGAAAAGGTTTTCTATAGTGCATCATTTATTGATTCCCCCAGAAGAGCTAGAAGAAGTGGCCAGGGAGAGGGAAGTCTGGGCATCTCTGCTCAAGCTGCTGCCCCTGTGACCCGATCTTGGATAAGCAGAAGAGGATGGATGGATGGATGGATGGATCACTTATAGGTTATTGTAACAAACTTACCGGTGTTTATCAACATGCAATATGTGATCCTGATCACTAAGTATTACTGCCTTACCGCATAAACTTCAATCTACCATACCTCAATACTACTGTCTTCCTAAGCTGAAAAATCTCAGAACATGTTGCTGTGTACAGTAAATGTTTTGGCTCTTTGGCTGTAAAGATACAATGCTGACCCAGTATACAACCCAATAATAATAATAATAATAACTTTATTTATAAGTTAATTAATTTACACAGTTTATCTATGAAATATTTAGAATTGCCCACTGCAAAACTAGCTGATGCATCACTGTACCTAATGCCAGAATGCCTACAGAAAAATCCACTAAAAGCTGTATGTGGTACATTAGATTACAGAAAAGGTATTAATAGTTTTCTTAAAACAAATGCCAAGTTTTCCCTATCCATTCATACATTTTCTGAACCTGCTGGTCTGTCGTTCTTCAAAGTAAACTGTTTTTTCCATGAACATTTGCTGCAAAGCAATTAGACAATGCAGACATTTTATTAACAGTTGTTATTACAGATGGTTTTATGGAAATAATTGAATGAAGGATGGGTAAGATTCCTACCAGGCTATGTGCAGCTTTAATCGTGTCCTCTTTCAATCACTTGCTTTAACCAAACCTTACAAAAGCTCTGTTTGTGTTACACAGAAATAAGTGACTAATACGAAGGTAAATGAAAAAGTAAAGGTAATTTGAAAATTATGTGGCAACCTCAATGGATAGAAGCTGTTACAATACAACATGCTCGCGATAGCTTATGGGTAGTTCAAACACACACAGCGCAGTGCTCTGCTGTTTTTTATAGGGGATGCAGGGTTAATGAACAGTGCACCACGTTGAGATTTCTTTGGACAGAGGGAATTAAACCTGCTGAAATTTACCAAAGGATGTTGGCTTGTGCAACTCAGTACACTGTTTGGGTACCCACATCGCACAAACTTTATGGTAATCCAATTCATCATGTACTATGAGCTGTGCAGATCCACTGCACTGATATCCAGATGTGCAGCCACAGTGGACAACTTAATCCATTGGTCTTCTCTATTTGCCATGTCAATGTGGGGTGGTTGCACGATATTAATGATGGACCAGATTGAGCTTCATCTGTTACACTGATTCTTCCTGCTTTAAATCTTTCTAACCATTTATAAACTTTCTGTTTAGTCCTGGTGTTTTCTCTTCTGTAATGAGCCAACGTAACTTTAGTGAATTTCAGTAGGTTTCACTCCCTCTGCCCAAAGAAATCTCACAATAATGCGTTTTTCAACCCATAAGCCATCATGAACACATTGTATTATACCATAGAAAGCTATTAAAGCCCCTATTCTATGGTGTTACTGATTAATGGAGGAACTGGCTACAGAGACAATTAGTACCGAACTTATTGATAAGAACATTAAAAATAATTTGTCTTATTCTTTTGATTATGCTAGATATTTCATGTGTCCCTATGGGGAAATTTGACTTTTCACAGAAGCTCCATAAATGCATAAATAAATAAACACCAGCTTCACAGAAACAGGAAAAATTCTGACTGGGTATTTGCAGTCACAGTGAGGCGTTATTCAGACTTCACTTTCATGTGCTTGTTCTTGTAATTTTTAAGAAATGTCACAAGGGAATGCATTCCATGTATCTGCCTAATTGGGCTACTGCTGGTAGAGGGCAGTATCCCAGAAGTTTATAGCGGAGTAGTCACTGGGGTACCAGGGATAATAGAATAGTATGCCCTGTATTTGTATAATGATGGGCAAGAACCATGTAGTATGTACAAGGATATCTAGGTGGCACAGTAGCTGTAAGATGTACGTATGATAGTGTAGAACCATTCTACTGAGTTGGAATCCTATGTCTGGTTTTTGCCAATGTAGAGTCTGCATGTTCCCTCCTTGTCTATATGGATTTTTCCACCAGGTAATCTGGTTTTCCTCACACATGTCAAAAGACGTGCAGGTTAGGTTATTTGGCAAGTCTAAATTGACCAAGAGTTAGTATGATGATGAATCACTCTGCAATACCTGCTTCCTTCCCTGTGCCTAATACTGTCTGATATACTGTGGCCCCCTGCCAACCCTGACATGGATTAAGCTGGTTGACTGACTGATAACTATAGCTAGGTGTCCCCACACTTTGAATCTGGGCCTGAACTGGAAAACATTTCTAGCCAGCACTCTTTGGTTTTCATTTATTACTTGTGAGCATAACAACATCTTTTCTGAAATATTTATATTGTTCTAAACTACTTTCATGACTTTTGAAGATCATGCACTTAATAGGATCGTAAAATGTAAGGACTGGCATAATCTATTCTTGCAACCTGAAAATAGGATTACCATCTTCATTAAATTGATAGATGTATTAATGGATGGAGTACAGACTGAAGACTGGCAATCTTAGTAGGGTGTTCTCACACAATGGTATCAGATATATTAGCACCCAAAAATTCCTTTGCCAATGGCAGCCCTATAATTAAAAAAAAATATTGATGAAAGGGATCAACAGACACTAGAAAGGGTGTTCTTTCAGTAATAGTTCTACTGACAAAATAGATGAGCTTCAGTCTGCTTACTAACATCTGAGGAATGTGGAAAGACACATAGCAGAAAACAAAGGCCACTATACCTTATTTTCTTGCCAATGAAAACAAAAAGGTGAAGTTATATTAGGCTAAGGAACAGAATCTCTAGACAATGAGTATTAAAAAATTCTTGGTGTGATAAATCATTATCCATGTTGATTTACAGTGATGGATGGTCAGGACAGAATGAAAATGTTTAGAAGAATATGAACACATCTTGCTTTGTGTTAACTATACAGGCTAGTAGTGGTGATGTATTGATACAAGGTGTGTTTATTTTGCACCTTTTCTCACTATTTCCCCAGTGCCTTACACATGACAGCATCCTGCTTAATTGTATTATCAGTTAAAGGTGAAAACAAATACAGCAAAGAACTACAGTATACTAAGCAGACTGGCACCTGAATAAATTGTATAAATTTGGCTTAGCTTCAGAAGTCTTTCCATAGGTTTGTCTGTGAGGATCCATCAGGAGCTATTTACAAGTTGCATTTAAAAGCCCACCTCTTCTTTCCTACATTTTAAGATCATCTATGCCTGTTGTGATTAAAGATTGACCTATGGTGCTTAAAACATTTCAGACAGATCTTTACTTACATGTTGCTCTAAAAAATAATCTTTCTTTAAAACTTCAGTAGCCAACTAAATAAAAATAAAATAAAGCTGAGTAAAAGTCAAAAGAGTCAATTCTATCAAGCAAGGAGAACAATCAGCAGAATTCAGTGTTGTCTTCTCAGTTATTGATTCTTTACTGACTGTTGGGAGTTTGAACCTCCCACCTGGTCTTGTCTTTTTTATTGAAAAGCCCTCTTCTTATACTTAGTGAAGAACCACTACATGAAGAAGTGGGAAGTCTTTTAAAAGTTTGATTTCTTGCATTAACCTGGGAGCTCAGTGCTAGAAATATCTGCTTTCCTTTATTACATTATTTGGTGGAGTTTCTATCAGATCCTGGATTGTGAGAGGTTGAGGGCTGAGAGGCTGCATTAGATAGTTTCCTAGGGCTCGTAGAAGTGTGTCTGCTGCATTGCTTAGCCCCTCCAGATAATTCGGATAAGGTGATTGGTGTTGTGTTCACATTCCTTTATTTTATTTTCTAACTCACTCATACATACATAATGTACAGCTGGAGAATACCGCCAGAAGGCTGTATATGCTACTTTCTTTACATAAACAGCAGCAAAAGTCCTCTTAAGGAAACTGTCCCCTTGCTGAAAAACCAGATCAGAAAATGAACTAATCAAACAATCTTGGACACCATTTTGCCTTTAAATTAAATTATCCTAAGATTCTTATTTCAGCTTTTCTCCCCTGCTTTATTAAACCATATTTCAAGGATCTCACTTCATATATAAAAGAAACTTTGCTTCCCAACTTTTTGGCAGTTTGAGTTTCAATATCTTGATTGCTTCATCACTGTAGACTCAGATTTTCTGTGCACTGTGTGATAAGAATGGACATTGTTGTAGTGCCCCACCCAGAATAATGGTGAGAGTGCCATAAAAATGTAGTGTTTATTAAGAAAACACAGAGAAGTGATACACTGAGTTGCTAAGTTGGGTCTGCTGGGTTGCAACACTTTCCCGTGTAACTTGATCCTGGACATCCTAACAGAGAGACCACAGACAATCTGTATTAGAAACAACATCTACAGTACCATCGTGCTGAGCACTGGTGCCTCCCTAGGGCTGTGTACCCAGTCCACTTCTGTTTGATCTGCTGACTCATAATTATTGTATGGCTGTATACTACTCTATCTCCATCAGTAAGTTTGTAGATGATGCAACATTGCTGGGTCTGGTGAGCAATAGGGATCAGTCAGCCTTCAGAGGTGGAGATACAATGACTGGTACAAGTGCAACAATCTGTCTTTTAATGTGGACAAGATGAAAGAGATCATTGTTTACTTCAGGAAGGCCCATGCTGACCACATCCCTCTGTACATCAAGGGTTCTGCAGTGGAATTGGTCAAGAACACCACATTCCTGGGTGTGCACATGGCAGCTGACCTTACTTGGTCAACTAACACCTCCATAGCCAAGAAGGTGCAGCAGCATCTCCACTTCCTTCGGTAACTGACGGACCCAAGCCTACCTCCCCCATTTTCACCACATTCTACAGGGGCACCATCCATCCATCCATCACTGTCTGGTTTTAGAACTGCAGTGTCTCTGAAGGTAAGGTCCTACAACGGATATTGCACACAGCTGAAAAGATCACTGTGAACTTTCTGTCCTACATTAAAGACATCTTTATAAAGCGATGCATCTGTAAAGCCTATAGCATTTTGAAGGACCACTCCGACCCCTCCACGAGTTTCTTTGTCCCAGTTCCATCTGGCAGATGGTACTGCAGCATCTGAACCAGTTCTGCCAGGTTCTGAAAGAGCTTCGCCTTGGCTGTCTGGACTCTGAACTCTGTGTTGCCATGCTGCTCTCAGATTTTCTCCTAGTTGCTTATTTATATGTAGTACATATAATTTTTTCACTTGTTACTTTTGCTATTTTTAATATTATTATTTGTTATTATTTATTTACTACTGCCTATTTCATATTATTTCTATCTTTTTTAACTTTTATTTATTTATCTATTTATAGTATAGTGTACTGTACTTCTTTACCTGTCTTGCACTTGGCCTGTGGTTATGTATATTTTGCACCACAGTCCTGGGGAACATCATTTCATGCCACTGTATGCTGCAATACTGTGTATAGATGGCATGACAATAAGGTCACATGACTTGACACTAAATAAGGAACAGAAACTACAAAAAAAAAATAACTCCAATGACACTCTGGCTCTAACTACATCTTTGTTTTCCTAATAGTGTGGTTTGTCCACCAATTCTGCTCTGTACTTGGAATATTTCTATTGCACTATTGTATTGTATTGAGGATTAATTGTGTTCTGTTCTGTGTATTGTACTGTATTGACCCACTTCTTTTTGACACCAACTGCACACCCAATCTATGTGGAAAGGGGTTACTCTTTGAACTGCCTTTCCCAAGGTTTCTTCCATTTGTTTTCCTACAAGGGTTTTTTTTGGGAGTTTTTCCTTGTCTTCTTAGAGAGTCAAGGCTGGGAGGGCTGTCAAAAGGCAGGGCATGTTAAAGCCCATTGCTGCACTTCTTGTGTGATTTTGGGTTATACAAAAATAAATTGTATTGTCTTGTATTGTATTGTATTGTACTTACCTATCTATTCTGCTTCTCCTTCACACATTTGTCTTGCTTTCTTTATGTCTTTTATTCAACTCTGGCTTCTTCCTTTGTCCTAATTCTCCTGCTAAACTTAAACTCAAAGGCACTTATGCTGTGACATGCATTTAAGCTTTATTCAAGGTTACTTCTGATTACGTTGGACTGAAGTTGTTTCTGGGATTAGGAGGAATCCTACTTTTGTTATGAGGACATCTGGCCAGAACTCCCTGTAATGGCTCTAGGCATATCTGAGCCTTCAGTTATCCTAAAGAACCACTCAACTGCTCATTTCCTAAAAGGAGCAACATAGTCCCTCTACACCAAGTCAGGGATTCCTGTTTAATATCCTTTCATTTCATCAGTAATCTCACACATGGATATGGTCAGCTTTCATTTCGACAGCAACAAGAAGTTGGAGGCTACTGTATCTTCACAGCATACTGTGTGAGGCAAGAACTAGCTATACATAAAACACCAATCTATAGGTCAATAAACATATGCAAAAGCCTTCACTCACTGACTTAGTCACACTGGCCGAAACTACATATGCCACTGTGCACAGATTATGGATGCTCTTTAAAATGTTAAAATTAACAATAGCAGGTTTAGCCAACTATCCATACATTTTCTGAAATTAGTGTCAAAGTACAATAAATCTTTTCTTTGGAGCATATGAGTGTCCAGTTCATCACAGGACACATACATATGCATACATTAACATGTAGGCTCGCACAATCAGCACATTGGCCTGTCTACAGACTATAGCAGTGCAATGGAACCTTTGGTTTTAAAGTTTGGAGACAAAACAGGTTGGGGGGCTGATTATTTTTAAGGCACAAAATCTCTGCTGAATTTCTGTGCTCTTGGTACGGCACAATATTTTCTACACTAGCAGACAGTTCAACATTTCTCCTTTCAGGAATGAGTGCCTTTAAGGACATTTTGGATGAATAGATAGATGTAAAGATAAAATTTCATTTATAGTTGAAGGGAAATTCACTTGTTCTTGCAGCAACTTATGTGGAACTATCATGATTTATATAACACATTATATGTCCGCAGTATAATGTTGAGAATGTACCACAGATCAATGCTGCAGCATAAAATCATGCATACTTTGTAAACAAGTGCAGATGCATTCAATGCAGTTGGAATATATTTTGGTGACATATTTCCTAAATAGATGAAAGCTTTTGCATGCAGAAAGGCAAAGAAGATTACCATTGCTAATATATGTTACTTATCCCAACATTTGGAATACCTTCTGCACTATCCAGTAGTAGAGTATATCATTTTATATGAACTACCATTCACAGTAAGCTGGTTTAGTTGAACACACAAATGATACCATTAATACTAACTTGGCCAAAAGTGTTAAGACTGCATTAAAAAAGCATGAAGCATGACCTTTGGTGTTGATGTAATTGCGCAGAGTACGATATTTTAGTATTTGCCTCTTTGACATTTAACCTAATAGATATACACCGCATGTCTAAAGAATGCATAATTACTGCATTGCATTAACACAGACTGAGCTCCGCTTAATTACAGGTTAAGGATGCACTGCCTGAAAACCCTCAAAGAGAACTGCCACAGTTTTCAGCCTGGCAACTACTTCTATGTAAAGAATCATCATTTGTTTCCTGATGAAACAGCCCATTCCAAGTATTGCTGACCACCACCTATACATCTCTAAAACATCAAGGCCGAATGTAACATTGCCACCTGGCACTACAATCAAATGTTTCTGTAGGAGGGCTATTCAATTTCCTGTCATCACCATATGAGTCCTCAAGGGAGCACGGACCCTTAATGGTCCACAAGCAGATTACATCATCAAGGACAACACAAGAAGTTTAAAATAAACATAATTCTCATTATCATGTGCATGATAAATACCTGTATTGAGTTAATGTAGCATCGGCTCACTAATGGAGCTCCAAGACTTCTAAGGTTTCTTGTTGGAAATACTAGTGTTCCTCTGTTCCCAATACTACACACACTCAAAGTCTTTTTGCTAATCTATTATGTCAACATAATATGCTACCCATTGCTATTAATAGGAAAGGACATTCTGCAAATGCTGCTCTGATAATATGCCTCACTTTATGCTGCCACCAGGTCTTTAAAAGCATAACCGGATTATTCAAAACTGCTTTGAAAATGATGCCAAGTTCATGGGCTACAGCAAATGGCAATTTCTAGCCTACATTATAGGTAAACATACAGTATTTCAATTCCAATAACCACAATAATCCTGTGACAAAGGAGAAAATTATAGAGTTTATCTGGAATCCTGCTGTACCTAGAAATTTCCCAATACTTCCATTTAAGTGCTTTAAGAATGGGAAAGGTGATAAAAAGTAAAATGTACTTATTATTATCATTACTGTTGTTCATATTATATCATTGTTTTGGTCTACCTATTTTCTTGCTTCCTGTGGCATGTATTTTGCCTCTGGCCAAAATGATTACCTATGACGGTCACAAGGTAGGTCTCTTGTTATTCACCTTATATTTTGATTCACATATCTGTTTATTATTCTTTGCCTTTTAAGACTACTGGTTGGGGAAAAACTGGCTTGGCACTTTGTTTTTTATTGAGTTTTGCACTTAAAAAAGTGAGAAAAATTACTTCCCAGGCCCAGGAATATGTAAAAGGAAAATTGGTGGCCACCACGATTAGTGCTTACAGAACACTTTTTTCTTGGATTTGCTCCATTTACATGCAGCATTACTTACTGTATCTCTCATAGTATAACTAGTCTCGATGACCACCTACGAGTTACTGTTAATGGCCTGACTCAAGGTGATTTTGCACCCATTTCATGACTACATTCCCATCTTACTTCTTTCTTTGGCTTATTTTGCACTTTTTCATTTTGTCTAATAAGCTATGTTTTAGTTATCATGTATCATGCACTAACCTTAGACACGGATACATATGCAGTGCCGACAAAGAATGTTGTGCCTGTTATTGTGCAGACTTTATTTCATTTTTAATACTTCATTCATCATCTTCTAAACCCAGCTCATTTAATTAAATGCCTCCTGAAAGCATCTAACAAAACTTGAGACACAGTATTAGATATAATATAATACATTTCCCCAAAGTTAATACTGTTGAATCCCAGCATGCTCTTTGTAGTGAATTAAACTCCTTCACTCAAACAGGTCTACCTGAATTGCGTAGGATAATTTCTTAACTAAAACAACTTTGTTTGTGTACTTGACCCAGTCCTAACTGGCTTTTTCATAACAGTCTCCAATGAGCTTATCGATAGTGTACATGACACAGTGAACTCATCGTTAGATAGGGGGGTCTTCTCATATTGTCTAAAGACCACAGATAGTAAACCCCCTACTAAATAAATATAATCCTAACTCTGTTATCTCTGGCAATTTTAGACCAATTTCCTCCATGCGTTTCTTAACTAAATTCTAGAAAAATCAGTTTTTCAGCAGTTAAATGATTACTTGAACAAACATTCTATTCTTGCAAGTTTCATTAAGGTTTTAGAACAAATCATAGTACAGAAACGGTACTGGATAAAGTAATACAATTTGCAAGTTAATTCACAGAGGCCACATATTTGTTTTTGCTCTTTTAGACTTGAGAGCTGCATATGACACCATAGACCACAGTATTCTTATAAATCACCTTAGACAATGGGTGGGTCTCACAGACAGTGTCTTAAATTTGCTGAAGTCTTATTTAACAGGTAGAATTTTTTGTATTAGTTGTTATAATTGTAGTCCAGAGGTCTATGGTATTGAATACGGTGTACCACTATTCTGGGCCTGCAGCTTTTTTGAATCTACATGCTTCCACTAGGCAAGATTATCTCAAAACACATGGTGGAATACCACAGCTATGCAAATGGCACACAGCTTTTCTTATCTATAGCACATGATGGTCCTGGTGTTCTGGTGTTCTGGCCTCTCTGATTCAATGTCTTACTTGTATTTCTTGTATTTCTGGATAGAAGAGCAGTAGTTTTATCAAGCTAAATAAGGAAAAAACAGAAATCTTAGTGGTTGGATAAATGGAAATAATTAGGGTATTAGAAATAAACTTGATCCCTTAGCATTAAAAGTCAAGGTGGACATAAAGAATTTAGGTGTAATCATGGACTCTCATCTAAACTTTAAGTTGTACATTAACCATAAAAGATTGCATTTTTCTTTTTTCTTTTCTTTTTTAATTTTATTGATTTTATTGTAATCATTCCATACAAATACATCAATTTTTACAAAAAAATAGGATTGAAAACAATTCAACTCCCACCCCTAAGAAAGAGGGCATGGCCAACAGACTAAAACTTAAAAACAGTAAAAATGAATAAATTGATGAGTTTATTAGGTGTATACAGATAAATAGAGAAGAAAAAGAAATGGGGAGAGAATCTACTTCCTCAGTGCTTTAAGAGCTTATTCTAAAATATTATTGATTAGATCCCGCCAGGTTTTGAAAAAGATCTGCACAGATCATCTAAGTGAGAATTTGATTTTTTCCAATTTTAAATAATATAAAACATCAGTTCCCCACTGACTTAAAAGAGGAGAATTAGGATTCTTCCAGTTTAACAAAATAAGTCTGAGTGCCAATAGTGTAGTGAAGGCAATCACAGTTTGTTTGTCTTTTTCCACTTTAAACCCATCTGGAAGAACACCAAACACAGCTGTTAGTGGATTAGTAGGGATTGTGACACCAAGGCTGTCTGAAAGGCACTTAAAAAGTTTTGTCCAGAATGATGTTAATTTGGTGCAGGCCCAAAACATGTGACCCAGTGAGGCTGGAGCTTGATTGCAGCGTTCACAGGTTGGATCTTGCCCTGGAAACATTTTGGACAATTTCAAGTGAGACAGATGTGCTCGATATATAATTTTGAGTTGAATAATTGTATGCTTTGCTCATATGGAGCTCAAATGAATTCTCTGCATTGCTACCTTCCACTGCTTTTCTGATATATTGAGTGAGAGATCCTTTTCCCATTGTCCTCTTGGATCTTGGAAAAGGAGGGACTGTAAAATATTTTTATATATTGCAAAAATGCTATCTGAGTCCTCGAGACTGAGCAATATTTTTTTCCAGCATAGAGGAAGGTGGGAGATGGGGAAAATCAGGCAGGTTCTGTTTGATTAAGTTTCTGATTTGAAGATAGTGAAAGAAATGTGTTGCTGGAAAATTAAATTTGGAATGTAATGGTTCATAGGATGCAAAGATGTTGTCTATATAAAGATCTCTAAGCAATTTAATCCCAAATGTTTTCCAGATATTAAAAACTGCATATGTTTGCGAGGGTTGTAAAAGGTGGTTCCATCTTTCTACATTGGTTCCATATTCTGAGTGAGTGAAGCACAATTGGGTTATTAGTATATTGGCGATAACTTACATTTATTGGGGCACAAAGCAGGAAATATAGAGAAGTACTGCAGGATTTTATTTCTATTGCGGACCAAGCCTGTGTATGTTCGTCTATTTGTGTCCCGGTTTTTATAGCTTGTATGTTTACTGCCCAGTAATAAAACTGAAAGTTAGGTAGAGCCATGCCATCTTCTGTCTTAGGTCTTTGTAGAGTCGCTCCTTGGATACGTGGATGTTTTAGGTTCCAAATAAATGAGGTTATGGTTGAATCTAATTGCTTAAACAATGATTTATTGATGTATATTGGAATGTTTTGAAATAAAAAATAAGCTTAGGAAGGATATTCATCTTAAAAACGTTAATTCTTCCAGCTAGAGTGAGATGGAGGGTTGACCATCTATGCATAGATTGCATTTTTTCACTTAAGAAACACTGCAAGAGTTAAACCTCTTATAACACTGTAAAATGCTGAGAAGTTGATTCACTCTTGTTTTTAGTCGAGTAGATTTCTGTAATGCAGACCTAACAGGACTACCTAAGAAACATGTGAATTAGTTGTAATTAGTTCAAAATACAGTAGCAAGGATCTTAACCAGAAAAAAGAAAATCAGTACTTCCCACCAGTTTTAGCACTGTCCTTTAGAAATGACTTTTAAAAAGATAATAGTGGAATATAAAACATTAAATAATCTGTCTTCTTTCTATAATTTAGAATGCCTGTCCCCATTTATTCCGTTGTAAACTTAAATCTTCTAATTGCTATCTTCTTATTATTCCAATAGTTAAGCATAAAAGAAGTGGTGAGGCAGCTTTTTTGCTATTCTGCACCAAAACTTTGAAATACTTTATCAATAGGTGAATATTATGGAACTTAAAATAAAAAACTCATAAAAACCCACTTTTTAATGTGTTTTTTTTTTTTTTTTTTTTTTTTTGTAGCCTGATCTGTAGCTTTCTCTTTTTTCTCTAGTTTTCTCTTTTTTTGCTTCTGTTTTTTTTTTTAAATGCCACTACCGCCTGATCAAAGTACTATGCAGCCATCTGTGATGCTTGAAAGAAGGTGGGTGCCCCAGCAATCTGTGAGAACTGTTGCATCAAATCCTCTAGGATAAAGCCTAGAAACAATGAGGAATGACTTAGGAACATTTATGTTATGTAGAATGCACAGTGGGGGCTGGGTGGTCTTTTGGCCTTGGAACCCCTACATATTTTGTTTTTTCTAAAGCATAATTGGAGTTTACCTTATTTTTTTTCTGTCCTCCTGGCCATCTGACTGTATCATCAGTCTCATCTCTAGAGACTTAGAATACAACATCATATATAAGGATTTTTCTTTTCTAATTATTATATCCTAGCCGTCCCCCATGGCTCCACCTTCGTAGTAGTGAAACAGGACAGTGAGGAGGGCCCTGCCTGGCTCCCTACTCCTGATGTCACGCTTCCCCTTCCCCTTGGCCCGCAGCCTCTGTCTCGGATTAGCATGAGTATATCACTCCTGCAAGTGAACTATAATTCTTAACACCATGACAGAAGCTGCAAAATTAACCAGAATGTTCAAGCAAATTCTAGAAAAAAACCTCATCTAAAACCATTAAGTAGTTCTCTCGTGAAAAGCTGACAGACACAGATAGATGGACGGACATTGAATTTTATATATATAAAGACTATATCTATGTTATGTAAGCTTGTATTGGTTTATTTTTTGTTACTTATTCATTATTAATCTTACCTAACTTAATTTGTTTTTCTTTTATTGTAACTATTTTTGAATCTTGTAAATCACTTTAAGCTACATCTTGTGTATGAAAATGTGCTATAGAAATAAATGTTGTTCCTGTTGTCCACATGCTTGTTGTGTAACTGAAAGTTTAGTAGCACAGTCATTGATTCTAATTATTTCCTTATTTGTTATTTCTAATCTAGGTTCTGCATTATTAAAATTATACAGGTTTTATTTTTATTTTGACACACTACCATTTTCTGTTAAATGTGTGACATTATTTTAGGAGACTTTATGGTTACTAGTCTGGTTGCTACTCTGTGACAACCAGAAGTGAGTGATCTGTGATATTATCATTGTGACAGTTTAAAGGTCAACATCGTACACTTCTTGGTCATTCAAGAATGCAGACAATTTAAACATTTCTGGCAGTATTAGTTTGTAAGTCTTTACCTTTAACTTCCTGGTTTTAATCGACTGCTTTAACTACTATATGATCCTTTTCCATAAAAAAATATTTACTTGTTGGATATTGACAGAATAATGTATAATTTAAAAGTTTAAGAATAGTACAACATATTTTTAAAAAAATACATTAACAGGTACTATATATATATTTAAAGGTTTTAAAATGATTTAATTGCTTCACTGTTACTGCAATAATGTCTGGGTTCCAGGTTATTTTCAGCTTCTCCATACCTCTACAATTCTACTACCTACATTTTTGACTTTTGTGGCTTTGGAACAGTGCATGCAAATTAAGTAAGCCTCTAATAAACAAGATATCATTGGCATGATAAGTTCTTAGACTGTGAAGTAATTGAACAACCGTTTATTTTCTTTGCTTTTTATTTATTTCTGCTTTCTTGTTAGCCAACAATTACGAGTTGACATGAGTCCTGCTGATAGAGGAGGTTAGAGCATTAGGTGTACTGGACTGTTATGTTTTCAGGGCCAGTGGCACGTACAGCCCATGTGACGGGTGTCTGGTCACACTTATAGATAATCTAAACTGGACACAGTTAAAATATCTGAATACGCCACCCAGTTTTACTAAGAGGTTGGGAACTCTTGAGATTTACAGATAATTGCACACATGTTTCTTTAATTTGGGTGGTGAGAAAACATACAATGAAAGACACAGGAACAATTTCATGACAAGTAATAGTAACTTGTATTATATCTGACAATATAAAAATACATCAAGAAAAAAATGTAGACAAGAATTTAAAACTATCAGGAGTGAATATCTTTTAAAAAAACACACAGTCCAAGATCAACAAGTCAGTTAAAAACATTACAGTGGAGGATACAACATTTAGTGGCGTGAAGTCCATTTGTGCGCTTGTGTACCAACTGTCCATGGAAACGCTCTGTTCGCTGGACGCTTGTTTCCCAACAGAGGCATGGCTAAATTGTCGAACCTCTGTCAGCGTCTCTTCCTCATATGGTAAGCGTTCTTTTTTCATTTCTGTGTTCCTTGTATTGCTGTAATGACCAAGTCATGCCTTGCTTCTCGTCTGCCAGCTTTGCTTAGTCCATACCTGAATCTCCCCTCTCTTGCTGGACCACAACTGGCGTCTCTCAGGTGGAACTTTCTCTTCCTCCCTGGAGATAGGTGTTGTCATTTGTGTGCCTCGCAGCTTGCCAGTCATGTACCTTTGTCTGCCTGCAAGCCCCTGTGCTCTGTGCAAGTGGTCTTGACAGCACTCTCAGGGGACTGTCCCTCACTCTACACTACCCACTTCCCAGTATATATCTGCTTCAGTCACTGCCTAGATGAACAAAAAGATTTAACAAACAATGGTACATACCAATTTGCTTTGATAAGCAGTAATATAAACATATTTCCATTGTTTACACAACAAGATCAAAGCAGGTAAATATCTACATCCTGTAGATAACCATCAACAATAACGTTACTTTCATTGTTTAAAAAACAGAATCATAGCAGGTAAATAACTATATCTATAGAGAGCTAGCAACAACAACCAGTAACACAATTACACGATTACGAAATTAGCCTTTCCACTTATCACCTCAGCCCCAAAAATGGGTGCTTATTGTCCCTTTATCTACTGGTTTTTACATATATATTTGCCTAAGAGAAAACAGAAAACCACTCAGTGTACAAAAATGTTCCCCTCTGACACACATAAATGACAGGGTCACGCTACAGTGGCACATGCACAAGGACCAGTGTCTCGCTAATGATGTACCCTAAAGAATTATCAAGAGAAACTTTTGCAAGTTGACTATGTGATTTTTCTTAGGATAGCTAATTGCTATATGTCTTAGCCTGGTTTTCACAGTTTAAATGGTAAAAAAAACTTTCTATCAAAACTTTCTCTTGTGAATGTACTAGATTATACTTTTTTCGGGCTGTTTTTATCTTCTGTTTTTCCAGCATGTTGAAATACGAATTTAGTTTTGCAGACCGATTAAACACTTCCAGGGCATGATGTCCTTTCTGTCACATCCTGACCGAAGTGTCACTGGAGCACATAGAGAAAAAAAATGTTAAATACACAATTCATTGACAGTGGCACAGGTTAATCCTGTTGATGCATTTCCAATGATATAAAGAAATACCACATTTTAATATCTTAACGCAATTATACAACCTGGTTTAATGGAGTTTGCTTATAATTAAGTAAATGTATTGTAGCGTTGATGCCGAGGGTCACAACAGATGAATTCTCTGCTCTTTACATGGTTCTTTGAGATGGCTCGCTATCCTTAAAGGGACTGCTTGCCTTTTGCCACAAGAGTTGAAAAGTGCACATGTGACTGTGTGGATTTGCCATTTTTTCATATGTGCTCCGGCTATTGATGATGTAATGCCACCACAATACCTGTAATATTTATGTGTCAACAAAATATTAATACATATATCTGCAGTTTTGTTTTAAGATAAGTCATTAAAATATATTATTGTTATCAGGCATTTTTAGGCACCTATGTCATAAGGAAAGCAGTGGAAAAAGGGACCTCGATTGTGTGTTTTTTTTTTTTTTTTTTTAGAGTTTAATATAGAATACGGATGCCGTGGATGCAAGACTTGTGTTAAATAAAGTTCCCCTGCATATTTAAAAAATCATCTTGTCATCACTTCATTTTGCACAAGGAGTGAAAATAAGACAATACCAATGTCAGCTCATTGTTTCTGTGACTCATCCCAGACTGATGTAACTTGTCCAGCGCCATTGAAATACTTATGATCTCGGTCTGGCACCATCCTTATAGATTATTTTTACACTCTAACACCTTCTCACTAAGGAAAGGTATATATTATTATTTTTCCTTAGCAAGCTTGTTATTTTCTTGCTTCCCTGAAGTCTCTAACCACTTGCACTCTTTCCCTAACAAGCTGCAAAATCTGAACCCAATTCCCTTTTCAGGATACAGGTGAAAAAAATAAAAGCAGGGGAGAATTGGTTTGGACAAACAAAACAGTACTATAGCTGCTGTGGCCCTCTATATTTTTTTCTTGCGTTCAGTTTAAATTGGAAACATTATATATTGTGGTGTTAAAAAATGATTATGTGTTATAATGGATTGCAGGCTGCAGCAGCACTCTCTAGCCCAGTACGATATGAGTGTGACCGTCCTCCTGTAACTTATAGGGAAGGCTTTGCTGGCTGCTGACCTTCTGCTACCTCTCATACCATGAAAAAATGCCCCCTTAACTTTTCGCAACACAATTGGTCAAAATATACTGACTCCACCTTTCTTTCCTTTCGTGATTGGTAGAGGAACGTTGGTACATTTCACTGGAAGAAACTGATGGTTCGGTTAACCTGGCTCACGTGCTCGATTTCAGGTGGTTGAAAATGGTGCATTGGAGTTTGCGAGTGTTACGGCAGAGGTGTTTGGTGTCAGAGCCCCAAGCACTTCTGTGGTAAGTAGAAAAATCTACGGATCGAACTTGGGCATGACAGTCTGAATGTGGAGTTTTGGTCAGATAAACAGCCATAGGCAATGATATGGGGAGGAGCGGAGGTGTCTTTGGACGGGATATCCATAGAACTATATATCTTTTATGTACATATCATGGACTCTCACCCAGGAGGAAGCTAAGGTACTAAAAACTTATTATGACCACTTTGAAGCATATGTTATGCCTAAGACAATACAATATTCGCAAGATACAAGTTTAATGAGAGGATGCAGGGTATAAACAAGACTTCTGATCACTTTGTAACAAAGTTAAAATTGCTGCTGAAGGACTGTGCTTTTGCAAATGAAGATGAGATTATCAAGGACAGAATAGTGTTTGGCATAAACTCAGCGAACGTGCGAGAGAAACTTTTAAGTGCCATATCTGAGCTAACATTAAACAAATCCGTGGACATTGCAAGATCACACGAGACAGCACAAGCTCAGATGAAAACCTTCGAACCTTTGGTAGAATGCCTAGAGGGGGCTGGGCGGTCTCGTGGCCTAGGAACCCCTGCAGATTTTATTTTTTTCTCCAGCCGTCTGGAGTTCTTTTGTTTTTTCTGTCCTCCCTGGCCATCAGACCTTACTTTTACTCTATGTTAATTAGTGTTCTCTAATTGTACTTTCTTATTTATTTTGTCTTTTTTCTCTTTCATTATGTAAAGCACTTTGAGCTATATCATTTGTATGAAAATGTGCTATATAAATAAATGTTGTCGTTGTCGATGCAGGCACACTGATGTGAACTAACTGTGAATGCAGTACTCCGTCAACCAGCAAGGGCTCCAAAGAGTTCTGCGCAAAAAACGCGTTACACAATGGAGGACGCAGCAAAAGAACATGAAGCGAGTGAAGCATACAATCATATTCAGAAGTGTGGCTACTGCGGTCACAAAACACAGGGCGGAAAAAGTCAATGCCCAGCTAAAGAAGGACAGTGTAAAAAATGTGATAAATTGAACCACTGTGCTAAAGTTTGCAGGACTAGAAAAAGCAAACCCGTGTGTGCAGTGTGTGATGTATCAGATAAAGAGGAAGACGAGCTGTTTATTGATGCAGTAAGAAAGGAACAACCCTCTGAAGCTGACCAAGCCTTTGCAGGCATAGCAATAGGAAGGCAGGGTGTAAAACCTAAATTTAAATTATACACTGGTGCAAAAGTTAATGTAATTCCTGTGAGCGAGTACCATAGCCTACTGAGTGAATTCAAACTACAGCCCACTGTGCGTAAACTGACAGGTTATGGAAGGGAGCAGCTTATAGTAAGAGGTACATGTATGCTGCATTGTATATACAAGGGGCGCAGCATGGTATTGGACTTCTGTGTTATAGAGACTCAGGCACCTCGAGTGTTAGGCCTAAAGACACGTCTAGATTTAGAATTGATTAAGCTAATCTCAGCAGAGACCTCACCAGCTGACATACAGTCAATAAAAGAAGAGTTTGCTGACGTTTTTAAGGGCATTGGTCTGTTCCCTGGGGAGCGTAGTATTCACCTTGACCCCGCAACAGTTCCAGTAGTATACCCGCCAAGAAGGATTCCCCTTGCCTTGCAAAGTTGATTAAAGGAAAAGCTGCTGAACATGGAAAAATCAGGAATCATTTGCAGGGTGACAGAACCAACTGCATGGGTGAATGCATTGGTGTTCATTAAATATCCAAGAAGAGGCAAGCTCAGAGTTTGTCTTGACCCTAGAGACTTAAACAAAGCTATTAAATGGCCCCACTACCTTCTACCAACACTAGAGGACATTATGCCACAGCTGGCAGGAGCATGCTACTTTAGTGTAGTAATTGGCCGTTCGGGATACTGGACTATAATGCTTACAGAAGAATCTTCTATGCTCACAACATTTAACAACCCATTTGGATGCTATTGTTTCCTGTGCTTACCGTTGATAAATTTCAGAGAAAAACAGATGAGACATACCAAGGCCTCAATTAAGTGTTTGCCATCATGGACAACATCCTCATCTATGGTGCAACCCACGAAGAGCATGACCAGAACCTCCGCGCCATGCTATAATGTTCACGGGAGAAAGGAATCCATCTCAATGCTGAGAAACTCAACATCGGAGCCACTGACGTCGGTTACTTTGGTCATTGCCTCTCAGCTGATGGCATCAAACTAGACCCAGTGAAAATCTCTGCCATCAAGATGATGAAGCCACCAAAGAATAGACCAGAACTGAAGACAGTGCTAGGCATGGCAAATTACCTCGCCAAGTTTGCACCTAATCTATTCAAGGTCAGTGCGCCTATACGTCATCTCTTGAAGCAATCAAGTGAGTTTTTATGGAATAAGCAGCATGATGTAGGATTTCAGAAAATGAAAAACATCATCACTAGAGAACCAGGACCAGTTCTTGCCTAATTCAACCATGAGAAAGACCTCTGCGTGCAAGTAGATGCATCAAAATATGGGCTTGGTGCCATACTGCTACAAGAAAGCAGACCCATGAGCTATGCTTCCAAGTCACTCACATACACTGAGATAAATTATGGCCAGATTGAAAAAGAAATGTATGCAGTTCCCTTTAGGTTCAAGTGTTTTCACCAATATACATATGGTCATCGAGATGGAGTCAATCTTAAGAAAACCATTAGCCACAGCTCCACCAAGGCTGCAGAGAATGATCCTTCAGCTACAGAGATATGACTTCCACATTGTTCACCAACAAGGAAAAGACATTCCTGTTGCCAAGACACTCTCAAGACAGTCCATTACCCCTCATGACAGCAGCCTCAGTGAAGGGATGGATGTGCACGTCCACACAGCTTTCAGCACCTTACCAGTGTGTGACGCCAGATTAAAGGAGATACAAGGTATAACTGAGAAAGACGAACAGCTTAGTGCTCTGAGAACAGCCATTTATAAAGGATGGCATGAGGAGAAAGTGCCCCCAAAACATCAAGAATCACTAAGATGAGTTGTCCGAAATCAATGGAATTGTCTTTAAGGGAGAAAAAATGCTCATTCCTACAAGTCTCAGAGAACAAATACTAATGAAGATCCATGGAAGTCACATGGGCATGGAAAAATGCAAACAAAGAGAAAGTGATATCATGTTCTGGCCTGGAATGTCAAAGCAAATAGGGGCAATTGTAGCAAAGTGTCAAATCTGTCTGGAACGTCATCCATTGAACACCAAAGAGCCTATGATACCTCACCTCATCCCAGACAGGCCATGGCAAGTTGTAGGTACAGACATATTCACATGAAATAGTGGAAACTACCTTGTAACTGTTGACTACTATAGTAGATATTTTGAATTAGACCAACTTCACACCATCACATCAGCAGCTGTGATATGCAAGCTCAAAACAGCCTTCGCCAGACATGGCATTGCAGAGATGCTGATATTAGACTATGGACCCCAATACACGTCAAAGGAGTTTGAATCATTTGCCAAGTCGTGGGAATTCACACACATCACCTCAAGTCCACTCTACTCACAGATGGTCTTGCTCAAAGCTCAAACACACCACTGAGTCATTGCCTAGCTCAAGATCACATATACCCTCATATCGCACCAGGTCTGGACGAGGAGTCAAACCACGAACAGTCCTAGATCTGTGAAATGTAAAGGGTATATGCAGATTGCTGCTATACAGTATACTATACAGTATATATATATATGTCCTAGATCTGTGAAATGTAAAGGATATACAGTATGCAGATTGCTGCTATACAGTATATATATATATATATATATATATATATATTTTTTTTTTTTTTTTTTTTAAAGTTCTTGTGTTTGTGGAATGTGCTTGACATATGATGAGTATTTGTCCATAAGATACTGAGATTCTGTTTTTGCATTGCTACTGGTTCCCTTGTATTGTTATTTATATTGACAGGCTGTGATTAAAGCATTGGTATTTGTAGGTTGCAGTATTCGGTAACCTATGCCAAAGTCCAAGTTATAGGACATGTTACGTTGATTTTGTTCTATCATTATTTTAAGGAAGGAGATGTAATATTTATGTGTCAACAAAATATTAATACATATAGGCACAGTTTTAAGATATGTCATTGAAATGTATTATTGTTATCAGGCATTTTAGGCACCTACGTCATAAGAAAAGCACTGGAAAAAGAGCCCTCAACTGTGGTTTTTTTACGTGTTTAATATAGAAAACGGATGCCATGGATTCAATACCTGTGGTATGTAATGTTCCCCCGCATATTTAAAAAATAGTCTCGCCATCACTTAATTTTGCACAAGACGTGAAAATAAGACAATACTAATGTTAGCTCATTGTTTTTGTGACTCATCCCAGACTGATGTAACTTGCCCAGCGCGAAGAAATACTTATGATGTCGGTCTTGCACAATCCTTTCCATATAACTGTTGTGTTAGTGCTTTCAGTTCTAGATTATTTTTACACTCTAACTCCTTCTAAGGAAACGTGCCCATTCTTATTAGTCCTTAACAAGCTTGTTATTGTCTTGCTTCTTTGAAGTCTCTAACCGCTTGCGCTCTTCCCCCTAACACGCTGCGAAATTTGAACCCAATTCCCTTTTCAGGATACAGGTGAAAAAAGCAAAAACATTTGAGGGGTGCATTTGATTTAGATAAACGAAGCAGTCCGGTAAGCTGCTGTGCCCTCTTTATTTTCTTTCTTGCTAAATTGCAAACATTACATATTGTGGTGTTTAAAAAAAAAAAAAAAGATTATGTGTTACAACGGATTGCAAGCTACAACAGCACTCTCTAGCCCAAAGGACAACGTAAGACATCCTCCTATAATTTGTACTAGTAAAGGGTTTGCTGACTACTGACCTTCTGCTATCTCTCAACCTACCATGAAGAAACACCCCTTTAACTTTTTGCAGCACAATTGGTCAAAATATACTGACTCCGCCTTTCTTTCCTTTCGTGATTGGTAGAGGAGCATGGGTACGTTCCGCCGGAAGAAATTGATGGCTCGGTTAACCCGGCTCGCGTGCTTGATTTCAGGTGGTTGAAAATGGCGCATTGGAGTTTGAGAGTGTTACGGCAGAGGTGTTTGGTGTCAGTGTCCCAAACGCTTCTGAGGTAAGTAGGAAAATCTACAGATCGCATTTGGGAAAGACAGTCTGAATGTGGAGTTTGTGAAGGATAAACGATAATAGGCAATGGTATGGCGAGGAGCGGAGGTGTCTTTGGACGTGATATCCATAGACCTGTATATCTTTTATGTACATATGTAAAATTATAGATCGCTGTGACATATTATCACGTGGAACACTTTAGACACATCGATCATATGCAACATAGTATTTGAATCACCTTAAGTTAAAGTGATGGGTTTTTGGTAGAACCAGAGCATACAAGTGTCTGGACGCTGGTGTCAGTGCCAGAGACCTGAGAATTCATCACGTGTAACTTGTGTATTGAGGCAAGTATTACTAAATGAGACGAGTACGTGTCTAAGGGGTTTGATAAACACATATATACGGGTTTGGTAGTATGTTCGATTTATGGTGGTGGTGATATATTTGGCGTTGCCCGGTTTGAAACTAAATGCAAGGCTGCAGATATTTCTGGTGGGAGTCCTAGAAGAAACACGTCTCGCTGCCACCCAGTTCATATGCTCTTGCTATTTACCATGAGAGATGCTAAAGTTATACATTTTCATTAATATGTAGCGTCAACTCTAGCTCCATCAACTCTAGCTCCATCATGCGAAATAGATTAGGAATTTCAACATTCAATACAAATTTAAATCATTTATTAGTGTAATAATTCAAATTTTAATTGTTTGCTAAAATTTGTCCTGTTTGTTTTTCTCAGGTTGGGAATAATTCAATGGGAAATTTTAAGGAAGAGTATTAAATGTGTTAATTTCCGGAAGTAGGTATCACCAGCAGTGGTTAAAAATATTTTCAGCAGGCATGAAGTATTTACTCAGTTTTCTGTAACATCGGATGGCTTATTCACTTTTTTATTACATGTTAAACATTTTTTCTTAATGTCTGCATTCTGCTTTATATTAGGGATAAGCGATACCACGATTTTTTAAATCAATACTGATACACATATTTTATGTGTAAGATTTCTGATACCAGTACTGAATATATTTTAAAGAGCTTAGGAATTTGTTTTCAAATGATAGTGTTTTAAAATTGCTAATATTAATGGGTCAGTCTATTTAACTTGACTAATATCACGACACAGTATCCAGGTAACCTAACAAACTTTTTTTACAAAATACATATTAATAGAGTGAACATGTCATGTCATTTTCAAACCCGCTTACTGCACACCAGGCCTGCTTAGGGAACGGTTGGTTAGTTGGTGCCAGAGCCTATCCCAGCTGCCTGGACGGGGTCACCAATCCAAACACACACCAAGGCTAATTTAGATTTGCCAGTTCACGTAACCTCCGTGTTTTTGAACTGAGTGAGAAAATTTACACTGACACAGGGAGAACTCGGGTCATAAACCTCCTTACTGTGTTAGCAACAGCATTACCACTGCACCACCATGCCACCCAGAATGAACATATAAACGTAATAAACACAATATGAACTTTTTACGTTTTCATAAAAATTTGGTTATTTGTTTAATACGTGTAAAAGGCAGTCACTTCACCAAAGCACTTAAACCGATCCCCGTAGAACACTTAATAGTTACAAACAAGTAATATTCCCACATTTGCATTTTCTATTGTATTCTGATGTTCTGTTTTATCGGGAAAGATTTTGTCATATTAGCATTACATTTAGTTCAATTTCAAATTTGTATTTTGAAAAAATAACATTGGCATTTTTACACTTCATCCTATTTTGCCTTTGCGGGTGCAAGGCAGAACAATCCCTGGACAGGGCGAGAGCCCATCACAGAGTGAACACAAACCACACACACATATATCAGGGGCCAGTTTAACATTGTCAATCCACTCAGCCTTCCTTGTCTTTGTACTGTGGTTGGTGACATGATCACAGTACAAGTTTAACAATACAAAATTAAGTAGAGAAATATTTTATTGCACAAGGTGCTGTTAATAATGCAATTGAAGTACTTTTAAATCCACTAAACTTGCAAAAAAATTAATACTATTGACATTTACTCGGGCACTTATTTTTTCGGAAAGAAAAAATACTTTCAGTGAAAGTTTTCATCTTTAACTTAGGCATAGCTATTAAGTATTTTGTATAGTGTTAAGACTATTTAACTAATTTATGTTTATTGGTTATACTGTAAACTTCATTTTAATTAGGAGAAAAAAACAATACTGACAGATCCCATAACAAAATAATCAGGTAGTGATGCTTTACAATATTATGTGTCCTCCGTTATGCTATGACAATGGGCTTTACATTTCCTAAGTATTAATGAGTACTACATGGCAAAATGTTAAACTCAACTAAAAAGTCTTCAGTAAACCGCCTGCTAGTAGCAGTTACCTGGATAACGTCCTGTGTCTCTTTGAAAACTCCGCTGCAATATCCCTTATGTGGCACTGATTGTAGCTTTATCGCCACGCTTCATTTTTGCACCTTTTAGATGTATTACAAACGTCTTTCTGTTGGTCAGCGTGTTTGCTTTTTAAATGTTTAAATGGGCTGCTTGGTTTGCCACTGTACTGTTCATACATCTCACAAATATTGTATTGGTCTGCTGTATTCTTTTCAGTCTGTAAAAAGTAGCAGCATACAGTGCTATGCTTTCAGTCTGCTATTGTCATACATGGTCTGTGCTTGTGCAAGGGGCATGAGTGTATGGTGTTTTCAGTATGTTAGAGCGGAAATTGCGTTAGTACATTCTATGCCTTTGCAAGGACCTTGCTACCATATCTTACAGAAAAAAATAGTAATTGATATTTTTTTAATGGTACTCGATATTAAATGAGTACAGTTTGAGCATCGAAGTATCAGTTACTGTGGTACCCATCCCTACTTTATATTTTTAAGTTATGATTTGCCTAAATATGTACAAGTCTCAGTAAGCATTATTTGCTATTCTGTATCACAGAAATCCATCAAGGTTCTTGTGCACTGCTGTACAACAGAAAAATGGGCAAGCAGAAGATGACCACAGTGGAACACAGAAAACGGAACAGAGCCCTGCTGAGAAACAGTTGGCAGAAGAGAAGGCCAAGTTGGAGGAACAGTTCAAAGAGATAAATGTGAGAGAAATTTAGGAAAGATATTCTGTTAGACTGTTGTTCTATAGCCCCAAGTTGAACTTTTCTTCAGTTACTTTTTGTTGTCAAAAAGGCACCTTTCAAGGTGAATACCTGTACAAAATAATTTATGCAGGTGTTTGTATATAATATAAACTCATTTTTATTGCAAGTATTAGGGTTCTTCATTTAGATGTATATTTATATGTGGCTAAGATATGAGACTAAACATGGAGGCCATCATTCATAGTGTAGGTATTCTTAAAATGCACATGTTAAAACCTTCAGTTTTGAGAGTAGCCCATTTTTGTGCATGAAATGATGCACTACCAGGCTAATTACCTCTGGATTTTAATGGCAATTGCAGCTTCACACTTAACAGGTTGTTTTTATAATTTCCTAGGTCAATAGTGTTCATGCAGTACAGCCAACATGGTAAGGAAAGAAACACTGGCAGCTTTATAAAGATATCAACTTTCACCAGATAAAGACATGTCAGCTTTATAAGCTAAAGTGTTTGTCTCATTATGTTACATACTGTATATTAAAGAGTTTTGTGATTTGGTGATATACTTTTTAATGTTATTGCTGAAAGCTGCAGTTTTATGGAAATGTTACCTAAAAGCTAGTTTTCCAGACAGACTAATTTTCCTCACTTTTTTATAAACATTATGAGGTGTACTTTTGTTTTGATACCTAGCCATTTAGTCTTTCTCTCTAAGGAGAATTTTATTAATGACTTTTAATAAAGTTGAGAAGTGGACTGATTCACGAGCATAGACCCTGCCATTGCCTCAATCATTTACAGCAGAGAAGTTAATGGCCTTGGTAGTTCTTTTCTCCTACTCTGGCTATTGAGATATACACACACATTAGGAGATAAATTGCAGAGGAAATATAAAATGCAGCAGACACTCAAACATATATCTCTGCTTTAGTTATAGCCCCTCTCCTCCTCGTTATTTACCATTAATTTTATGTTGCATGCATTTATGAAAAAAATGTTCTGTGATTTTTCAGGTAAGAAAGACCTAAGTTTTGAGGTAAGCTAGTTCTGTTGACACTGTACAACAACAACAACAACAACATTTATTTATATAGCACATTTTCATACAAATAATGCAGCTCAAAGTGCTTTACATGATGAAGAAAGAGAAAAAGGACCAAATAAATAAGAATTAAGGGAACACTAATTAACATAGAATAAAAGCAAGGTCCGATGGCCAGGGAGGACAGAAAAAACAAAAAAAACTCCAGACGGCTGGAGAAAAAAAGTAAAATCTGCAGGGGTTCCAGGCCACGGGACCGCCCAGTCCCCACTAGGCATTCACCTAACATAAATGATCATTCCTCATTATATTCTGGGTTCTCATAGAAGAACTTGATGATGACGTTCATGTGAAATTCTGGCCTTTAATCCATCAGTGTAGGGACATCACAGTGCTTAGAGTGACAATGTGTTGCATATTGATAGCAGTTGCAGGTAATAATGGCATTGTACACATGACAACAATGACCTGGTTAACCTGTAATGGTATAAGGATTTTCACAGCTCTTTCAAAGACTACTACAATGAAAAATTTAGTAGCCCAGTGTACTACCAAAGTTAATCGATTGACAGGAGATCTTGCCTCCTTGGATTAGTGGACTGAATTACCATACTGGCAAGCTGTAAATGCCAGTAACTAGCTCATCTTAATCATTAACTTGCTACTAAGGTCGACATCACTTGGTTGTGGATACAAATTATGACAAAAGCCTTGAAAATTGTTGTTTGAAATTTGTTTTTAATAGGACAAGTACAAGCGAGCCCTTGCAGATACAGAAAACCTACGTCAGCGGTGTCAAAAGTTGGTAGAAGAAGCAAAGTTGTATGGTAAGCTTTGAAAATATGTTGTTTTTTCATGTCTTACAGTTGTTTTTATTGGGCAATCAACTCTCAAGGTCTACCAACTCTTTATTAACTCTGTTGTACCACTTACAATAAAGATTGTCTAATTGAGAAATCAAACAATTGGTTATCTAAATCAAACTGTTTTCACTCCTCAAATAAACATAAAATCATAAGTTAATGGGTAAATCATAAGGTAATGGGTCAAGTGATACCTCATTTCTCAAGTGTTCATGGGTTCCAAATAAAATTTGGTGCATTGCATAAGTACATCTGTAGGAAAAAGATGCAATAATCCTATCATTGAAAAACCTGCCTGTCTCACATATTCTACCAAGTAACATTTCTTTTTAAGTGTTTATACTCATAATGAAAGAGTCTGGGTCATCTAATATACCATACAAGATTGTTTCTAACCTTTTATGGTTTTCCTCGTATTTAACATCCTTTGCCAATACAACTATTGTGAACTATGCTGTTGCTGTGTTCACATATCCATTTTTACAAATGAAAAATGAGCCAGTAATCAGGAATTCAAGTTCAGACATCATCACTCATGAATTTTGAAAACGATATATAAAAAAAAATCATGCCGTATATTGAGTAACTAGTAGTAGTTACTAGTATATATGCATAGCCACCAAAACCCCACCAATAAAGTATTTGTAGTTGGTGTAGATTTCTTTATGTAGCTACCAGCTTACTAATAGAAGATCAACACTGTGTGCAGTTGAGCTTTTTCGGTTTTAAATGTTCAATTAGTGGATCAGTTTATTTGGGTAAGTACAATGAGCAAAGATTGTCCCTTGATGACTTAACTAATACCTACTGGTACCAGAACCACTTAATCAGTAGATTTGTGTTTCAGTTCCTCTAGCTTCTGTAAGCCATAATAGTAAGCAGTGTATGCACTATATTTTGCTGTTTGTATTGCTCATGGTTTTCCTCTTGGGTGTAATATGGAATGCAGAGGTATTCTGGTTTTATATTTTGAGGTGTTTCTGTGCTACCTTTGTCCAAAACAACCTTTTTGGAATATATAGAAGGTGCTTGAAATGCTGAGTTTTTAACAGTGCATGTGATAGGTGCCGCTATAGTTCCTTATTTTTTAACAGTGCAATGGTTACTGCTTTTCTCAGTCTAGTTTGGCAAAATTACACTGTTATATTTTAATTTCATAACATCTAATAATAGCCCTTGCTTTCCTCTCAGAATAGAATTAATAGGAGAGCATTTTTAATTATACCTTAAAAACTCATAAACGTATTTATATTTAAAACATTTTCCTGTTAGAGACAGTGTATATTGCTGGGTTTCACATACTTAGCTTTGAAGAATACTTGTGGATGTTTTGTTCCAGTACTTGGTTTACTAAGGGTTGTTTTTTTTTTTTTTTTTTATAATTTTGACAAGATTGATATAAGCCTATTGTTAATTGAGTAATCTGTCGTAATTGTAGAAACTGGAGGTCTATCAGTAAATAAATCGTGATACTTCACCAGCAGGCGTGTTCTTAAACTTTAAATACAAAAAAAATTAATACTAGTCATGATGACCAGAAGTGCCTATAACTCATACAGTACATCAACACCTTGTTTAGTATATTATTTATAGCGATGAGTTTAACAATGTCTTGACTGATGATGATGTGCTTTAATGAGAAAGCTTCCACAGAGACAGAATAAATGAAAATGAATAACACTGAAACCCAGCTTTAAGCAGTCGTATTACAGTATTAATAATTTATGTAAAGTAAGAATATTATAACTATTAAACTAATGTGCATATCATGCTAATGTTGAGTTCAGTCGCCTAAGGATAGCTTAGCTTAGGTATGTTACATCAGGCCAGATGTATACTTCTACGTGTAATTGGCAAAAATGACACACAGGCACGTCCCTGTGTGCTGCTGGCACACAGAATACAGCGATGCAGAAGTGGCACCTTGTATCCAAAGTCAGCACAATGAAAGTAACATCAGACATGGCGGAGTCCCCATAAACAAAATTGAGATTGAGATTTAAGCAGCCATGGGAACTGATCGTCAATAACATCTGTCAGGACTCAAAAAGCACAGAATATAGTGCAATATTGGCAGACTTGAGTACCTGGTGTTAAATGTGAAACTGTTGTGAATGCATAGACAGATGGACAGATTTGAAAAGTTAAGTTTTATTTAATTGTCATAAAATAAGTGGAAGGGCCTGTAACAGAGACGGTGTTCATTCAGCAGTAGATCAAGAAATAGTAGCTGATAAATAATAACACCAAAAGGAAATGCATCTGCAATTAAGAGAACTACAGATGCTAGTGGGCATATTATGGCAGAGCAATACTTAAGTACATTACGGTTTTGAATTTCTGCATTGCACAATTAAATATTGATGGGATTATTCACATTTAAAAATATAAATGTATAGTTTGTGACTGTCACCTTCATTCAGTAGCAATATGAAATGCATTTGGCACATGACTTGACATTCATGTCAGTCATTTAAAAGGTCTGACCTGTTTATTGCGTTCAGCCTCTAATTAGGTTGACGGTGCAGTTGATTGCATCTATGACATTTAGGAAGCATAAATACCTACTGTCACTAATACGACTTTGGATAAATACATTTTAGTTAGTCTTACCCAAAAAAAAGTCAAATTCTTGCAAACGGTTTTCACAATGGTCAGGCATTTGTTGCTGTGAGTTGACTTTGTAATGTACGGCTTGTTTTTTTATAACTCTTGTTTTCTTCTGGAAATACATGTACTAAGGAGTCTGTGCTGTTTATTAATTGTTTTTGTTACAGATAATTTGAGCTCCCCCATTCATTGTATTTTCAAGGAACAGACACACAATGGATCATCCCTAAGGCTGTTGAAAATAAGCTGACTTTTTTGGTATTGAATGTAACAACAGACTTTTTTTATGAAAATCATCATCATTAATACCAGACCAGACTTCACAAAATTTTCTATTTTACCTGGCACATCAATTACTGAATATTTTGTATTTTTAATATTTTAGTAATGGAAAAATATAAGCTATTGTAAAATAAAGAATAAAAATGCATTTAATTATTTAGGCATGCAACTGAATCCATTGATGTGTTACTCTGTGTTATTTTACAATATGCAGTGCATACAAATACTATTTGTAATTACTTGTAGCAAACACGACAAGGGGTTTTCTTTCTAATCCTTCTTTGTGCTGATGTTTTAAAAGGTCTGTGCACGAGCACGTGACGATAGCACACTGGGATTGATCCTTGTAGTTCTTTAAGTGTAGCATTTTTTCTTGTACATTAAACATCTCTGCACTACTTTAGTGTTAGAGGTTTACTGACTTGGAATTGGTACAGCTTATAACTGATTTTTATCATCATGGAACACACCTCTTTTTTTTATTTTAATATTATTACTGTATCTTTTCCAATTATTTCTCGGTGACAGAAAAGGTGATAGGTACGAATGGTGTAATAATTTAAATGTGATATATTATTAATTCTTGTTGTTTTTCTATAAACAATATACCTTTTAATGTTTTACCACTTTGCAATGACCATCATATTAATTAAAGATCATATTAATATCCTATTTAATTCGATGTGTAACTAAGAATGCAGCAACATTAGATATGCTAAAAATCCTGTCATTGATCAAAAAGAGTCATAAAAAATGAAATAATGTACAGTATGTGTTGTTCATTTCCAGTGGATAGGTTATAACATTTTACCATTTTGTAATAAACACGTAAGATCAATTTAAACAAAAATTCTGCAACATTACATATGCCACATAAAAAAACTCAACTTTTCTCAGAGGTTTTGTTAATCGAGTGGGAATTTCATGATTTCTAAATCCACAATATTGCGCTAAACTTCACTTTCAGACTGGTATGGACCAGATTAACACATGACGCTTAGTTGCCTCGGTTACCGAGCACGACTTGCCCGAATCCTCTTTGGTGGAACGGAAACAGGCTCAGATAGGCATGGCATCAGAATTTAAATGAGGCTTACTCAGTAAGTGAGTTTCATGGAATACCCTCTAGCTAATTCATAGTTACTGGTTAACCTAACAACCATATCTTTTGGAATTTAATATTCAAATTGTGCCCAAACCATATTTGATTTCATCCTTTCTTGCCTCTTAGGTTGTAGAAGTAGAATCACCTAGCACTGTGTATACTCTTCTAAGGAATTTAAAGCACTAAGATTACTTACTGCGTGCAGGAGTGAACATTTTCTTACTGTGTTGCTAGTTTAGTGGTTTCACTTTGTGGGACATTTAATTTCATTGTGCACACTGGTGCTGCTAGTGGTTAGAACTGCTGCCTCAGAATTACAGCAAACCTGTTTCAAATCCCTCACTGTCTGTGTGGATTTGCACATTGTCCCTGTCTATATGGATTTTTCTACAGGCCTGTTTGGAAATGTGTCCCATACCCCACCAGCCCACCCCCCCAAAACCAAAGTATTTGTCATACTTCTGTATAATTTATTTAGCTGTGTAGTTTGTAAGCTCACAGAGTTTGGTGTGGTTGACTAATTTTTTCATTTATTTATAGGTATTCAGGGGTTCTGTAAAGATCTTCTGGAAGTCGCAGACATCTTGGAGAAAGCAACAGAAAGTGTTCCAAAAGAGGAGCTGTCTCGTCAGAACCCTCATTTGAAAAACCTTTATGATGGCCTACTCATGACTGAGGTGCAGATTCAGAAGGTGTTCACCAAACATGGTCTTGTTAAGCTAAATCCACTAGGAGCCAAGTTTGACCCTTATGAACATGAAGCTCTATTTCACACTGCTGTTGAAGGGAAGGACCCTGGCACAGTAGCATTAGTTACAAAAGTGGGTTATAAATTACATGGGCGTACGTTGAGACCCGCATTAGTGGGTGTTGCAAAGGCACCATAAGTAAAGTAGTAGGCCGTAGAGTGTACCAACACCTGTAAGAAGTTTTATTGTCTAACAGATTTTTTATCTGTGGCTGATGTGGGGCAGGTTTCACTGATAGACACATTTTGAGGAAAGAAGTTTATGTTAAATAATGAGGGATACAAGATCAGAATAATTTGTTTAAAATACAAATGCACAAAATAACAAAGTGATAAGAAGTAAGGCCCACAGTAGGTCCTATTTTGACATAATTTACTAGTTATTCTATAAACAAATGTATAGTTTAAATACTTTTTCAAAATTTCAGTGGTTAAATTATTGAGGCAAATCTGGTAGTATGCTAGAGATTTATAATGATGGGAAAAAAAGTGATATTTGGAACCAATAAATTGTATGTTTTATTTGTTAATATGGCCTCTTTTTACAGCTATGTTCCAGAGTGTTTACCTTAGTGGATGCCTGACCGTAAACATTTCTTTCTTTTAAATGCATAGACCTGCACTTGAGTAATAGCATTCCAAAGTATTTGATATGCAGCTGGTATTTAAAATGTGCTTTTCCAAATAGGAAAATTGGAATAAAAATAAATTAACTCTTTAATCATTAATAGCTGCAGTGAGTTTCTTTTAAATTAATTGAATGTTCTTCACCCCCACAGTTAAGTCTCCCATTGTTTATTTAGCAAAATCCCTTGAGTAGGCTCTTCAAAGGTGTAATAACATTATTTACGTGCATGGCCACCACTATTTAGACCAAAATCTTACCAACATAAATATTTAATGTAGAGGTGTTTTTTGTAACTCTTTTTATCACAAAACAGCCTGTATTCATAATGTTGATAAATGTTCTAACAGCTTCTTCTAGCGCAGTGGCAACCAGCGCAAGATCTCCAGGTGCTTAAATGCAAGACTTAAGTATTTTTACCTTTCATTTCACATGTCTACCCGGTGGGCTGCTACAAATTAAATATGCCAGTAGAACGACAGCACTAATTTATCTTCATCGAGATCATCTTTTTACAATGTTTTACTGTCTGGTAGACCTCCAAGGCTTTCCAAAATTGACAGGCTCTACATCTATAACAGAATAGAACTCCCCACACAGTAGAAAAGTCTTTTTTGGTACAACTCATGTCTTTAAGATGAAGATGAGTATTAGACAATAAACAGATTTTTGTCCAGAAAGTTAGCTTTCTGTTTAATCATCAGACACTAATCCAGATTATGTAGAGTAACCAGTGTGTTAAAAGTCTGCTTGTCAGAAGTGCAGTCTCTTACCTATTCTTATCAGTAGGGTGCAGAGGTATCCAAGCTCCTCCACCTACAATAGCTAAAATGTGCACCAGATATCCTGTGGATGTAAAGTTACATTTCTATATCCATATCACACTTAGGCCAACAATTTATGCACCCTGCCAACTTTAATAACCATTCCATCTTCAGAGAATTTGCATTCCTGTGTCTTTCTGCAAAAGTCTACCAGAGTCATGGCCTGGGGGAGCCTAACTGTTTATCAAACTGCAGATTTAATTTTAAATGGATAAATTGGCCATTTTTGTCCATCATTCTACAATCAGTATCCTGTGATGCCAAAGAGAAAACATTTTCAGAAAAGTTTGCAAATTTATTAAAAAAAAAAATAGAAAAATGAAATTTTTCAATCATACAAGTATTCAGACCCTTAATTCAGTACTTTTATAGAGGTCCCTTTGGCAGCAATTGCAGCTTAGAGTCTTCTTGGTTAAATCTTTGCAAGCTTTTCCACGTCTGGATTTGGGCAGTCTCTACCATACTTCTTTCAAGCTCCATTAAACTTGTTGAGAAGGGTCTGTAAAAAGAAATCTTAAGGTCTCCACAGATTTCCTTTGGCATTTTAGGCTGAGCTTTGGCTGGGCCACTCAAGGACAGTCAGAAACTTGTCCCAAATCCATTCATGTGTTGTCTTGGATGTGTGCTTCAGGTTATTGCTGTGCTACACCAGTCTAATGTCAGGTACACTCTGGAGCAAGTTTACTTCAAAGACCTTCCCTGAATTCTTAAGTCTCCCAGTCCATGCTGCTGAGAAGAACCTTCACAGTATGTTGCTGCCTCCACTATGCTTCACCATGTGGGTGGTACTAGGCTGGTGATGAGCTCATCTCCTGGTATCTCCCATACATTCAAGACTGTGCTGGGAGACATGGCAATTTCTTCTGACAACATGTATGGATGTGCCATTCAGGAGAAGCTAGACTACCTGTGCAACCTGAATTGGCGACACAACACGTGTGTCACCCTAATTGGGGCTCATCAGATATGCACATTTTTGCTTAACCTTGTGGAGATCGAACCTCAGATGTCAGCGCCCAAGGCAAAGCCTAATTAGCCCCAATTAGAGTGGAATGCATATTGTATACTCTTTGTATTATTTAGCAGGTGCTATATATCATGTCTATGATCTGCTTCTTGTAACTGAGAGGGTGTGGCGGATGGCTGCCGACTGGCTGACCAACCACAAGCGTTACCTTGTAGGTGACCAACCAAATAGCAAATTAAATGTATACTGTGTGTATATATACATAGTTTCTATATGAATATGCAGATAAGCATTCAGAAAGGAAAGATGACATATGGTGTTGCCTTGTATTCACCTTTTAGTATCAATCAGTAATTTTAATGTGTGTGTAACAATAATGTTTTTCATTTACACCTTTATTTATACATGGTAATTGCAGTGGCAGCACTTTTTTTCTAGCTATCAAACCCATTTCTGAATCAGCATTTCCAGTTAGATATGAAAGGAGCAGAACTTATTCAAGGTGAGAACCTGTCCCAGTATGGAAGACTGGGCTTATACACACACACAGACATATTTAACCAAAATTAATGTAAAGTCACCAATTAACCTAACAAGCACAAATTTTGGGGGTCTGAGGCACCTGGAGATGCATTAGTAACTACACATTTGACTTGTATCTTCTGAGAGAGTCAAGCGGCTTTGTTGCCATCCATACACAGTATTGAAGCGTTTAATGACATGAAATAACGGGACTGTGGTGCAACATATATATATATATATATATATATATATATATATATATTGTAAGAAAGGTGCTATATAGCACCTGACCCGACACAGATTGGACACTGGAGGCATGTGTAAAATAACCAGACTTTTATTTATCTTCAGCTGGAGAGCACATCTTCCCCATAATCCCTCCAGCCACATCACAGTCCCAAGCACTATTACTCCCCAGTAAAGCATTTTCTTCTTCTTGGCACCACCACCACTACTACTACTCCTACTCCTACTCCTACTCCTACTCCTACTCCTACTCCTACTCCTACTCCTACTCCCCCCTAGCAACCTTGTCCTCTTCCACTTGACTCTGGCCGATGAGTGGTGGTCGCTGGCTCCTTTTATAGGTCACCTGGAAGTGCTCCAGGTGTTTGATCACCGAGTTCCGGCGGCACTTCCAGGTGTGATGAATCTGTTGCCCACACGGGCTCAGGAGTCCCAAACACAGCACCCCCTGGCAGTACCTGCGGGACCCAACAGGGCTGCCCCCAGCTCCAATTCCCAGGGAGCTCTGTGGGAAACCGAGGCACTACTCCAGCCCAGGGGGGCAGCCATCTAGCGTCCAGGGGGAGGTATTGCACTGTCCAGGGCTGCTCCCCCTGAATATAGTGTACAGGGGCGTCCCGGCTGGACATGGACGCCAGCCGGCTGCCACAATATATATAAACATAGGACAACTGCAAGGCAGTTAAAGAACTGTACTATAAATAAATAAAGGTAAGTGAGTAGATAGTAATAATTTGAAATAAACAGTAATAAATATTTAAACAAAATAAAACAAAATCCTCAAAAACAGAAAAGAAACCATTAGACGTGGTCTGTGTATTTATCCCAATAGTATGATGAAGACAGTAATGTGTCGCCATATTTTATAGTAATGGCAAAATAATATAGCCACAGTCATGCAAAAAGCTTGGAAAATGGCGAATAGTAAAATGCTAAAATGGTATTCAGAAAAACAAAAAGAATATACAAACAGGTAGAAGATCATGACCCTTCTCCCACCTACCTCTATACCAGAAAAAAATTTTGCTCAGTCTCAATGACTTAGACAGCATTTCCGTAATACATAAAATATTTTACAGTCCCTCCCTTTCAAAGATCCAAGAGAACACTAGGAAAAGGATCTCTTACTCAATATTTCAGAAAAAGAGTGGAAGGTAGTAATGCAGAGAATTCACTCGAGCTCCATATGCACAAAGCATACAATTATTCAACTCAAAATTATATATTGAACACATCTGTCTCGCTTAAAACTGTCCAAAATGTTTCTAGGGCAAGATCCAACCTGCAAACGCTGTAGTCAAGTTCCAGCCTCACTGGGTCACATGTTTTGGGCCTACACCCAATTAACATCATTCATGACCAAAATCTTTAAATGCCTTTCAGACAGCTTCGATGTCACAATCCCTCCTAATCCATTAACAGCGGTTTGGTGTACCTCCAGATGGGCTTAAAGCAGAAAAGGACAAACTGTAATTGCCTTTACTACACTATTGTCACATAGACTTATCTTGCTCAATTGGAAGAATCATAACTCTCCTATTCTAAGTCAGTGGGTAACTGATGTTTTATACTGTTTGAAACTGGAAAAAATATAATTTGCACTTAGAGGATCTGTATAAAACTTTTTCATAACCGGGCAGGATCTAATCAATAAGATTTTAGAATAAGCATTTAAATTGAGGAAGCAGGTTCTCTCCCCTCTTTTATTCCATTTATCTTTATTCATTTATTATTTTATCAATTCATTTGTCTTTACTAGCATTAAGTTTTACACTGCTGGCCTAGCTCTCTTTCTCAGGAGTGGGGGTTGATTTGTTTCGAACCTTTTTTCTTTTTTCTTTTTTTTTTCTTTTTGTAAAACTTGAGTTATGTGTATGGAGTGTTATTTGAATTTTAAAAATTCAATAAAATTAAAATAAACTGGGAAAAAAAAAAGAAGATCATGACCCTACCCATAAATATTTCGACAGTTAGAAGAGACATGATTTACCGTTGGCTAAGTCTTATGCACATTTGATATGAGTTTGGCTTAATGTCAAAGATGCAGGGACCAAAGAGGGCAGGCACAGTAGTAGCACTAGGACTCTTGTAGCACCTACCACAAGACGTTATGGCATATGCAGTCATATGCCTTATGGTGGCAGAGCTGTAGCATAGAGAAACTGCTTCTGAGGGCTGTTGTAATCCAGACATCACTGGTTCATGGCTGATCGCTAGATGTTACAACAGTGAAAATCTGTGAACTGAAATGGCTTTTGTTTTGTGATTAATGTTTCCATTGTGATTAATGTTGATCTGTGAAATCAAGGCATTTTTCAAAAGAAATTCTATATGCTGCATTTACCGGTGGCCTTGTTCAACGAATATTTTCCTGGAAATTTACCATGCGGCTATTTTTTTACCTAGTGCCCCATTATACTTTACAAGGCCAGCGTGACATCACAGAGCTGTAGCAGCCACTTTCATAAATTCTGAATATAAATGTACTATACTCCACATTTTATATTGCTGCCCAATCTGCTTCACTCATGCATGACGTCACCATCTGCTCTGTACTCCACCCAGATTTGCACCCTGCGTGCATTAAAAAAAACAAACAAAAGCTTTGCATTATTTTCATTTGAGTGGTACATAATGAGAATATTATGAGTACTGCCACCGAATATATAACGCTGATCCCTGTATGCTCACTCACTCGTTGTAGTACTGGAAGGCAGACTTGACATACTGGCCAAATGCAAGCCATGTGCCACAGCTACAAGGCAAAAGAAACCTTAAAAGGGAGTTGGAAAGCACATCTGACCCTGTAAAAAAATAATAACAATACTAATAGATTTATTATCATTTAAAAAGTTTTTCTACCTTGTTGATGTATGAAAAATGTATGAAGCATCTGCACACATACTGTAGATCAGAAACAAACAAACAGTGGAATGAGCCAGTCTAGCACATCGCACATTGAATGTGTGTCCCGAAGATAGGAACTTTGAGTGTAAAAATATATGTATATATTTAGACATGTTAAACTGTCCGTTTATTTATATACTAGCAGAATACCCACGCTTCGCAG
>JANRMT010062808.1:42188218-42226288 GCA_026402145.1 Polypterus bichir lapradei | reverse complement strand
ATCGGTGTACCAGGAAATCATGCATTGACAAAAGTTCCCCTTTGATTGTAATGCAAAGTGTGATTAAATGCATTATTTTTTAACGCGTTATGGAGCACATGCATCGAAGCTTCTCAGCTGTGCTTGTGCTAAGAAAAGGAAAGATTTTAAAAATAACGTAACACGATTGTCAATGTAACCTTTTGTAAGTAGTGCCTGGAGGATTCAGTATGGAGAAACTCTAGAGACAGCGTGTGTATTAACTTGTGGATTTTTCTGTGAATATTTGGTGGCAGTGTGACGAAGTTGCTTCGGAAGACGGCGTTAGCCGCGGAGCTCAGCTCAGAGCGAAATGAGGTAAATGGGAGGGGAGATGATGATGTGACTCCCCCACCCGCCTTAACTGTCAATCCCCCACAAACACAGTCTCTCGGAATTTGCATAAGCACACCCCTTCACCTGCAATTTTAACTTAGTTACAAAGTGATCAAAACTCTCGTTTATATCCTGCGTCCTCTCATTAAACTTGTATCCCGCATTACCCGTGGGCATGAGAAACGCCAGCGGTAGCCTGTCTATGAACTTAATTTAAAGTTTAGGTTTACACCTTGCTTTCTTTCCGAAATAGCAGCACTCATGAATATGGTAGTATATGTCACTCGCTTGCTTCTTATTGTTTCGCTGCCTTCTCAATTATATAATGCATGTTTTCTTCAGCACTTTTTGGAGGTCTTCCTGGTTTTCTACACACTGCATTGACAGTCAGTTAACGTGATTACGTGGGAGGTGTGATGATGTCACACGAAACTCCACCCCCACGGCTTTCGCGCTCAACTCCATTACAGTATATGCAGAAAAATAGCTTCCAGTTATGACCATTACGCGTAGAATTTCGAAATGAAACTGGCCCAAATTTGCAAGTAAGCTGTAAGGAATGAGCCTGCCAAATTTCAGCCTTCTACCTACACGGGAACTTGGAGAATTAGTGATGAGTGAGTGAGTGAGTCAGTCAGTCAGTCAGTCAGTGAGTGAGTCAGTCAGTCAGTGAGGGCTTTGCCTTTTATTAGTATAGATTTACCAATTGCTAGTTTGTGGCCATTTGCTGTATTTTGTTTGTTGTGATCGTTCCATTTGTATATTTTGCTCACATTTCTGGCCACAATAATCGATGCAGCATAATTTGGACGTGTTTCTCTAGCTGTCAGGAACACTTAAAAGACCATTAGACCATTAAGACCATGCAAAACTATCTCACGTCCTTCTTCCACGTTGCATTCAATGCATTTCATGGAGTTTGGTGAAGTTCCACAACATTTCTGAAATTTTGCCGAACTCACGGCGAAGTGAATTCTGTGGGGTTCGCTCATCTCTAATGGCATTCATACAGCCCTCTGTCTCTGTAACAAATCTGTACAAACAACCCCTCAAATATCTTCCACAGGAAGAGGAATACTTTGTTCCAAGGACTTGACGCAGTTGCTTCCACTCTTAGTACTTTTCAAGTTTAGGTAATTTTTTACACTATAATGACATGCGTTCATTAAACCCAGACACTTGCTTTATGGATTTAGGCTGAATTACTGATTTTTATGAAACACTGCATCTCCCCAGGGTGTTTGCAATGGTGGGTTATAGGACACCAAGCAGTAATCAGTGGACAATTATTTGTGTATTTTATTTGATCGTCCAGATTATATGACTCAGATCAGATGACATGATATACAGTAGAGGATGATCATTGGTGCACAGATATCAAATAACAAATCACCGATTATATTCACCTCTGGCAAGCCATTCTTCCCAATCACGTTTATCAATATGTATTTCCCATTCCCCATGAAAGCTTTGATGTCTGCAAGTGGTTCTACAAAAGCTGTCATCTTTTGAGTGTTACACTCACTGTCTATAAGCAAGCTGGATATGCTGAATAATTTTTAGGTGCATACACAAATCACAGTCGAGGTTTTCCTATGTGAAACCTGAAGGTGTACGGAGGTAACTGTCTCATTCGTGGGACCAGATTTAAACGGTACGGCACCCGAATGGAGAGGGTGAGTGGGTAGCACCACTTCATAACATTAGGAAAGCATGTTGGATCAAAACGTCGTGTTTCAGAGATGGGTTTTATGAAAGGAGAAGAGTCATACAACATCTGTTTTGTACTTTTCAACCTTATTAACATTCTTTCCCAGCTACTGATGTTCTACTTCCTGGGTGCCATTCTTTCCCACACAGGCTGATCATCTGACTGGTATTGTGCTGGAATTCATCCCTTTACTTTGTGGGTGGTGAACATGCAAAAAATCTCCATGAAGATTTTTTTGTACTGAACTAAATTAGGCTATATGAAAGAACTTTTAGTTCAATTTAATTTATACTTATTAAGCACTCTTCCACTTAGAAACTCAGTGTGTTATTCAACAATTATAAACATGAGAAAGGAAATCCAATATAAACTAAGAAACATAATGCAATATACACCAGAATACCATATAACACATGTATACATGCTTACAGTATATCGTGGCTTTAAGGCTACATTTTGGCTATCGTAGGTCAGAAATTCTTGTGATAATACAAACGACAACAAATTAATTTTGATAGAAGATAGTGTTTCTACAAATGCCACCTCAAGGCCTTACTCCTAGGATGGGTCCCAGGATTCTGGTGTTCATCATTCTTATTTAAAGTACCATAAGACACCTCCTTTAATGGACTGCTGTTTGTCCAGTGATTCCTTTTATGTCAGTCTGAAAAGACAAACCCTACAGAAGCACAAGGCTCCCAACAACAGGCCTATTGACCACTGAGGTACCCAGACTCCTCTACCACAATAAGGTCTTTGTCCAGGTCAGGTTAGGTTAGGGAGCTTGCACTGGTACAGCACTTTGCCACACGATGAAACAGCTTGGGATCCTGGTTAGCAACCCCCCAAGCAGACATGCAGTCCTGCCCCACCCTCCAGAGATGACAATGTTTCTGCACAGCCAAGTGTTACGTGGGCATCTCCTTGGCCTGGTCAAGCCACTCGGGTCCTAAACAATGAGGATCCTGTGAACCGGATCACCCTCAGGGAATCGCACCACATGGCTGTAGTGCCGCAACTGACGCTCCCTCACAGTGCAGATAATTTGATTCATTTGGGATGAGAACAAACAAACAAAAAAAGGTGCATGTGTTAGTAGACTACATTAAATATGTGCTTTTTAGCAGCACTTTACAGTGGAGTTAAAAATGGTGCACAAATAGGCTTTTAGTGGCTCAATAGCTTTTATATACAGCAGAGTCCAATTCAAGTGATGTGAAAATGGCATCAATTGATGTCTTAGTGGGTGGACGGCTTGTGACTAATTGTTCGATTTTCTTACACATAACATTTTTGAAAGTATATCCAACAGAGTAGCATCCAATAATTAGAAACTGAAAAATATCTATTAATACAAAATGGCCCAATACTAGCATGAAATCAGTATCAATATTACCCTATGAAAGGAGAAAACAAACTACAATAAGTTCTCCATCTAGCTATTAATATTAGTTAAAAACACAGTAATTCATTAATATTACAGTACATAAATAAGTAGGAACTTGGAAGGGAAATGATTTATTGTATTACTGGAATACCAAAGACACATGTATATTTGGGACTGAAAGATCAGAGGGTGGCTGCCAGAGATCAGGGGCTTAGGCAATTGAAGCCTCCCACCTCCCAACGCCACAGTCCATTCCTAAAGCTGTCCAACATTTGTATCAGTGAGGGCAGTTGCACCTTTCCCATTGTTAAATAGTTCAGACACCATTTAGCTACAGTTTAATAATATTGGTTCTTTAAAATAATAATCTGCAGATAATACTGAGAGCTGGAGGCAGATGGTGCACTTTATTCAATTGTGTCTCATGTACTAAAAAATGTGTCAGATGCCTCACCAAAGTGGCAAATTCTATTGAAGACTTTTCAAATTTTAAAAATAAAAAATAAAAACTACATTACATAAAAAATAGCAGCACTACTGAGCAAGCAGGCTGAGGAACAGTGGATAGATATGTTACACTCTAAAGAGAATGGCAGAGATACTGTAAACTGTTTCTATTTATCAGTGGAATGGTGAGGATGCTGGGAGCAGAGTTGGTGAAGGTGGATGAGTTTAAATACTTGGGATCAACAGTACAGAGTAATGGGTATTGTGGAAGAGAGGTGAAAAAGAGAGTGTAGGCAGGGTGGAATGGGTGGAGAAGAGTGTCAGGAGTAATTTGTGACAGACGGGTATCAGCAAGAGTGAAAGGGAAGGTCTACAGGATGGTAGTGAGACCAGCTATGTTGTATAGGTTGGAGACGGTGGCACTGACCAGAAAGCAGGAGACAGAGCTGGAGGTGGCAGAGTTAAAGATGCTAATATTTGCATTGGGAGTGACGAGGATGGACAGGATTAGAAATAAGTTCATTAGAGGGTCAGCTAAAGTTGGACGGTTTGGAGACAAAGTCAGAGAAGCGAAATTGCGTTGGTTTGGACATGTGCAGAGGAGAGATGCTGGGTATATTAGGAGAAGGATGCTAAAGATAGAGCTGCCAGGCAAGAGAAAAAGATGAAGGCCTAAGAGAAGGTTTACGGATGTGGTGAGAGAGGACATGCAGGTGATGGGTGTAACAACAAGATGCAGAGGACAGAAAGATATGGAAGAAGATGATCCGCTGTGGCAACCCCTAACGGGAGTAGCCAAAAAAAGAAGAAAGAAGAAGTCTTGATTTTTAATGTGGTATTAATGATTTAGCACTAGGACATTTTTTGCCATACCAGTAAAATATGTATCAATTACCAATAGATGTTATCAACTGCTTGGCATCTCTGCCTGATGCACCTGCAATGGTAACCTTTGGCCAGGTTCAAGGTCATCAGCTGGGGACCACCATTCATTGATGTTTCACTCCTTACCCCAATACATCTCCTGGTTGCAAAGCAGTGCCATGGAGATCTCCCTGCCACCCCCTGCAGCTAGCCTTTCGGTCAGATGTTAGCACCCCAGTTCCTATCCTTCCTCCTAAATGTCAATCAGAAGCTACCTCTCTCTGCCTCTCTGCAGGCTCTCTGTTGCTTAACTCCCACGCATTTGAGCAGGCAGTAGAATAAAATGCTGACGAATCCATGGTATCCTACCTCAACAGGGCAAATGATGGCTCTCCACCGGACTTACCCGCAATAAGCAGCCAGCTAAATCCTGAGACCAGTGGGACATCCCTTAAATAGGAGTATTCAGATATTTAAAGATCCTGGTGCCAAAGCTTCTTTATCTTAGAATTTTAGAAATACACTCATTTTGAGATAACAGATGGCCTCTGGAATATAAATATATATATTAGCCAGGGACCCGGATTGGCCCACGTACATGAGCAGAGTAGGTTAAGGTTAAGTAGGTTAAGTAAAGAAAGCAAAGTTTTTTTCGTTTTTTTAAATGGTGATCCTGTCGTTATTGCCAGCAGTCCCATCTGTCATACACACTGCCTCTCTATCAATATCTCTGCTCTCGAGAGTTGAGAATTTGTACTTTAGTGTCCGATTGGTTTCCAGAACTGAGGTAACTCCTTGCTGGATTGTAGCCATAAACACTGTTATGTCTGACTTGACCTCGTAGTTCAAGGAGGAGAGTTACATTATGAAGAAAGATGACAAGGCAGGAGTTAAACAACAATGCATCAATTCTCATTTGTGCTGCTCTGCATTTACACCCTCAATCAAGGATCACCCAGCACACCCCTGCAAAAGTGCATGATAGTCCTTTTTATATTACAGTAGAACAAGGAAGCATGCAGTGTTGTCCAGTTAAGAAATGTTATGCTCTGGTCATTTTGTCTGCTGGTCAGGCTTGAGTATGTTTATTTGATTCACTTGCTTTGAGCGAACAGGTGGAACTGGTGTGCAAGGGATGCACAAAAATTGAGAGGGTCAAAATTTTACGTAGTTTATCTGGTCTGTAGAGGTGCTAGAGAACAATTATTTAAAATTTAGTGCAAATCTGTCAAAGGGCATAGGACTGTTTTGTTGAACATATAGACAGATGGATGTTCTGAACCGAAGAGGTTAGTTGGCACCTTTCATGTTAGGTGCACTGCATAGGTGATCTCATAACACAATGAAACTCTTGGTGAAGCAGCACATGGGCAGATATGTAGGACTAAAGTGACAAAACTGTTGTCCTCTCTGGCAGGAAATACTGCAGCCCCAAACCTTAGGCCAGAAGCTGACTACCTTGAACAACTAAATCTAATCATAATCACCAGAATGCTATTCACTGTCACAAGACGGTTAGTGTATTTTTACATTTTTTTATTGATACAATACCATTTTGTATTTTCCTGCTGTACTTAGGGCGGAGTGGTGGCTCTGAGGCTAAGGATCTGTGCTGGTATCCAGAAGGTGCCGGTTCGAATCCCTGTCACTGCCAAAAGAGATCCTACCCTGCTGGGCCCTTCAGCAAGACCCTTAACCTGTAATTGCTCCAGGGGTGCTGTACAATGGCTGACCTTGTGCTCTGACCCCAAGGGGTATGTGATAACTAACAAATTCCTTAATAGAAGAAAAGGCGAAATAAAGAACAAAAAAAAAAAGAAGTGATGTGCAGCTATTTATGAAGTTAACTGAGATCATCTGCCTCAGACTTTAAATTAATAAAAAGCATTGGCTAACACAGTATCTCCTGAAACATTTACTGTGAGCAGGCAGCTGGCTCAGTAAGTACACCTACAGTATTTGACAGAGAATGTTCAAGGAGATGCATTCTTGCTTAGTAGTGATAAACACACAATATCTAGCTAAATGTAGGCGGACACCACTCCAAATGACTGAGTTCAGGTATTTCAACCACTGTCATTGTTAACATGTATTGAACATAAAATCAAGAACACAGCCATGCACTCTCCATTGACAAACATTGGCAGAAGAATGGGTCGCACGAAAGAGCTCAGTGACTCACAGAATGCCACCTTTGCTGCAAGTCAGTATGTGAAATCTTGGCTCTGCTAATTCTATCCAGATCAACAGAGAGTGCTAGTGAAGAGGAAGTGACCAAAAGCAACAACAGCTCAGCCACAAAGTGGCAGACCAAACACAAACTCACAGAGTGGGGCCACCAAGTACTGAAGTGCATAGCACATAAAAATCACCTGGCCTGTGTTGCACCACTCTTAACAGAGCTCCAAGCTGCCCCTGGAAACCACATCAGCACATGAACTGTGTGTCAGGAGCTTCATGAAATGAGTTACTATGACCAATCGGCTGCACTCAAACTTAAGAAAACTACACGCCAGCCAACTATGCCACGCTCACTACCAGTGGACACTGGAGAAGTGGAAACATGGAATTGATGAGTGACACTTCATTAAGCGGCAGTCTGGTAGACGTATCTGGGTTTGGTGGATGCCTGGAGAACATTATCTTCTAGATCTTACAGTGCCTATTGTATAGATTGCTGGAGGATAATGGACTGGGACCAATTTTTATTGTCCGGGCTAGGCCCTTGGGTTCCTATTAAGTGTACTGCCTATTTTACAGCATGCAAAGACATTTTAGACAATTGTTACCCTCGATTCTGCGACAATTTGGAGAAGGCGCTTTTCCTGTTCCAGCATGACTGTGTCACTGTGCATAAAGCCAGGTACATAAAGACTTGGAGGGGCTCAAATGGCCCGCACAGGGCCCCGATCTCAAACCTGCTGAACACCTTTGGGATGAATTGGAATGCTAATTGTGAGGTGGGTCTTCTTGTCAAACATCAATATCTGACCTCACTAATGCTCTTTAGGCTGAGTGGCACAAATTCCTACAGATGTGTGACAGTCCTGCTCCATACTCACTCTTCCTTTCTTGGGAGCCTCTTCTCTCTTTCATTTTTCCTCCTCTCCTGTGCTGACCCATACTTATATGGCTCTGTGGGCGCAGCATCAAAATCACACACCGCAGGCCAATGAAGCAATTGAGAACGATAGCACCTTCACGTGTAGGTGCATCACGCCCCAATTACCTCATCAACTCCCTGCAGTTGCATGAGCGTGCCCATGGAGACTGACACGGCCAAATGGATTATTTATAAAAAACTGCCATTTGCTCAGAGCCGCAGACCTGCTATACCACAAGACACACTCCAGAATCTTGTGGAAGGCCTTTCCAGAAGACTGGAGGCTGTTATGATTGCAAAAGGAGAGCTAACTCCATGTTAATACCCATGGATATCCATCAAGCTCATACAGGTGTAATGGTCATGTTGTGCACAACTTTTTTACATATGGTGTATTTATCAGTTTACTCTCTGCATGGCTTTAGCAGTCTGCTTCTAAAGATTAATGTTGAATTCATTCCAAATATGCTATATTTTGATTATATGAAATGTTGTATACAAGCACTACATTAAGTAAGACAAGAGTTTCATCTCCGTGCCCAGAATAATACCAAGGAACCGAAATGTATCAAAAATAATTGCAATTATTTATGAAGACACACACAAGGGAGGGATAAAGACATCAGATCTCCAAGTACCAAAAGATCAGGGTCACAGGTAGTTGTTCCAACTATCCACTGGGGTGGCTCACCCACCTGAAACATTTTAAACCAAAATACTTCCTGTCAACTCCCCTCTGTCTTTACAATACAATACAATACAGTTTATTTTTGTATAGCCCAAAATCACACAGGAAGTGCCACAATGGGCTTTAACAGGCCCTGCCTCTTGACAACCCCCCAGCCTTGACTCTCTAAGAAGACAAGGAAAAACTCCCAAAAAAACCTTGTAGGGAAAAATGGAAGAAACCTCGGGAAAGGCAGTTCAAAGAGAGACCCCTTTCCAGGTAGGTTGGGCGTGCAGTGGGTGTCAAAAGAAGGGGTTCAATACAATACAATACACAGAACAGAACAAATCCTTAATAAAGCATAATAATAAAAATTTTAGAAGTACAGAGCAGAATTTAACAGTAGATGATATCATATAATAAGATTTTGATATTTTTAGAGTGCTGGAGACCTCATCCGTCAAGCTGCCTCCCCATTTGGCCATTCCACGGCTGAAACGTTGCTCGGCCAGCCAATCCGATGAAAGGGCCCCTCTTTCCCATGATTCCTGTGATCCTCCACCAGGGATGACTTTACCATAGGCAGGCAAACAACTTGGCAGGTGGGCCGTGGCACCAATTGCCACATTTGAGTACCGAGAACAGAAACAGAATAGGTGAGGGTTAGTATTCAATTATACTTATCATGTTACTTATGTTTTAGTGCTAATGACTAACAACAGAGATGCAGTATGTACAGTTAATCAGCAGCTCTAGTCAGGATATGCTAAACTGAAGTAGTAAGTCTTCAGCCGGGATTTAAAGGCTGGGACCGAAGGGGCATCTCTTATAGAAGCAGGAAGACCATTCCACAGTTTAGGGGCCCTGTAACTAAAAGCTCGACCTCCCACTGTTATTTTATTAATCCTTGGAATCATAAGCAGACCGGCATCTTGAGATCTTAATGTGCGCTCAGGTTTGTAAGTCATGATAAGTTCAGACAAGTAAGCCGGACCTTGGCCATTTAATGCTTTATATGTTAAAAGGAGGATTTTGAAATCTGCCCTAAACTTAACCGGGAGCCAGTGTAAGGATTTAAGAACTGGAGTTATGTGTTCATATTTTCTTGTTGTAATAATTCTTGCAGCCGCATTTTGGATTAACTGGAGGCTGTATAAAGAACAGTTTGAACAGCCAGTGAACACCGCATTACAGTAGTCAATCCTACTAGAGATAAATGCATGAATTAATTTCTCACAATCCTGTTTATTTAGAAAGCGCCTTAATTTCCTAACATTTTTAAGATGGAAGAAACATGTTTTGGACAACTTTGTAATATGTGCTTTAAATGACATGCTAGAATCAAAGATAACTCCTAGATTGCGGGCTGATTCAGTAAAATTAATTGGGATTCCAACTGAGTTAAGTGTCGACAAAATATTGCTGTGATCAGCGTCATTCCCTCCAACAATTAACATCTCTGTTTTATCTGTATTTAAAGACAAGTAGTTCTCATTCATCCATTCCTTTAATTCACTAACACAACTAATTAAAGACAACATCGGAGAAACTTCATTTGATTTAAATGAAAGGTATAACTGGGTGTCATCTGCATACGAGTGAAAATTAACATTATGTTTCCTAATGAGAGATCCCAGTGGAAGCATGTAAAGTGAAAACAGTAAAGGTCCCAGTACTGAGCCCTGTGGGACACCATATTGAACTTCTGTGTATAATGATGGAGTACTGTCAGCACATTTCTGTACATATTGGAATCGATTTGATAAATAAGAACTGAACCAAGCGAGCACGTGGCCTGTAAGACCAACATCATTTTCTAGCCTGTGCAGTAAAATAGACTGGTCAATGGTGTCAAATGCTGCACTTAAGTCTAATAACATAATTACAGTGGAGTTTCCTTCATCAGAGGATATCAGAATGTCATTTACAACCCGTGTTAGTGCAGTTTCTGTACTATGACCAGTGCGAAAACCAGACTGGAATTTCTCAAATAAATTGTAATGCATAAGGTGTGACTGAAGCTGACTGGCGACTACTTTTTCTAGTATTTTAGAGAGAAATGGTAAATTTGAAATAGGCCTATAATTATTTAGTATGTGTGGGTCTAGGTCTGACTTTTTAAGTAAAGGTTTAATGACTGACACTTTTAGTGCATCAGGTACTGTGCCATGCAGTAATGAACTATTGATAACGGTTAGAATAGGTGCTGCAAGAACATCCATTGCACTTTTTACTAGTTTTGTTGGCACTGGATCTAGGGAACAAGTAGAGGGCTTCATTTTAGTAATTAAAGTTAAGACTTCCTGCTCAGTTACAGGATTAAAATTACTAAAGTGCTGAATGCAATGTGCAGCAGGGTCTGCTAAGCTAGTATTTGGTTTGTACTGTGATGCTGAGATCTGGGATCTTATATTTTTAATTTTCTCATTGAAGAAGTTCATGAAGTCTGTACTGCTAATATCTGTTGGTATTTTGCACTGTTGATCTGAATTGCCATTTGTTAATTTAGCCACTGTTCTAAACAGTACCTGAGGATTTTTATTATTGCTATCTATTAATGTAGAATAGTATTCTGAGCGAGCTTTAAAGAGGGCTTTTTTATATTTATTAACACTCTCTGTCCATGCAATTTGAAAGACATGTAGCTTTGTTGTTCTCCATCTACGCTCCAGTTTTCGACACTCTAATTTAAGAGCTCGAGTATTTTCATTAAACCAGGGAGAGTTTCTATGCGCTTTGATCACTTTTGTTTTAAGGGGAGCCACTGTGTCCAGAGCATCTCTCAAGGTCACATTATAATGTGATATTAGCTGATCTAAATTGTTTTCCATGTTTACATTTGATGTTAACTGATCTAATTGGTTTTCCACAATTACACTCGACTTACTCAAGGTGTCTATAAATTTTGAAGCAGAATTACAATCTAGATGTCGCACTGTCTTTGTTTTAATCTGTGAGTGCGTTGGCATGGGCAGAACTAAATCAAATGTAATTAAGAAGTGATCAGAAATAACTACATTTAATGGAGTAATATTTAAATTTTGAATTTCAACTTTGTAAGTTATAATTAAATCTAATGTGTGGTTATGATTATGAGTTGGACCTTTGACAATCTGACAAAATCCTACTGAATTTAACAAATAAGTAAAACATTTGCTAAAAGTGTCAGTTTCCACATCAATGTGTACATTAAAATCCCCCATCAGAACTACGTGATCATAATTTATAGCCAAATCAGACAGAAGGTTGCTAAATTCAGTCATGAACAATGAATATGGCCCTGGTGGTCTGTAGACTAGCACTATAATTGTGTTGGAATCTGTTTTAATATTTAAAACGAATACCTCGAAGGATGTAAAGTTGCCTAAATTTTTAGACGTGATTTGCATTTTATTACAATGAATTATTCCAAGGCCTCCTCCTCTTTACTCACCCCCAACTATCCATCTCACTCTGTATCTGTCATAGCATTGGTCACAGTGGGCTCCAATTGCCCTACATACAGTATATTACCTTCAGAGCCATAGGTAACCTGCTTTGGCCACAAAGACTGCAGGATGAAATTCTGCAGCTCAGAGGATGTCTAGCATGCACAGAGAGCACAGTCCTACGCTCACTAGCTATGAGCAGTGTGCTAATGAGAAATGACTGGCCTTAAACATGCAACATGGTCAAGTTTCCTGGCTAGGGAGTTTCTGGCTTCTTGCAAAGTGTTTATGGTTTCCCTCTCCCTGGTGCCTTTCACACCGTGGCAGTAGTTACACTCCCAATATGCTACATAAAGACATAATCCTATTGCCGGCATTGGTTCTCCTCTGCATTGGTGCCTGGCGTCTCTCCTATTCTCAGGGACCACATTTTTCCCTGTCAAGACCTTGCACCCCATGCAACCTTCGACTATAAACATTTATTATTGTTGCTAAAGGAACAAGTGCAAATATGAACTCTGTTGTACTTGTTACAACAGAAAAAAATTAACTGAAATAAAGCAAATTATACAATAGCAAGGTCTACTTCCTCACTTTTTTAGAGAATGATACATAAAACGCATAAACTTACACAGTTAAATCTAGATGAGACAGTAGTGCTGGGAGGTATACAGGTATATGGATTTTTCTTATACCGCAATACCGGTTTAAATAGCCTAAACAACGTTAGGAACGTGGCACAGCAAGAAACTGTTTAAGCGGGGACCTTTTTCACTGCTACACAGCTAAACACTCTTGCAACGGAGTATATGCGTTAGTGGAGGTATTGAGCGGTGAAAATGGACAGAGAACATTTAGTAACTAAAGCTGTAGCAGACAAAGTTGAACATGATGACAAAGAAAAACTTTTGCCGAAAAAAGGAGCCATGTCTGTTGTCTGGAGATACTTTGGTTTTAAAAGGTCAGACGAGGACCAAACAACTATTTACTGCAAATACTGTTGAGCTAAAGTTGTCACCACGAGCAATTGGCTGCACCACCTTAGCCGCACACATGCTTTGGAGGACCATGAATATATGTAACTCAGATTGGCACACCCCACGTCCTCGGGTAAAACTGAAAAAGCTAGAGGACACTCGAGTCAGACATCACTTGTAGACGCGTTTGCTAGAGGTACTGCCTACGACAAAAAAAGCAAGCGGTGGTTCGAGATAACCAACGCCATTACAATTCATATAGCTGACGTGTCAGTGGACAGAGATTGTTAACATTAACAGTGTAGTTGATTTACAAAAAATATTTACTATTTATTCCTTTTCTAAGACATGTTCAGTGCAATACAATTTTTGACAAACACCTCTGCATATTTTTACTAAGTCTAAATGCCTCTTTGGATGGTTGAAAATATGTTGTTTAAGTTGTTTGCAAAATTTGTTCAAAAGGTTCTATATTTTGACAGCATCTGTCATGCAATGTGATTCCTTCTCTTCATTAGTGCCACCCCCTTGAAAACTATCACTTTATGGGGCCATGCAAACCTGTATTAATACTTGTGTGCACATTAAAATGTTTTTTTTGTACAATTCTCATGACAGTGGAATAGGTTATTCTTAGTCAGTCTACTGCAGTAATTGCAGTGGAAAATGTGGTTAACATCCGCTCATGCATGGGAAAAAAAATACCGTTTAATACCGTGAAACTGGAATAATTTAGAAAAAAACCGTGATATAGAATTTTGGTCATACCGCTCAGCACTATGAGACAGACAAATCTTTTTCCAATCCCTTGTTACTTTACAGTACAAATAAATTAAGAGTAGAACCAAGATGTAAAGTATGTGCACTTTAATACAAAATACATTTACACTAAAAACACACTTAGCATTTGGATGTGCATTTACTGACTGCAAAACAGAACATGTCCTCTTTTCTTAACAGTAATACTTACAAATTTAAGGATCTTTAACTACAAGAATGTTCACAGCATGCTCAGTATATATAAAAAAAGAGTTGCAAATCCTTTATATCTTTTAAATAACAAGAATTGTAAAAAATTGCTGAATAAAATACATACAATTTGCTGGAGATTTTCCTGTTTTAAAATATTTACATTTTGTACAATATTAAAATACACATTTCCTGCATGGGGAAAATAGGCAACTTTAAGAAAACAGTAATTTGGAATACTGTCAGAAATACTTATAGTTTAAAAGTGTAAATTTAAACAAAGAATAAGGGCTTTCAAATTTGCACTAAAGTGTCTTTACATAAAGGAAAACGGCTTTGAATGTGCAGATGTTTGTCCACCACAGCATCATGCTACATACTTGACAATCTTAATTTTCAAGGAATGCTAGAATCATGTTATGGTGATAATGAACATTATTTATACACTACCCAAGACTACATACATACCATAGTTTATCTATGGAATGCATTTATACTTGTACATAGAATGATTCACTTACAATCTACAACAGCAGAGGTGTAACTGTACACAAAGTTCATGAGCAAAGAAATGGTGGCTAAGCAGTTTTTACTCTAATTCTGTGAAAGTGTCTCAACTGTGATGTTTGAGGGCTATAATCATGCTCTATATAAACCATTATAATACTAAATAATAATGCATTTTCAAAAATCCACAGTACCAAATAGCTTACACATTTTGGGACTATGTGATGTGTGATGTCTAAAAACTTCTTGGTGCTTTTCATTAATCTGTCTATAAACTACTGCCCACAATGTACAAGATGATCAACGGCATATTTTATGCAAGTTTGGCTTACAATTAACACAAAGGACAAGGGAAGAGTATATATTGCAGCAGGGAACCAAGTATCTTTCCTCCGGTTATAAACTCCATTTAAGACATTTTCTGGTAATAAATATGTAATACATAAGAAATAGGAAAATGTAAGCTGATGACAAAATATTACTGCTGTGTACCAGATTATTTAAAAAATGCTCAAAAATGTAGTTGATAAAAAGGAAGGAGATCAAGACTGTTTTTTATTGCATATAAAAAATAGAGGACTTTACAATTTTAAACATCTCTACAACATTTCCCTCAAATCATAAAGATATTCTGTATTTTTACCAAAATACATAAGCATTTCAGAATATGTTTACCCCATTTTCACCTCTGCATTATCTTTATTAGTTAGAATAATCCTAGTGAGCCTCTTAAAGTGTCAAAAGTGAAATAAAAAAAAAAAAAATCCACCTTTTGTCCATTTTTAGAAACTGCCTTTTCCTGTACTGGGTTGGGAAGCCACACCCGATTTCAAAAGCAATAGGCTCAATGTGTACTAAAATATGCTCTGTAGTGGCAGGTCATTAACTGCTAACTTCTGCTAATACTGTTTCAGACAATTGCTACCTTGTATGTATTCAGTCCATATCTCAACCTCTCTCCAGTATCATATACACATCTCCAAAAACACTAATTATTGTATATCCATAGGAGATGTACTGTATTAGCAGTTCAACTGGACTGAAATGAATATATACTAAAATGTCTTCATGAGTCTGAAAACATCATTCTTTACCAACTGTGTTAATTACACGTCTCAGGCTCAGTGCATGGAACATAAATGCTCAAAGACACTATCTTAAAATGTCATAAATGAATGTAGCTCAAATAAGCAGAAGCACGTAGGTTAGTCACTTACTCAACAAGTAAGGTCAATTTCATCTTTAATTAAAATGACATTCATATGAATGAATAAATACATAAATTTAACCCTGAAACAGTACTATGCAGGCTCAGATTTTTCACAATTTGGTAGCTGTAACCCTGGACAAAATACACCAAGTACCTTGAATAAATAACAAATGACAAATATTAATTTTGCATTACCCCTTTAAGTATTTTAGATGACACACTACTGTAAACTTCAAAGTGCCTTCAATGCCAAATATTTTAAAGATATTCTGTTCTAAAAGAAGAATCAAGAAGAAAGGCAATGCAAAAATGAGAGAATTTAGAAATGTGCTATTTTATACGTAATATTCGCTTGCATGAGGTTAGACTGTAACACACTGAGTTAGCACATGTATACACCACACTTACAATAAGTATCTCAGAAAACTGTGTTATGTGCTTCACCACTTTGCAATAGTATATAAAAGTATTAAATTAGTCATTTCCAGACAAAACTCAACAAAAGAACAGCACGGCAAGGACTGTTGTTACATCAATTTTCACAAGGTACATTCACAAACGGTAATCAGAACTGACATGCATTGTCGCGAACATTAGTGGTACTGACACAATTGGCCAAATCACATAAATATCAAAGACAGTTAATTCAAATTATGATCTGCTCCCACATGCATACCACCTCTAGTCAGCTGAGGAAGAATATAAACCTGATACAGGCATTAAAGTGGTACAAAAAATAAAATAAACCCTAAAAAATTGTGTACAACATAATTTCCTAGCCAAGTTAAATTATTTTTGTAATATTTCACTACAAATGGATCACAAGTGAAGCCTGAAGATGAATTTTTTGTCCCCTTAATTAATATTTTTTCTTATTTTAAAATGCTTCAGTTATCATGCAACAACCAAATGTTGGCAAACATAAAAAAACAAACTTTTTATCTTTTGCCATGCAAATTTCATAACTGTAAGTTGGCACCTTACAAAATATCTTATAGCTGCCCATAGGAAACAGTTATGTTCCTTTTTGAATTTCTGAACTACCACAGAAAACAGAGTACAAGGAACATTTCTCCACCTTACTTTTGATTCCGATATGGAAAAAAGGATAGCTGCAAATCCAGAAAGTCCATTTTCAGTAAACAACAGCTTAAAAAATAATCCGCTTGGTTATGGAATTTGTGGAATTGGCAGAACAAAATACACAAGGTCTTTGCTTCAAAGAAAAAAAATATCAGGATGCATCCCTAGATATCCAGCCACTCTCTGTCAAAAAGTTCAAAATCCTTTTTTTAATGACTTTGTCCAGGTAACTTGGGAGACGGCTTTTAGATGGGATTCCTTGACGTTTCTGCAAGTGGTCTTTTATTATTATCGTTTTCACAGTCAGGTAACTAGTTGGACTGAGATTGAGAGAGTTACAGAGCACTTTTTCCCGCTCAGATAACAGCTCAAACCCTGAAAGATGCTCAATGGCAGCAAACTCACTGTCTTTTCCGTCTTCTTTTATGCCACTGCTCCCTCCACCACCTGTACTGCCACCTCTCTTGGACTGGTTCACGCTCTTATTCTCTTTACGCTTCTCTCTTTTATGACGAGCTGCCTCAAACTCCACAGACTCATCAAGCTTAGTAATGCCATTGCGTCGATACCTCTGCAGCTCACGAATCTTTGCTCGCAGAAGGCGTTCCTTGTGCATGTTTTCAAAAAATTCTTCAAGTTCCCGAAAGGCCATAAACTGACAAAGAGGTCGCAGCTTGAGTCGCTGCTCCTTCTCCTCCTTGGTAATTTTTCTTTTGACAGTTGCTGAAGTTGCTGCTGTGACTGCAGGGGTCGCATTCCCAGTAACTGCCTTGTCTTTTTCTTTTTCCTTTTCTTTTTTATCTTTGCCAAGGAATGCTGGCACTAGGTTGTAGTCCCGAGCAATCGTCTTCCGACGCTGTCTTTCTTTTAGTTTACGCACATACATATCCACGTGGGCACGTTTCATTTCAATCTCTACATCGTCATCGTCGTAATTCACAGAAAGTCCACTGATGAGGGTCTCAGCATCTTGGTCATACTCAATCTCATAGTCATCACGTAATGGCATATAGCCCAACTGCTGCTGTTCAGCAACTGAAATATCTAATGGTGGTAGTGGGGTTGTCAGACTTGGAGAGAGGGGTCCTCCACTAGGACATGTGTGGTCTGTAACCCGATTTGGTATACTGTCTGGAATACAGGCTTTGCCTAAATTGCCATGTATGTACATATTAACGTAGTGGTCCATCACTTCCTGGGGTGTACGGGAGGGTCCAACATGAGCAGCCATGTCCTCCTAAAAAATAAAACATTAATATATAATGAATATATAGAGAACTACATACTATAGTCATTGCAATTAATTTAGATAATGTAGATAAAGTTAGAGATTATACCAACACAATGTGTGAATGATTGTACAAGAGTACAGTTTTCAGCCTCTTCCCCAATGTTTGACTTTTTTTTTTGTATAATGTCCAGCGTGATGTGAAAGTAAAACTACACAAATTTAAACAAACAGCTTTGGTTTGTTATAAGACATTTAAACATTTTGGAAATAGGTACTAGCAACTCCTTTCTGCTGACAGGCAGGCAACAGACATGCTATTTAACCAGAAAAAGCTCTCCAGTACGTGTCTGGGGGCAATTTCATCTCACACCCATGTTACTAAGTGGAAGGTTTTCCTACCAGAAGAAGCAGTGATGAACTCTAACATGTAGGCTCCAGTTCTGTCCTATTTTTTTGACTATGCATGAAGCAGTGAAAAATAGGGATGTGTCTATACTACGTGTTGGTACTCACGTCAGTCTGATATTATCTGTTAAGTCCTCATACACCATATCAGCTCTGTCTTATGGCTTTATGAGTACCAAACAAGTACTGAACTCAAACATCAGGTGGCAGAATATATAAACAGGGACTATACTAAAATGCCACAATTTGCAAAATTTTAAGAATTACATATAAGAATAAGAGAATGATTTGAATCTTCTTCTCAAATGAAAGACAAGAAGTGAATGTAGTACCTGAAAAACTAACTGGAGAAACAAAGATACCAGCTGCGCAACACAATCTTCATTAAACACATTGTGCTTACATACCAGTCAGATTACATTATGTACTTGATGTTTGTGTTCATGCAAGGTTATTCTAGGTACAACGTTTATTTCAACTTCAGTTGTCATGTATACATTTGAAGTTACAATATACACAAATTTATTTTATACACCCCTAAAACCCATAAGCTCCAAATCTCTCCATTTTGCTTTGTGTTACTGTAGCCTCTACTTTGTGTCATTTGCTTAAGGATGGACTTGTGCTATGAGACACAAACAGGTTCAAGAAGCTTTAGCCAAACTATACATGGAGATGCCACCAATGACGAAATGACCATGGCATACTTATGCCAATAACAAAACAAATAAAAGCATTTAATATAAAAATATGGATAAATTAATATTCCTAATCACAAAATGTCACTATGCCAATTCCCATTGCGAAATGATTGACAGTTATTTTTCAATTTATAAGAGATCTTACATTTTGCATAGAGCACACAGCAAGTATGCACTAATTTGCTGCTTTCCTAAATATTGCACAAGTCACACCTTGATGCTTCTAAACCCCATATTAATTTTGCTTACACTGCTTTTAGTTCTTTGCCAGTTGCACTTGAGAGACATTGTATCTTCAAACAAAGTTATAGCTGCTTTCTGGAATTTTTACAAATGAAAATCAAACTACAATCAACACCACAAAATGTAACTTATGTGATGAAACATTTCTAGATAAATGTTACAGCTAGGAATTTAACCATCACAGTCCTGCCACTTCTAAATTAAATCTATTTGCAAATTGAAGTAGTTAGCCTGAATTGTCATTAGTAATACATAATGATGAGGAAATACTTAAAGACTACCACAATGCAACCTTTAAGTATATTTAGATGTTTCACCTGTAAATCATGTAATGTTTCATAGTATCTCAGTTTAAATAATAGTCTCCTTGGAGAAGGGACCTGCTCTCAATGTCTGTGCATGTTCAAGACTACTTATGTATGCGCAATTGTGTGTCCTTTTTGTCAAGGTAAATCTAACCGATTCTGACATTAGGATAAAATAACACTTTCTCTTTCATAATATTACTTCTTGTGTGCCCAGATTCCTGTTTTCGTGAAAGGTTTTCACGTGCATCTCATTAGGAAGCAATGTATGAATCTTAAACATTTCATACATTATAGATTCACTGCAAGCAAAAATCAGTATAAATATTGATAGTACAAAAAACATATTTAACAGAAATGTTCATGCATGTGTCTATTGTTGGTATTACATTACTGTCATTATTCTGAAGAGATATGCAAGGGGAAATTCTACTATGGGTAAATTCTACTATGTACACAACAATAAACTTGAATATAAAGTTCAGACATATCTATCTCAGCGAAATATCTCAAGATGAAACAGTGTCCTACATACATTACTAGACAACCAATATAATTCAACTCCCTTTCTTGGCTAATTTAGCACAAAAGCTCCTGTTAGAACCAATAACCAGTGTGGTCAGTGAAGGGCATTTTAGTACAGAGTTACAGATAAAAAATGAAATTAAATGATCTGTGATAGATAATGGTAATTTAAACAAGTTAGATACTTTTTTACGCTGCCAATAATAACAATTAGGCTGCAAGAATTACAATTATTTTTAATGGAAATTCCATTTTGTTCAAATAATTTGTACCTATTGTTTGTTAATTAAATATATGTAACAATTATTAATTTCAATAAACTACATTAAAATAATGTGTATTCTTTCTTAATCAAAAAATTTATGTTTCATTCACTATAGCTTATTAATTAGAACTGTTCTGTCAAGTGGCATTATTGTTATATCATCCATTCACAGTATTACAACATACAATGGCACGAAAAAACTTTACCCAGGACTGCAGTGCAACATATACATAAACACAGGAGAAGTGCAAGACAGGAAACAAAACTTTATTGACAAACAGATAGATAGACACCAATAATTTAAATTAGACATAAATAAATTAACAACAACAACTAATAATTTAAAAAAAAACAACAATAGTAACAAGTGTATGTACTGCATATAAATAAGATATTGCAAGTGGATCTGAGGCCAGGAGGGCAGTGAAGAGTTCACTGTTTAGACAGGCCACATCTATTTGTAATTACAGCACATGGTAGAACTAGTTCAGATGCTGTGGAACCTTCTGACAGATGGAAGTGGAACAAAGAGACTGTGGGAGGGGTGGGAATGATCCTTCACAATGCTATAGGCTTTGTGGGTGCAACACATTAGAAAGATAATGGAGGGCAGAGAGATCTCAATGATCTTTTTTGCTATGTGCACTATCTGTTGTAGGGATTTACAGTTAGAGACACTGCAGTTCCCAAGCCAGACAGTGATGCAACTGGTCAGAATGGTCTTGATGGTGTCCCCATCCTCGTATATTCTTTATATTCTTTCAAATTAAAGTACTTGTATTTTTACTCTGTATTAGCAATGATGCTTACCTAATAAAAAATGTTTGGAAAGTGAGGGGAAAATTATCTCAGTGCTTACTCCCTTGAGCTTTTAGGAGCACATGGCTACACAGGTGTTGCAAAACAAACCTGCACTGCAAACTAAGGAATTTCTTGCTGTTTTATAGCCAACTATGCGTGTCCCTCTTTAACCTACTGAATCTGTTCATATGCTTAGTGTCTAGTGATAAATTTCAATCAAAATTTCACACTTGCATAAATCCTGACCTGTGAAAGATGACTGGAATCAGCCCTTAAAAAGTCCAGCTGATGCAACTAAGCTTAATAGAATTAATACATCTTTACTCGCCATAAATTTCTTGGACTCCCTCTAAGTGGCCACCATTAGACTTTATACTACAAAAATCAAATACAGACCTGAATATTCTTAATATTTTTAAACATGTTTCAAATTTGTCATTTATTTTAATATCTAAGAGAAAATTTACTTTTTTTTAATCATTCCTGAACAAAAGCAACCATATGAAAAGTTTCATATTGTGTATTACACAGAAAAGGACTTAATTCATGTTGTAAATAGTATAACAGTATAATAACTTCCTTTACAGGATTGCATACAAACTTTGAGTTTAGAATTAATCGCAGCTATTGATACTATGCTGCCCTATTGAGACTTTTTGAAGGCTATGAACATCAGGAAATTTTATTAACTATGTGCCTTAGATTAAAAATTGGTCTAGAACTAAACAGAATTTTATCATTATATTTTGAGTTTGCTATGTCAACATTTTTGTTTTTGTAAGCTATGATATTTAGTTGTTATTTTGTCTGAACAGGACACATTACTGATGTTGCACTTTATAAACCTGACTTTGGTGTGTGTGTGTATCTCCAGTAATAAACTTCTTTTGGTTATCGATTTCTAGCAATTCCCCTTTTCAACTTTGTTAATGGATTAGTGTTAAGGTTTAGGTTTAGGTGGCAGTATGTCGTTTGGTTATTGGCTTCTGGCAATTCTCCTTTTGACAACATTCAGTTTTTTTTGAATAACAACCAAAAAATATAGACAGTAGTCGAGTATACCACTGATGTTGGGTACTGTTGCAATCATTTTTTCAATATAAACAAACTGTTTAAATTAAGTTTGATTTTAAAAAAGTTATTTTTTTATTTAAATAAACAAAGCAAATTACCTTACTACTGTTAGTAGTCTAGAGAATATGCAGTATTATAAGGTACTTTATCCTGTTTAAATAAACAATGTGATAAATTTAAACACTTTATTGCAAAAAAAAAAAAAAAAAAGGTTTTGAAGTGGATAAAAAAGGAGGTAAAAAAAATAGAAACACATGTTAAATGCAAACATAACAACTAATTCCATTGCTAAACATTTTGTTAATGAGCACTTTCCAGGTATGGTTAGAAAATGATAATAAAGTTAAAAGGGAGATGGAGAAAGGTAATGGGGAAAATTCAAAAGCTGACTAAAATTGATCTTTCAGTTTTTTAGAAGTGAAAGAATGGTCAAAGAGAAGGTGAACTGTATTAGAAACGGTATTATACACAGATAATGAAATTGAAAATGCTGTAAATTCACATTTTTCACATTTGAAAAAGTTGATTTCCCAGCAGCTACAGAGTCCATTTAAGACTTACTCAGTGATATGGAAACTGCAACCATAGCATAAGAATAGAAGTTCTACTAGTTTAAGAGGACAGGAAAAAATTGCCAGAAACAGATAAAATTTATCCTCATGTGCTGAAGAAAGTTAGTAACAAAATATATTAATCCTTAACTAATGATGCACCAAAATGATTTTTTTGTCGAAGCTGAATTTCAAAAAACACCAGGCCAAACTCATACTTTTTTTTCTTGTTTTTTTTCTGTCGTTTTGTTTTTGTGCTCTTGCATATGTCCTAGATTAAATGAATTCCAGTTTTATTAGCCGTTGTACAATCAAACTAAATTATAATTGATAAAATAAACTTTTATTATTGAACTCAGTCTTTTTAGGGGACAAATTTTGAAAACTGAACTTGAAAAAGACACATGAATAATAATAAAACAGTAACATAATTTTATAAATAATAAATGATTACTTAAGATCAACTTGTTAAATTTTAATCTGAAATCTTAAATTAATGAAAGCAATTATTATGGAAAAGATAAATTGTCAAATGTCAGGAACAACTGCATTAATAAATAGGGTCTGGATGGTGGAGATTGTGTTTTACTAATATGCTAGGAATCTATGCAGATGCAACAAAAGAACAGAATTACGGGGGTGTATATATATATATATATATATATATATACACAAATACACATATATATTATTTATTCTGATTTTCAGAAAACATTTGAAAAGGTACATATGTGAAATATATATTTGAAAAAAATATATATATTTATAAATAAATGATTTATAAATAAGTAGGTCCAAAAGGTTAGTTATGTGCCCTGCCGTACAATGGACTGGCATCCTGTCTTTGGTCTGTCTCTGATACATGATGCTGTCAAAATAATCTAAAGCAGATTTTGGAGGTTTGAGAATAAATTAATGTCCAAAATGCAGAAATGTGAATGTTAAGTTATCTATTGACTGTAATATGTCGGTGTTTGGCTGCTGATATGGCCTAGTGCACCATCTACATGCCTTGCATCTGATGCTGACAAGACAGGTTCTGCCAACATCATGAATTGAATTGAGAACATTATAGCAGACAAGATATAATGAGAAAAGAAAGTAAGGTGAAAAGAAAGCAAGAAAAGGTCGAAACTGGGACCAGTACACCATTCCCATTGGCTCCAGTTTTTTGGAGGTGTCAAATCAAGTTAGGTTTTTAGTTATGTGTGCGTAATCAGAATGTGGAAGGGAAAACAGGGAAACCGTGAGAAAAATCTCCAAACAGACACAAGGAGAGTCCAAGAAGACAGCAACCAGAAGCAGCAGTACTAACCACTGAATCACTGTGTCATCCCCTGCACTTAAAATATTATAATTCTTCTTCTTCTTCTTTTGGCTGATCCCGTTAGGGTTTGCCACAGTGGATCATCTAAAAAAATTGTTGCCCGCATATTGATTTGGCAAAATTTTACACCGGATGCCCTTCCTGACGTAACCCCCACCCATTTATCCAGGGTTGGGACCGACACGAACTAACACACTGATTACCAACAGAAAATCCTATACTACAATTTTACAGACACCTCTGACAATTTTTAGACTACCAAATATTCTTTGCTAAAGTGTAAAAATAACTCTTATTAAAATGACTCTTCCACCAGCTGAATTCAGAAATAACAGTGATACGATGCTAGACAGTCAAGCGGCTGTCGTAAACTCTGGGGAGACTTATTTGATTATCTGAAAAGGTTCCTCCTCTATGAATTCAATTTGATGTTAAATTTGTAAAATCTAGTGGTTCATTACTTTCAAAAATGTAGGTGCTCATTGCTAAATAACTTCTACATAGCCACAATGAAATTTGGAAACAGCAGATAGTAGGACCACAGGGCTCTGCACAGAGTGTTGTGTTCAGGGAAATGCATCACCGAGTGTGCACTCTCCAACTCCCAGGATGTCTATATTAAGCGATGTAGTACCAGGGTAAAGAAAATTACTGTATTAGTGATACAAATCATGCCAAAAATGGCCTCTTCTGCATGCGGAGGTCAGGGAAACGCTACTGCTGCTTGAAGACCAGTCCAGAAAGGCTGAAGAGGGACTTCTTTCTACAGTCCATCTGCAAACTAAATGAAGAGGACAGTGCCTAGAGCTACATAATGCCCCATTGATTATACTCTTATATTAAATTATTTATGCTGCCATTCTTCATATTGATGTTTATTGTTTTTCATATCCTTCTAATGTACAGTATTGGGAGTGTAGCAACTAGGCATTTCACTGCATATTGTACTCTGTGTATAATTGTATGCACCAAATAAAATTTTACTTGATTTAGTTTAAGTCCAAGGGAAAGAATATTTTGGGAACTGTAGAGGAAAACTGGGCATACCTTCATACTTGTCAAGTTTTAATTTATAAAAATGTGGAGGAATGGAACCCTTGGGAATTTTTTGAGGGCAGTGCCTTAATAATTCTGGAAAACTGTAGGAGACAAGGAGGACACTGTCTCAGTAAAGATTGTCTGTGTTGCAAAGAAAAGAAAAATTAAAAAACTGCTTCTGGCCCGTCGATGCTTACGTCCTTGATGCCACCAAACACATAATCTTAAAAAGTGCTACTTTTACTGGTTGAAATGTTATAACTAATTTAAATTGCAACGACAATGTCCAAAATAATACCTGGAAAGAAACAGATTCACAAAATAAAAATCACGCAAGCAGCATTCTGACTACAGTTATAGGTAATGGTATTTGCATCCTTTTCCTCCATAGGCACTGGTGTGCAGTATGTTACTGGGACTCCATCCATGCGCCGATAAAAACCAATACGAATTGAATGCATTGGAAATGGATTAGCGGCTAGGCCTCAAGTAGGTCAGACAGCCACGGTTTTAACATGCATTTTTTGGTAATATTTTTTATGTATTTTTAAAAAGAACGGTGATATCTTGATTCGCAAATATCTGCATAGCACTGCGTGTATATATTGCACTGATAAACAACCAATGTGTTGAGGGTAGATGTGCAACACACAAACAAGTTACTGAACGTGTGTAAAACTGAGACTGTGCCACGGTGTTAAGAACATATTTACAAAGTTCAAGTACATCAGACGCTAGTATCTGCGGCTTCAAAACGATTGGTGCAGAGAACCTGTAAATAACTTGAACGTTGAATGTCTGGGTCACTCCAGGCGAAGTTTCGTGGAGCATCACTAAGAGTTCAATAGCCCACTGCTTAAATTATCTGCAGAAAACATGCAATCACAAACCGCAGGCTTCCAGGTATTCACATGAAAAAGTAATAATAACAATAATAACATCGATGATGAGGGGTATAATAAATGTTTTTTTCATTTACCCAGTTTCCAAAGCCGTACTGCTCGATTGCATCGAGTAGCAACTGCTCTTCCCTGCTAGTCCAGCCTCCCTCCGCTTCGGGACCCCAAAGGGTGAAGCGCCCTCCGTCCACCAGCTGATAGCCGTGCCCCCGCCGATGCCCCCCGATTTCTGCGCCGGCGGAAAAGCACTCCGGGCATAGCTCAATGTCCTGACATTCCGTGCATCGAAGGCGCAAATTGGTTACATCTGCCAGGCAGTACACACAGTATTTCTTTCCCAGGTCAGCCATATTGACGGCTTCTGCTTCTTTGTCGAAGCAGTAAACTGGAGCTCAGGCAGGACGCAGTGTAAAGACATGCGTATTTAGTCCGCCCCGCCCCCTGCACGCACGCCTTGTTAACGGGGAGGCGCGCGTCTATCGACGTTGTGTGCAGGCTACGCCTTCGTTACCGCGGAGACAGAATTAAACAGGAATTCGGGTGCACGCAGTGCCGAACGCTAGGGAAGTTTTTTAAAGTGCATTGACTTTTTAGAAGAGAGGCAATAGCTGCAAATAACTGGAATGTCTGAGCCACACAAACTTGAAACAATTCAAGATGAGACACAAGAAGACAATGCACTCGAACGTCAGGGGAAGGAAGAGAACTCAGAAAATCCTGTCTATTTAGTAGAGGAGCATGTACGTGCCGATGAGGACCAAGCTGATGTTGGTGACCAGAAGGGAACCACGGAGAGGAAAGAAACCATATCCACGAATGACAGCACCGAGCAAGAGTCGACAGAAATTAACGAGGAAGCAAGTCGAGGAGAAACTCAGGAAATTATTTATGAAGGAGAGAAGCAGCAACTTACCTCTCTGTCAAATGAAAGTTTGGAAGTGGATGATACAGCTGAGGCCCATACTGGAATCGGCGAGCCCCTCTCTGAGAAAGAGATTCCTGTGTTGCAAATGAAAGAGGATACCACAATTTTAGTTCCAGGTACTCCTGAGAGGGTACATAGCCCTATGAATGAAGCAGAGAGCAAACAAATAACAGAGGAACTGGAGGCCAAAGAACGTAACGAACTGTTGGAAAAATATCAAAACCTAATGGAAGAAAAGGAGAAAATCTCTCGGCACAATACTTCATTGCAGCAAAAGTTGGCAAAACACCTCAGCAATAGCACCAGGGAGGATTTACATCATGAAAAAGAAAGATCATCATCAGATCAGGAACAGGTTTATCAAAGGTACATAGACACCATCCAGAACCTAAAAAGTCAGCACCAAAAGGACTCTGAGATCTTCCATCTGCAGATAGAGGACCTAAAAATAAAGCAGCATGAAAAAATTAATGAGGTGGACAGTGACTGGAACGAACTTTTGGATATGGAAAAGGAGGTCCTTGTAGCAGCATTTAGCGGTAAGTTTGGTAAAGCTGCAGCCCTGAAGGAGGCAGAGCAGATCCAAGCAAATGAGCAACGCAAGGAGACTGAGCTCATCCATATGCGGCTAGAAAACATTAAGCTAAAAAACAAGAACAAAAAACTTGAGTCTACCCTAAAAGCCAAGGAAGAATTAGAGGAAGGCTTGAATTTCATTGATTTTGAACAACTAAAAATTGAAAGCCAGACCTACAATGAAAAAATAGAGGAGCGCAATGAAGAGCTGCTTAAGTCCCACAAAAAAATCACAAACACCGTCCAGGTTCTTACACATGTAAAAGAGAAACTTCAGTTCATGCAAATAGAGAACACTGAAAAGAAAGGACAACTTATGGATTTGGAGGAGTTTGTTGGACAAAAACAAGCCATTCTTAGCAGGAGCAAACAAATACGGGATAACTTACGTATGGAAAATGTTAAACTTGCCCAAAAGTGTGATCTGCTTGAAAATGAATTGCTGCTCAGAGACTTTGAAAACAAAGTGGATGACACTGAGGTGCTTAGCCAGAAGCTCAAGGCATTAAAGGTCAACTATGCCGAGTTCAAACTGAAGTGTGGAGGTGTCAAGAAAAAAATTGAACAAGCTCAAACTGTAGAACAGTAGAGATAACTACTGGTTTAAGACTTGGGAGTCTGAAAAAATGGTATGTTGGTTTAGGGTGCCTTGAATATGTTTGTATAATTATTATTAGTAGTAGTAGAAGGAGGAGGAGTATTCCTGATTATATTCTTAAAACAGTGAACTTTAAAAAATAAGGTTAACACAAAATGGATCGGTGGCCATCCATTTTCTTGCTGCTTGTGATTAAAGCACAATTACGTTTAAGGTAGGATCATGTATACTGTATAAAAATCTTTACATGTGTTACTCTTGTCTATGTATGTTCTATGTTGTAAATGTTAACTACAAAATAATGTCAGGCCTGTCTTAATCTTTAACCCTGAAGTTACAAGCAGTAGGTCACGTTTGTGTACCTTAGATTGTCTGTGTGTTATTGACAATGATCATGTATTGTAATGACCAGATTATGCTTTTCTTACAATCATTTGAAGCATTATGTTAGTACCACTCGTCCATCCATCCAAATTATGATCCTATTTGCAGATGGGACCTATTGGCAAGCTCGGTGTTAAAAGAAGATATGCAAGAATCTTGGTTCATTTATATACAAGTGAATTGAAGAGACATTATCCTCTTTATTTTTTTTTCTTTTTTGCCCCATAGATGAATAGATACAACATGAAAATTTGTGCCGTATTATGCAGTTCTATCAGTAATTCAAAGCTTTTCCAAAGTTCCAAAAATTTTGTTTCCACAATGTCATTTAATTTTTTTATGCTAAGGCATTTTTTAAAAAAGATATAGAAAAAATACTCCGGCAATTTCTATATTAATTACTTTATCCAGTGTTAACTTCGTAGTATATTTTCCACTGCAAATGACACTTCAGACTAGTGTTCATTGTTAAAAGATGTTCAAAATGCTGGCCCAGTAATATATTCCTTCAGGTAGCAGTATTAGATTTAATTATTGAATTTTCTTACCTAAATTCAAAGAGGTCACATTTAAAATATGTCAGATTTGACCTATTTTTTAAACTAAATTTAATATATTTTTGTGTAAGTAACTTGTTTTTTTCAAGAGTTTATAATATGAAAGTTGAAGCAAAGCTGCTTTTTTATGTGGCTTCTTTCTAGGAACTCCCATTTCCTTCCAAAGACCAAATCTGTTAGCTCATCTCTGTATTGGCCCTTTGTTAGGTGTCATGTGATGTCTGTGTGTAACCTGCAAGTCAACTACCATTCCACCTATGTCAAGGCTTTCTGTTATTTTCTGGTTTGTGTGGCTGCCTACAATGTCTGAAAATCAAAGGTCAAAAAATGGATGAAAGACTGGTTAAACAGAATAATGTACATGTAATGTTCTTAGAAGGACTTTACACTCAAGGAACAAAAAAGGAGAATAGCAGAAAGACAGAAAATGTACCTTCAGTGTAGTGAATGGCAAAAGTTCTTTAAGTGTGCCACTACTGCAAGGATGGTATAATTAGGGTAAAGTACAGTTTTGAGAAAACACAGGTTTTCCCTGTATCAATTCTGCTATGACAGTGACATGTCATAATTTCTTCAAGTACTACAGAATTAAAGCTTAAAATCAAGAATAACAAAAACAAACAACACAAACTGACTAAGTTCAATTAGATTTTCTTAATTTTCATTAATTATTTTTTTTTTTTTTGCTGATTAGGTGATTTTGATTCTTTTAGGACAAAGAATTAGTCTTTTTTCTATTGCTGTGCTGACTTTAAATTATTCTGCTGATTAATGCAGATCCCTGCAATGTTTTGAAAATTTGAACACGTGATACTCATTTCTGATTCAGCAGAGTAAGCAGAAAATTATGAAACACTGATATTTATAAAAGAATACTGTTTACAACAATTTCACTTGAAAACCAGCAGTCATGGAGGTTGTTTTGAATTATAATATGTGACAAACTGTGTATAATGTATTTTCTTATAATGAAAGCTGCTATTTATTATTTTCTCATTTTAATCACTTATAGAAAATAAAGTTTTTATTCCATGTGTAACAATCATTTCATTATGCTATATTTTTATTTACCTCATGAACAGAGTATTTGTCATTTAGACATCTCAAAAGGAGAATTAGCATTTGAATGGTACATGCAGTTGTCCGAGACATTAACCAATCAAGCCTCTAAAGTTATGACTGCTCAGTATTATACTAATAATGGAACACGGTCACTTTTTATTTATTATGTCCTTTGAGCTAGTTTTGCAACGTTTGACAGTCTTCCATTCAGTGCCCGTGCTCTGTTATTTTGTTCCCTAGGCCAAGCTTATTAGTGCGCCAACCGATTGTTTGGTAGCTAACCCGTGCAGCTGGGTTTTTCTCCCCTTATGATCTGCATCCTTTGGCAAATGCTTAATTCACCTTAATGCTGGCGCTGGCCCTACTTGCGTTGAATCATCCAATGTGAGTCTAAATTATACTGGACAAGAAATTTTAAAATTGTAATCAAACATTATTCTCAAACTTGCTTAATCCATTTCAGTGCTTCAAGTGGCTGGAACCTTTTCTGGCAGCATCTGACAGAAATCTAGAATCAACTCTACGTGAGGCACCAGTCCATTGCAGGGCCCACTTACACTCACACCTTTACAGGACCAAATTAGAATCACAACTTAACCTAACACATCAATCTTTAATGGAAAATCAAGGTACCCAGGGAAAACCATGGCCATGAGGAGAAAACATACAAACTACACACAGAGAGCAACTGGGTGACAGACATGAACCTAAGGTGCTGGATATTAGATACATTAGATACAGGACACACCCACATACACACGTATAAACTTTAGAAACAAAGTGACATATTTCTGTCCTGTTTGAAATAATGTGTGTGAACTGTTTTTGAATTGTTTCTTTATATTTTTTGATACTAGCAGTTTTTGTCATGTAAGTATCAACTGTGTTCAGACAGTGCCTTTGGATTCAAACCCAGTCTGCTCAAGTTGGAAACAGTATAACAAAGCATTGTACCAACCTGCAATATTATAAATTACTTAATTAAGAATTAAAGAAGTATATATTTCAAACATATACTTGCATAATAATGTATTCATTTACCATTTACAGTGTATTTGATTGTTACTTAATAACTAGTTAATCTATTCTACTGATTTATTCTATTCCACATTGTTTAGAAGATCAAAACTGACTATATTTGTAATAAGATTTTTTTTACCTATCTATCTATCTATCTATCTATCTATCTATCTATCTATCTATCTATCTATCTATCTATCTATCTATCTATCTATTGCAAGCAATGGATCAAATATAACTTTAAAAGGAAAGAAAGCTATAATCATCTGTATGCCAGCTGGCCTATTTCTCCTAATTGAAAATCCTGCTTTCAAGCTTTTATTTTAATAATTGTCCTATACAGCACATATTAGTTCTCAACACTTACAAAGAGTAAATAAAATGAAGAATTAATACAAGTAATACGTTCATACATTAGCAACATTTACAGCTAAAAGCCTGAGGATGCATGTCATATTTATAAATTCCTCCTCTTTGACCTTGCTTCTGAAGCAAGTGGTTACGTTAACTGAGTAAGTGTTTTAAGCATTCATAAATGACATGGAAAAACACACAGGTTTGAGTCACACAAAGGAAAAGCCGCAGCAGCCATCTTTAATGATGTCACTACCCAGCTGCATCTGTTAGCTTTGGTGATGGTAGTTTGGCAGCCGTTGCCAGCGGTTCTGCTCTACATTATAAATTAATAATTCACATTCAGTTATTTCATTTATTTTATTGGAAAAATACAGTTTTTTTATTGCCCAAAAAATTATTGTTGTTTCCAATACACAAAAATGCCAAATGAGAAGAGTGTTTGCTAACATGTAAATGACTTTGACTGAAATGTAAGCAATTTCTTTTAGCTATAGGCCATAAACATTACTTAAAACTATGCCTCATCGACCATTGCAATGCAATCTTTGTTACACTGTGTGTGTTAGTAAATCTCATGTAACTCACCTGCTACACTTGGGTCCCAATCCTCTATCAGCATATGATCCCAACACCTAAAGACACGCGGTTCACAGTAAGAAGTAGGTCAGGGCACATTGTCAGCAACTACTGGAAAAACAATAACTCTATAATTACATGTCACATACAGTGAAGCTTCAACCACAGTGATAATATAAGAAACATAATTGCATTCCACCAGCTTGTATAGGCACTAAATACAGTACGTCCATTGTTTCTAGTCTCCTGACATGTCCTGGCAGTAACTTTTAGATCTTAACAACTCAATTATTTGACTGTTTCTGCAGTTCTCCATGTTACTCCATATGTGGCTGTTGATTTCCTTACAGAAAACCTTTGCATAGGTCATAGTGTTCTTCGTATTCCACATGAGGCCTCACAAGTACTTTTTCAGTATATATTAAGAATTATCTCCCTTGGCATATACTTAACACATCTTTCCTGGACTGAAATAGGATACTACTGTCTATTTTCTCCTTGAAATGTATTAACAGAGCAATAGCCTCACTATTGAGTACTTCTGATGCACTTATACCAAACTGTGAAGATCAGAATTGTGCACAATTTTCCAAATTACATTTTTCTTATTAATAAGGGTATCCCTGGAGTTTGACATGTACTGCATCACAACATTAACTGGTAGATGCAGCTATAACAAATAATAATATAGTAGGTGAAAATAGGCTAACTTGATGGTGCTCAGTTTCCCTCAGAAAATATAGCCAATTGTATTTTTTTTACTACACTATAATAATGTGGCCTTATGTGAGTGCTTACTGCCCAAACCATTTCTTTCTGTTTAGATTTTACACATTTTCCTGTGACTTTATGGGTTTTATTCTGTTTCTCCTGTGTTAATCCCACCCACTAAAGATGTTTAAGAAAGATTAACTGATAACACTCTATTATGAGAAATGTTGGGGTGTATCTGAGGGAGCCATCTGACAGACTAGTGCACATCCAGAGTTGGTTTCTGCAAATTAAGCTGTTTTAAAAATGAATGGACTAGATTTTTGATTCATATAGCAAGACAGATTCTGTATATTGAGGAGTATTTCAGATCACCTGATACCTTAGTTCTGAATTTGTTGCATTTCCTCCAAATGGCAGGTTCAGAGATCAAAACAAAACACATGTTAAAAAGCTACTAGAAGTGCTGCAGCTATGAGAAAAAGACAGAAACATATGGAATTGTCTGGATTCCTACATGAGTGGCTCCTAAGCATAATGTGACCATCATTAGATGCATAGATTCTGCATTGTCATATATTAATTGAATATATAGTTTTATGTGGACATCATGAATGGCAGTAACTGGAGTCATGGGTTCCAGTTATTGGGACAATGTTCACTTGTCGGTTTGATGTTCCCAGCCGCTAGGGCTGTCTTAATGTATGGGTACAATGGGCACTGGCCAGGGGCCCCAAGAACATAGGCCCACAATGTTTCTGATGTATGTTGTCTTTGTACTGTATGTTTCTGTTTTGCTATCAAAACAGAGGCCCCAGCACACTTTTCTCCCCGGGGGCCTATGATGCTGTTAAGATGGCCCTGCAGCTGCCGCTATTGAATTATTCTCACAATTTCAGGAGCCATTCATGCTGAAATGCAGAAAATACTATAGGGGGCTCAAAAACTTTTTCTCATTACTGAAACATTCTCTGCAAATACACCACTAGACCTTCATGGCTTTGGACCAGATCTACAAGTGCTGGTGTCCCATGACATCAGCACTCCTTTACAAATCAATGCCACATATTCTGCCATATCAGAAGTCTACAACCTGAAGCTTCTTCTTCCTTTAAAAGAATGTTCAGCATCATTTTTAAATACTAGCTACTGTATGTTAACTATCGAAGAAATGTAATTAAATAAATGTAAAAAATGTGATATTGGATATCGCTTGCCTTATGTGTACCCTCAGTGTCCTTCCAATGCCTTTCTTTGGTATTCTTGTGTGTCTCCATCTTTTGCCCAGCGCTTCCTCTCCCAATCATGTTCATGTAAAGCCTGCTTCTCAGGCTTTGTCATTTCAAGGCACGCTGCATTCCTCCTGTCTGCTTTTTGACCACCACCAATGGTAGATGAGCCCCCAATACCTTCTGTGAAAACATTATTCATATTCTTGCATATACTTCCCATCTTTGAAGATGACTCTCAGTGTTACCCTGATGCCTATGCCTTTCCTAGGTATTCTCATGTCTCAACATTTTTTGCAAGGCACTTCCTCTCTCAATCATGTATGACTGAACAATCAAAGCAAAACTGATTAATTATACCAAAGGCAATCTGACCAATCAGATTGCTCAGAGGAATTGGACAGACACACACACACACGGACAGTAGCATTTTATTATACAGTAGAAGATATAGTATTTAGATAACTCACATACTCACCTATGGCCACAAGTTTTGGGAATTGATCGAGTGACTGAAAGAAAGACATTCTAAATGCAAGTTGCTGAAATTAGGTTCTGTTGTGGGGTAGCTGGGCTTACTCTTCAACACAGAATGAGTAGCTAATCACTATGAAAGGCCTTTGGAGAATGACTGCTGCTTCCCCAAAACAAAAGGAATCAGCTGGGTAAGTTTAGGTATGTACTTAGGATATCTCCTGGTTGCCTCCTATAGCAACCATATAAGGAATGGTCCAGTGGGAGAAGATTGAGAGGCAGACCCAGGATATGGTGGAGGAGCCTCTTGGTATTCCCCAAGAAAGACTGGAGGAAGTTGCTGGAGATATGGAGACCGGGGGCCTCATGTATAAGCTGTGCGTATGCATAAAAATCTTGCATACACCTCTTTCCATGCTGTCATCATGATGTATAAAAACTAAACTTGGTGTAAAGCCACGCACATTCTCAAGCCAGCTCAAACCATTGCATACGCAGGTTTTCAGTTCAGTTTTGCAAACTGGTGGCACCGAGCTTAAAAGCAGTGCTACTGTTCCTGTGTGGTTTCCCTTTATTTTTTAGATTCACATCCCTGATGCGGCTTTATTAAATACACCAAAATTAACCATATTAATTTAAGGCATCTGATTGTAATCAAGCTGTAACAATATAATGGTCCAAGGATGGCCAAACTATTCCAAATACCATAGCTGTTTTAGCATTGCTACGCTCAGTGAACCACTTAGAGTATTTTAATCCACTGTATCCGAGTGTGGAATCGCAGCAGCTGATTGGAAAACTCTATACAGGTTGTCTCAATAGTACAGAGGGTTATCGGGATACAGCATGTACTCTGGAGAACACTTATAGCACACAGTACCTCATCCATGCACACAGTCTTTTTGAACTTCTCCCATTTGGTAAACGCTTCAGAGCCTTTCCGGCATGAACCTCGAGACTCAGAAACAGTTTCATCCCAAGAGCTGCAAACACCCACGATCAGTCCATCAAGTACTCCCAATAGAACTGTTTGTACTTAGAATTACAATTACCTCACTGTAAACTTGCACTGCAAATGTAATATTGCACAACCTGATCCACTTTATGAACCATTTGGCTTATCTGCACTATACAGTATGTACATGAATATTGTACTTATGCTTTCATATTGTGTAGTTGTCATAGTTTTTGTATTATCATTATTTTTTGTTATCATTTTAAAGGAAATTAGTTTATGGAGAAGTTGCATATTGAATCTCATTGTACCATACAATGACAATAAAGGGATTCAATTCACTTCAATAGATCCTGTAGTTGGCACGGTGGCGAAGTGGGTAGCGCTGCTGCCTCGCAGTAAGGAGCCCTAGGTTCGTTGCCCAGGTCCTCCCTGCATGGAGTTTGCATGTTCTCCCCGTGTTTGCATGGGTTTCCTCCAGTTTCCTCCCACAGTCCAAAGACATGCAGGTTAGGTGCATTAGCGATTCTAAATTGTTCCTAGTGTGTGCTTGGTATGTGAGTGTGTGTGTGTGTGTGTGTGTGCCCTGTGGTGGGCTGGCGCCCTGCTTGGGGTTTGTTTCCTACCTTGTGCCCTGTGTTGGCTGGGATTGACTCCAGCAGACCCCCCGTGACCCTGTAGTTAGGATATAGCGGGTTGGATAATGGATGGATGGATGGATAGATGCCAACGAGATTTTACAGATGATGACAACTGGCTTCTAAGTCGATTTAGATTTCCAAGAGCTATCTTCTTGGAGCTCTTAATATCATTTTTAAGATGAAATGCATTAAACTATGTATATTACATTATACAGATACATTTTTAACTTCATTTAAATAATGTATACAGTTAATAATTGAACATGTGGCCACGGTGGCACAACGGTATCAATGAGCTGGTGCCCCATCTAGAAATTGGTCATGCCTCATGCTGTATGTTTGCTGGGACTGGCGCAACCCTGGATGGATAGATGGATGGAATAATTAAACATGTACTACAAAGATATTTCAATATTCCTAAAAAGGTCTGAATAATCTATGTTCTAAGCTTACAGCTGGCTTTATATTTATTATAGAGATGTGATTGGTTACGTGGAGAAAGAAAAGGAAGGACAGCAAATGGGGGTTAGTACGTTTGAAAAAGACAGTACTGCTGCATTACATCATTTCATCGAGGAGCACGTCCCAGCAAGCCTCTTGCAGGAGACAGGAACAATCTCTGGACAGGGTGCCAGCTCATCACTACCACTGCACCACCGTGTCCCCTTGTTTAATATATGCTTTAATTAATTTCATCATGAAAATTATATCAAGTATACATCTTAGTATTTAAATTGTTCAGAGAGCTGTAATATCACAAATATAATGTATTCTGTGTCCTGTCAGTCTAAGAGAAGGCCTGTTTAAGAAGCACATAGAGATCCACATACACATACAGTAGAGCACAGAGAAGAGCACATAGAATATGAAGCATTTAATGTGCTGCTTTAGTTACAATGGGATTAGAGAAACTCTGGTAAATTTAATATTGATTTTAAGATTAAGTGTACGATGTTCTACTTTATTGAGAAAATAAACTATGAAATTAAAGTGGACATTTCAACCTTTTTTTCACAGCATCCCTATTTTTTTTCCCTTTCTCTGTACCCTAATATGCTTCAGTATGACACTCAGATGGTGGGCAAGACTCGCCTTTTCACTTTTGACTTTGATATCTGACCACTTCTTTTTATTTCGGACACTATGTGACTTTCTGAACTTGACCTTTTGAGTTTGTGTATCACTTGATCAACTTCCTTTTGTTGCTTATACCATTGCTTAAGCCAACAAATAGTATGTTATTCCTTGCCTCCTCTTCGCATTTGCTGAAATTCTTTTTTTACGTGCTTTTGCCATTGTCTTTTAACCAAACACTGAACGAGGATGGTGATATTTATATCAATTTGCATATTAAATATGCAAAATTATGGGAGGAGTCAGGGTGGGACGGCAGGTGCGTACATGTGTGTTACTTTTCATGCTGATCGGGATTTATGTAGCAGAAGAATGTGGAAGTTGGTGTACGCACAGATTTATGCATCTGGGTTTTTTTGTACATACACACATTTCTGTTTATGTCTGTACACCATGTTTTAGTGTAGATTCTATGCATTATACATGAGGCCCCAGGTCAGCGCAGCTCAGGATATTCCTGCCAAAACCCATAACCCTTACAAAAAAGCAGGATGAAAATGATGATGATGATGTGGTACTAGGGTAGAGATGAAAGTTTTGTGAGTAGAAGAAGTCCACATCACATCCATTTTAATCCTAGATCTTTCCTCAGACCTCTAAAACTTCTAGTAACTAGTAAGTCAGATAACAAAACGTCCTGAAACCTGTTTTATCCAATTTATGATTGTGGAAAACTTTGTCCATCCTGGTAGCAACAGACACAAGGAGGGAACCAGGTTTCAAGACAGACCGACAGATAGATAGATAGATAGATAGATAGATAGATAGATAGATAGATAGATAGATAGATAGATAGATA
>JANRMT010062808.1:42157540-42179845 GCA_026402145.1 Polypterus bichir lapradei | reverse complement strand
ATAGATAGATAGATAGATAGATAGATAGATAGATAGATAGATAGATAATTCCAGTCTATGTCACCATGCACACAAGGGTCATACCAAAGGTAATGGTTATTTTAATTTTACATTTATATAAATATATGAATAAGAGTATACAACAATAAAATCTACTATGTGTACTTGTGTTTTGTTTTCTACAAAATCCCCATTCTAACTGCAGCATTTTCCTTGAAGTCTGAAGATCCTTTTTCAATCTGGCATAAACAGCCTGCTCTTTGGTTTTCACAGCCTCACTGCTCTGATAATCTTGTGTCAGTCATCACTAATGAACTCATTGATGAGCTCATGGCCATTACAGAAACTAAAAGTACTTACATTCAGACACTGAAATTGTGAATGGCAACACAGCTTCTGACATACAAATGAGCAGCAGTTTGTGTCTATACATCAATAAAAGAAGTTCACGGTCAGATAACGAGTCTTGTATAAAAATATTGCACTCTTTGCTGTTTGACTTTGTCCATAATATCAGGCACATAAATTAAAATATTTGTCATTGAAGTTTGTGCTACTTCCTGCACGGATGTGGCAGCTGAAGATGAAACAGTCCATGAAACAATAGAAAACAAAAGGTATTTTACAACTTGTTCAAACTCATGATTAAGGATTTCATTATTATGAGCTGAAACTGTTGCTGCAATAATATTAGCATTAAAATAAAATAAAGAACAAATGATATGGAAATGAGTGTGGTGTTTATATTTCCTATTGTAGATCACTTCTGGGTACTTCTTGCCATGACTTAATTTATCTTCTATTAAAATATAAACAGAAATGGATACAGGAGCAACCAGGTATATATAAAACACATTTTAAAAAACACTTTACATGCAGAGGAAAGAAATGCTGTATATTTTAACAACTCTGATCCAAAGCAGGTTTTGAAAGGTTTAAAAAGAAAAGAAAAAGAAAAAAAAAAAGAAAAAGACCATTTTTGCAACTGTCACTATTTTTAAGTGTTGTAACCAATTATTCAGTATCTAAACTGAACATGAAAGGCAGATGCAGTACAAAAAATGGCAGAAATGTTCCTATGATAGAGCTTAGCACAGCTGAAGTGGCAAGTTTTTGCACTACGTCAAAAATAAAAAAAATAAAAAAAAAGCAGTTTGCATGGCAGCATGAGAATACCTCCATACCAAGAAATTCTTTGATTTGGTGAACAGCATCTTATTCATATTGTTTCACCTTTCAAAATACCCACCATCTTGTTAACGGTGCATGTTCTTTTTCTTGATATGCTGGATTTCTATAGTTATTCTTCCATTTCAGGTATTATACAGCCTCATATACTGATTTATAAATTAAATAACATGAATGTTAATGTAATTATAGACTCAGCATTTGCTTTAAAATTGTTCACAGATTGTTGGGATAAACCTTTTTATAAACACAACAAATTCATTAAAATTATTATCTGTCTCCTTTATGATTTATCCTGTATACTACTGACCTAAGACAGAATAATAAACATAGTTCCATTATTAAGTATACTGATGACACATGGTTATAGGAGGTATTGAAAATTTATGAATGGTGAAAGCCATTATTTAAATCAATTGTACTTTACAGTCATTTGGTGCAATAATAACTATCTGTCTCTTAATGACCAAACAATTTACGAAATTATGACTTTTGGAGGCAGACATTCCTGCTTATAGTTCAGGGAGAGATTGTAGTAATAATGACCAAATATACAGTAAGTAAGTAAGTAAGATTATTACATTCATAATAATCTAAACTGGAAAATAAATGCAAAAATACATAATCTAAAGGAATCTGTGCAAATTTGTCTTCCATATATTCAGACTGCTCAAAGTGGACAGACAATTCATGCTGCTCTTCTATCCCAGTGTGATCCTATCTGTCATCATTCCTGTCATTGCCTGCTGTAGAAGATTATGTCAAATGTCAATGTCAATGTCAAATTTATTTATATAGCACATTTAAAACAACACAGGAATGCTGTGGCCAAAGTGCTTTACAATAAATAGATTATGAGACAGGCAGTCAAAATTATTGAACGTCATGTGGATGGTTTGATTAGCACATGAATGAGGGCAATGATAGACAAAGTACAAGTTATCTGAAGTAATAACAGCTACTCATTACACTCAATTTATTATCAGTAATTCAGGGAGGATACCCACCTTAAAGACTTAAAAAGCACTGAAGGATTTTCTCCAGTGCTATAAAATTTAAAAAAAACACCACATGTAGCAAAGTATTATGAACATAGAAAGTATAATTATAGGTATGGGAAATATGTCCATAAGGTTTAAGAGTAGTGTCAAAGGATTCTTTCTTAATGATGTAAATTATTCTAGAATTTGTGAAATTCTACTCTGTTTTGTCTATGTGCTTTTTTATTTCTGTGAGTAAAACTGCAAAGACCCAAGGTTAAATAAAAACACTTAAACCTGCTCTATACATATGCATGAACACCAAAGAAACAAAAATGAACAAAAATTGCACCTTTATTAAATAAAATATGCCCAAGGATCATTCAGATAAGTGAATACAGGAATACTACCAAATACAAAATAAACAGCATAAAAATAAACCTGCTGCCCTTCAGAGCTTAACTAGAGAGGTCTTTAGTCTGTCTGCAGGGTGAGGTGGTGAGCAACATACTGCATCCCTTTTCATTCTGTCTCTAAGTCTGCCTGTCTGTAGAGTGTTTACTTTACATTCCTCTATAGTCAGGTGGAAAATGGATGGACAGATTAATATTCTGAAGCAGTTATTTTGTTAAACAGTTACTGCGTGTGATTTCTCCATTTTTCATTCTCTTCTCAGAGTTCCAGAACTTGTGATGTTCCACTAAAACTGTCAAAGCAGTAAAGAATAACTATCTCAGTTATGTATTGTAAGTGTGGCACTGACAATTTTTGGCCTAAGAATCTTTAGAGATTTAGATTTTGCCCAGCATCCTGCTGGCTGGGGTTTTTGTTTTCCTCTCCTCCCTGTCCATCTGATCATAGCATTGGACTCTGACTTTTACCATTATACCATATCAAACTATGATCCTATAAACCAAGATGTTGGATATTGAGTAGCAAATATATGTAAGAATTTTACTGTACAGTAAACCCTCGTTTATCGTGATTAATCCATTCCAGACTCTACCGCGATAAATGAATTTCCACGAAGTAGGATTCTTTATTTATAAAACTAATATTTTCACAGTTAGAGCATAGAAAACCTGTTTGACTTTCTAAATACGTTTTTTAACATTATTAGAGCTCTCTTGACATGAAACAACACCCTTTAGTCAAAAGTTTAAACTGTGCTCCATGACAAGACAGTGATGACAGTTCTTTCTCACAATTAAAAGAATGCAAACATATCTTCCTCTTCAAAGGAGTGCATGTCAGGAGCAGAGAATGTCAGAGAGAGAGAGAGACAGAGAGAGAGAAAAGCAAACAATCAAAAATCAATACGTGCTGTTGGGCTTTTAAGTATGCGAAGCACCGCGATAAAGCGGCCACAAGGAAGGGAGCAATGTGAAGGTAGTCTTTCAGCATTTTTGAGAGGAGCGTCCATATCCTCTAAGCAAACATCCTCTATGCAAACAGCCCCTCTGCTCACACTCCCTCCGTCATGAGCAGAGAATGTCAGAGAGAGTGAGCGAGACAGAGAAAAGCAAACAATCAAAAATCAATAGGTGCTGTTAGAGCTTTTAAAAGCATATCGTATATCATTGAGGAGTTTTATTTAATACGTCATATGTGCTCTAATTGGGTAGCTTCTCAGCTATCCGCCAATAGCGTCCCTTGTATGAAATCAACTGGGCAAACCAACTGAGGAAGCATGTACCATAAATTAAAAGACCCATTGTCCGCAGAAATCCGCGAACCAGCAAAAAATCCGTGATATATATTTAAATATGCTTACATTTAAAATCCGCGATGGAGTGAAGCCGCAAATGTCATAGCGATATAGCGAGGGATTACTGTACTGTGTACATGTGACAATATGGTCCCTATAAACCTATGAGAGACTTAAAGACTGTATATATTTAACATTAATTTATGTGACCCTCAAATATCTTTTTAAATCTGTCTGTTTCTTTGACTTGTCAAGTAATCAATTGTTCTTTCTTTCACTTCTTTTTGCATGAAAGTGCACTATATATAAAAATGTTGTCGCCATTTTTCTATGCCTATGCATTATTCTGTTTCAGACTGATGCTGGCTTACCACATAAAAACTGTTAACTGTTTATATTTGTTTTTAAATATTATATTACATTTTTTCACTATGTTTTTATATATTGGCCTATATCATCTTGTGTTGTTGTGCTGTACTTATCTAATATACGGTATATCAAAACACTAAGGTCTGTGTGTTGAGTACTCCTGAGCAATCTGAAAGGTCAGTTTTGCTATGGTGACATGACAATAGAGGAAATGTTAGTGTGGGATGCACGAGGAGGAGTAAAGGCACACAGTGAGCGAGGTGAGAAAGGTGCCTTGAAAACAATGACACAGTCTGAGAAGCAGGCTTTATGGAAGCTTGAGAAATGGAGTGCCGGTTAACAGAAGTTCACACACAAAAATACAGACTGGACATATCAGCAGAAGTTTATGAGTGGAAAAATGAATTGAATTTAATTTAACTGAGTTAAATACTGTATTAATATAGCATTAAACAGGGACCCTATAAACAATTTTTAATTCAGTGGGTGGTTTTCCCAAATGCTCATCATCCCAAAACACTACAGCTACAAAACAAAACATTTTTCGGATTTTTTTCCAGCACTCTTCTCGACACTTTTTTCACTCTTACCACACTTATTCATTACTCCAAGTTCTAATCATATTCAGGAGTCATTATATCCAATCCTAGTTCTGGAAAATCACTGAACTACTTCAGGAACAGAAGCATTTCCAAAGGCTCTGATGCCATCTACTGACCACTAGTTCTGGTAGTCCCTGGTATTCCTGCATTCTTGAGTCCTGGTCCTTAGTTAGTTTGGTGATATGAGTACTACTCATTCTTCAATATATGTTCTATGCTGATAATAATTGGTTTGGGAGATAATTCTTCCAGCCCCTGTGACCTTCCTCTTAATCTAGTGTCCATGGCATAAATATGTTGGGGTTAGTTAGTCAACTAGATGCTCCTTAGCCACCTTTGTATGGGCTCTCCTATCCACAAACATAAGAGGTATGCAACCATCTAGTGGCTACTTAGATTAATTACTTCTTTTGCTGGCTTTCCTATAAAAAAGTTTGATCATTTTGGGCCCATCTCGTGTTTCACTCTAAATCATGCTTCTTCTACCCTTAATGATAAATAATAATAATAATAATAATAATAATAATTCTTTACATTTATATAGTGATTTTCTCACTACTCAAAGCGCTTCAGTGTGTAGGAAGCTACTTCAACTACCACTAATGTGTAACGGTAGCCATTTTTGTGCCAGTACACTCACCACACATTAGCTTTTAGGTGATGAAGTGGTCAGAGACATAGCCAGTTAGAAACAGAGGATGATTAGGTGGTCAGAATGACTTTACCCTGGATATCAGGATATGCCCTATTCTTTACAAAGGATGCCCAAGAATCTTTTATGTCCAGAGAGAGTCAGGACCTCAGTTTTATTTCTGAACCAAAAGACAGCACCATTTTTACAGCACCATATTCTCATCACTGCACTGGGGCATTGGGATCCACATTCAGACCATGGAGTAAGCGCCCCCTGCTGACCTCACCAACACTTCATCCAGCAGCAACCCAAGCTTTTCCTACATGGTCTCCCTTTCAAGTACTTGCTGGGCCCAAACATGCTTAGCTCCAGGTGGATAACCTGTTCTGAAGTGCATGTGGTATGGCTGTTGAAATCTCTTTTCTGGCACACCAAGCTGCTACTATACTGTATATAAAATAGTAATGCAGTAGTGAAAAGATTAACACTCTGTGACTCAAAGCTCAAGAGTCTTTTGTTTGAATCCCAGACTTACTAATGTCTTTTTGGAGTCTGCATGTTCTAGTCATGTCAGCATGGTGTTTTATTTTAGTTCTTTTATTTTAATGCCCAAGATGTGCAAGTTAAGTTAACTGATGACTGTTGGTGTATGATTTTAATTTGCCTTACTAAACATTGTCTGTGGCTGTTTCCTCACTTGCAGTGATGCTGCTGGCATTGACTCTAGACCACCACAACTCTGAGTCGAATTAACAAGGTCTGATAATGCACACATCAAAATCAAAGTAATAGAATGCAAAATAGTAATAATCAAACTTCAAATTGGGTAGGTGGCTTCATATTTACTGTATGCACTTGAGGCATGTGTGCCTGGAGGTATCGCCTCTTCTATAAAAAGGCAAGAAAAATTATTTTTTAAATTCTTTGTATATTCCCAGTGATGTGGTTTGAATCTATATACTGTAATCTATGTAAGAAAGATGGCCTTCATTCCTACCTTGTGCCTGCAGGGGGAGACAGAGACCAAGAGCTCAATGGTAGTCAGTCAGGATGCATTTCAACCATTGATCAGAAGTGGAAAAAATATTAATTTGAAAAAGTAATGCTTCCTTAATTAGAAAGTTACACTGTTAAATTATAAAGGTCATGGTAGACATCTGCAGAGACTAAACAAGAAAATGAGAAGTGTGTTTATTTCCACAACTGGACACCGTACTGTAATCCAGGTTTCTAAGATAAGTAGTGAAGATTCAGTCCATGGCAGTAATATTTACTGGGTGACAGACTTGCATTATTACTGTCAAAGTGTTTAAATAATAAAGAGATCCAATGTATTAACAGCCCACTATAAATAAGAAATTAAAAGAATCCATCTGTTATATTAATTTTAGAATAGAATATTACCTATTTATCTATCCTTTTTCTTTCCCACTTATTTAGAGTGGCAAAGAAAAGGTTTTTAATAGATTATTATTTTCATAATAATTTATATTTAAAAGTACAGGTCAGATTTCTATTTTTGACACTCAGTTTTTAAAGATGTAACAGGAAATTATTTGAAATGATTTTAATAAGACTGGATAACACTGCTCACTAAATTTAACATTTATGTATGCTTTTGAAGAAATATTGGTCGTGGTTTAGATTAGGCATCCGTTATGAATCAGTTCATGAATACTTTATTAACTATGCTATCAGCAATTACCATTTAAAATAGAGACTCATGATAAACTACTGTTATTTTTTCATTGTTTAATAAGGCTTATGATATGTTTAATAATGCGCAGCCTCGTAATAGATTATCATAATGGATTCCCAAACTACAGAGTTGATTACATTTTTTAACAAGCTGATAGAGAATGTTATAGGGAGCACCACAATGTAGTTCTGAGAATTGCAGCTTAGCTCTCTGACTCCGGAGCCAAAGTGAACAGCCAATCACAGCTCCTCTTTTATAAAGCAGTGGCCACAGCCACAACCTTTCCTTGGTCTGGCCACTCACCCTTCTCTATGCACACATTTATAGTATTTTTAAAAATGAACTTGTGTTTTATTTCCTCAGAGACATGATTGACAGTGAGATTCTTGCAGAGTGTTAAAACAGACCAGAACTGGGTCACCTCGGATAAGGGGATGCAGGATTATTTTAACATGAATTGAAATATGAGAGTGAAAATCAGCCATGGCCTCACCAATGAATTTCCACAAGACTTTTTCGTTTGCTGATGTAGAACATATTGGTGAAGAGTCAGTGCATGATGGTTGATTGGGATTATTGAACTGTTATTGCTTTTGCCCTGGTTTAGGCTGTACTTGGTATCTCCCAAGGGTTTAAAAAACACAAGCAATGTTCCCCTTTCAATAGATTTAGAGAGCAAGTAACCTTGTAGCAGTATTGCAGTGATGCTTTCATCTGTATTAATAATTTTAAAATACAGTTCAGTATGTTTTTACTACTCAATCAAAACAATACATTTATGAAAATATAGTTTAATGTATTTCCAATAAGTGACTAATTATGAAGATATTTTTAAACAACTTCTATTTTAGTGATTGACAGCAATCTTTTTCTAACTCTTCTCTTACTACATTGGCTCTCTTAACTCAGTGCAATATCTTGCATTTCTTCTTTTTTTAAAAGAAGTGAAGGCATGTAAAGTTAAAATACACATAACAAAATAGAAGAGCCATGTCTATCTTGAGAATACATAACTGAATATCCAAGCAGTGCCTCTCAGTTAGTCTCTGTAGCCATGTTCTGTAATAATAATAATAAAAATAATAATAAAATGTAATTTATATAGTCACTTTCCCATGCAGTTAAATGAGCTTGAATACTCTCACTGTGATAAAAAAAAACTTTCATGTATTGAGACTGACACTTTGCACACATTGACACACTGAATGCATAATAATCAGAATAGTACTAGAAGTATCATAAGCTTCCTATTGTATACTGAATCTGCCTCAATAGTCACCCCTGTTTTATGTAGCATTTTCATATATGATAGTAACATTAGGAATTTAATACAGATACACAGCAGAGTTTACTGTTTTTTTTAGCATTGCTGTAAGTCTATGTTGTACCTGCTCTCTATTTTGTGATTATTGTACAGTATATAATGCATTTTAGTATGTGCAGTAACAGTAATATTGCTAATCATTGTTTAGAGTATTTCCTTAGTTATTGGCACAATGAAGTCAAACTTGATATTTTTACTGTATGTAATGAAAATTTTAATGTGACCCAAATTTTCCAGTTTTATATCTGGTTATGTCAGTGTAAAAATGTTTCAAGAATTTATGAAAATACACATGTTTATGTTCCCGTCCCCCATTCAGATGAGCATAATATCAGGATTTTTTTTTTATATTCAATATTTTATTTTTGAAAAGCAAAACATTACATCCATCCATCCATTATCCAACCCGCTATATTCTAACTACAGGGTCATGGGGGTCTGCTGGAGTCAATCCCAGCCAAAACAGGGCACAAGGCAGGAAACAAGCCCCGGGCTGGGCGCCAGCCCACCGCAGCAAAACATTACAACAGTATATTATTCAATCAATCAAATGATGATGAACGAATCATCATTTATGAACAAATGATGATATCAGTCTAGAGAAAAAGAGAAAAAAACAAAACAAATACAAACAGAAAAACAAAACAAAACAAAATTCAATAGCCACACAAGTAAATTGCAGTAGAACAGCCTAGTGGACCTGTGGCTATCCCAGACCTTGTTGCTGTCAGCGGGGATGTTTGCACTTTCTTCCCTTGTGTGTGTATTTTACTTTCAGGTCCTCCAATTTTTTTCTCACATCCCAAATATGTGCTGTTTGAGTTAAATGGCTAGTCTAGTCCTTTGTGTGTGTGGAACATATGAGTTTATGTAGTTTTTAGAATTTATTATTTCAAGGAAAGTCATTTATCTTCAATCAGTCAGCTCTAAAGTTAGACTTTGACATCATAAAACAGGACCTGCTCAAAACTAGTATTTATGAACCACTATTTTGCATCAAACTCCTTGATATTTTGCTCCAACTAGTCCTGTCTTCTCTGCCGTGACCACAGGGTTCTATGTACAGATCTGACAGTGGTGATTTCACTCAAAGTATCATGAAATTGTCCTGCATTGTAAATAATGAATTCAACATGTAACTGGTATTCATGGCTCTCTATTATGTCACATCTGTCTGACAAATTATTTTTTTATAAATGCTTTTTAATTTTGTTTTATACATTTTGCAAATTCAAGATCTGTACAGAGTCGAATCGGATTTCAATCACTTATAAAATTGATTTGAACAGTCAAACAATAAAATAGGATATGAAGCAAAACTCAGATCTAAGTTACTTTTAACTGCAGTCGGTATATATACTTAGTCAACAGTAGCAGCATAACAGACTCAAACACAGCTACGGTAGTATGGATCTTTCAACTCATGTTTACCATCTCAGTGTTCCTCTAGCATTGCTCCAAAATTGGGAGGCATTAAAAAATAAGGCAGTGAATTTGGTGTTGCTTCTGAAAAATAGAAATCTAAAGAAATAAAATGACAATGGCGCTGTCTCCTGCAATGAGCTATTAACCCCAGCAGAGGTCTTGTGTCTGTCCAACTACTGTAGGCATGAATTTCACAAAGTGGGTACATGCAATGAATGAATGAATAAATTAAAGTACCATGAAAATTGCCAGTTGACTACTCCTATTCATAACATACGTAACTGTAACCACTGTGGCCCAATGATATCATCAGACCACTAGCTTGTTCTTCTGAGAATCCATGACAAGCCTTTCTGTTAATTTTCATTTACTGTATGTTATGAAAGGGGTCCTGATTTTGGTCTTCAATTAACAAGTGAAATAAACACTTAATTGGGATTTAAAATTAGAAGTCTGACTTGGCCAGTCTACAACTGCTCCCCAAAAAACATTTTTTGGCAGTGCAGTAAGTGTGTTTCAGGACATAATTTGACAGCCAACTAAAGACATTTGCCAATAACTTTGTACATGTGCAGATATTGCGTTTCTGTGAACGCTTATCTGTGGTAATATTCTGTCTTAATTACATCACCAGTAAAGCGGAATAAACCATTCTCAGCAATGGTGATACATGTTTAAGATATGGCACTACCTCCGCCAGTGTATTATAGATGAACAGCTGCAGTTTGAATGAGCTAGTGTTTGTACCATTATCCATATTTTTACCTTAACGTTCCATTATTTTTGGAAGTCTAGTCTTGTTTCATCTACACTTTGTTGTAGAATTCTACTTGGATCATCTGTTTTTACCTTTGTGGTGGGGCTTTTTATTTCTTCTCTCAGTATGATACCCTCATCCTTGCACTGTGTAGTTTTTGGTAATATTTAATGGCTACGGAGGAATGTGCAGCTGACCAAGTGAGAAACTCCAGCCCTAGTCATTCTATCATTATATAGAAAGGTTTGATTTCCACAAAAGAAAAAGGAAAAAAGCAGTCTTTTAAAGGTAGCTGAGCAAGTCTTGGCTTATTACAATGGACAAAAAAGAGAAGACTATGATTTGAGTTGTTTGCCCCATTTCTGGATTCCCAGGCCTTACATTATGAAGAGGAGGTGGAGAAAGCCATTCACAGCTCTGCACTCATTTCTGTCATCAAATCCTATTGTGTCACATACCTGACCTTTCTTTTCTGTGTATACCAGTGTTTAATATTTTCTTTTTCCAACATTCCAAATTGTTGATTCTGCCATGCCCCTTTTTTCTGCTATGCTTTCTGATTGAATTCCTCCTGTCCTTCAGCATTCAGTGTTGGCTAGCCCATGGGTGGGCAAAGTCAGTCCTGGAGGGCCGCAGTGGTTGCAGGTTTTTGTTCCAACCCAGTTACTTAATTAAAAACCAATTCTTGCCAATTATTTAATTTCATGGCTTGTTAGTGCTTTAACTCTGCCATGTCAGGATATTCTCATATCCTAGATTTTCTTCCCTTTTCTAAGGATATCATCCAAATGATTTGAAGTCTAAAACTGATGAGTTATTCTCAGTGCTTCACTTTTTTCTCTTCACTTTCCTTCCGAGTATTTAATTAAACCCAATAGTGCACGATAAATACACACAGGTGTAAATGGAAACAAGCTAAATGGAGAAATGCTAGTTTCTTTTGTCATTTGCATGTTATTGCTAATTAGGAGCAATTAAAAACCAAGACTACAGCTGTTTAAGATTGAAATAAGCAATAAGGGTTCAAAATCTTAACAACCGAGACCACTAAAGTGAAGCAGAAGTGTTGCTTCTGATTAACAACTGGGTTTGGAACAAAAACCTGCAGCCACTGTGGCCCTCCAGGACTGAATCTGCCCACCCCTGGGCTAGCCTCTCTTGCATTGGTAATCCTCTTCATGTTGATTTAGACTTACCGATTCCAAAATACAAAGAGCAAAGGTAAGAGGAAAGGCTAAATCTAACTCTACACAATAAATGCAATAAGAGAATGCTTGACTAATAAAAAAATAGCTGACATTCTATTGCTTCAATGCTTATGAGGAAGTGGAATACAGATTTTCATTAATCTAACATGCGAAAACATGTATGAACAGAAGTATGGAAATGAAGGTGACGATCTACGTTTTGTTTCTTTTAATTTCTTATCACACTTGTTTGACTATACAGCAGAAATAGTAATTTTGACTCATTATACAGTCATTTCTAATATTACTTTGTTATTTTTGTAATGCACTAAATTAGGTTTCAGTGTAAGAAACGTGTTTCTGTGAAATAAAATAAAATATTAAATGTATGTATATTCTGTTTTATATAGACAACTGAGTAGGAAGACCCAGATGAAGACTGAGCTGTAATCCCACACATCTCTTCTGCAGCTGCTCACACTTTCCAGGCTGGAGTAACGGGTAGCACTGGACTAATTCTGCTTCACTTGTACAGAGAGGACACTTCCACGGTGGGGCAGCACCAGCAAAAATATATACAATACACAGCATATAACAATTGCTGGCAAAAGGCTTCTATAACTAGTATCCTCTTCTCAATCATCTTCTGTATTAGTGATAGCACTATGGTCAGAAAATATTTGCGATAAGTGTTAAAGGCAGTCATATTTTTTGTCCGCAAGAAGCAGTTCATCTCCATAAAGAATGCATCATTTCAAATAAAATATATTTTTTATGTTCATGGGAGAAGGAATTTAATTGACTCCTTGAAGAAGAACACATTTTAGAAGGCCTAGCTCTAATTGGCTACCTGGCCTTACAGTACCAGGCTGTGTTCAGTAATAAACAGAACAAACCCGGTTTATATAATCTTCACACTGTACTGATATCAGCTCCCCTACCACCACTGTCTAAGGAATCTTGACTTGTAGGAAATTGAGCAGACTTCTAGAAGCCACTGGATACCTTTTCTATGTGACTCCATTTAGAACTCAACATTAAATTCTATTTTTAAAAAGAAGAACATTATTTTATATATTTTTTGTATAAGTCGCTGCTGACATTTAAGAAAATAAACAATGGAGAAGCAGGATCAAAATAAAGATGAAGTGACTAAAGATGAAACACAAGAGGATCTGGCACCCACAGTTCAAGACACTAATGAACCTGAAAATATACAGCAAGGGAATGAAACTATTGCCAATCCTGTTCAGGCTGAAATGATTCAAAATGATGAGGCTTCTACTGATACAGCGGATGCAACTGCTGCTAATGCCGATCTTGCTGCTACTGCTAACACTGATAGTGCTGGTGATGCTGCTGCTACTCCTGCAGCTACTGCTGATTCCACTGACAGTGCCATTTCTGATGTTGCTCAGCTTGAGGACAAGGAAGTACAAGAACCAAAGTTTACAACAGAGGAAGCTGGGAGAGAGTCAGTAGATGTAAGCGAGCAAGATAAGTCAGAGAGTGAAGAGCAGCAAGCAATCTTGCCAACCAGTGAGATATCTGAAGAAGAAAGACCTGAGCCCCAGCCAAAGAGTGAAGAGCCCCTGCCCACAGAAGAAAGCACTGGGAAGGATTCAAATGATAGCCTTTTGGCATTAGAAATTGATTCATTGGACGAAATACCTAACAACAAGGATGAAGAAGGAGAAGAAGAAAGGGAGGAGACAGAGGAAGTAGTTGCCATAAATCGTGACGAGCTCTTGAAGCATTATAATGTGTTAATTGAAGAGAAGAAAAAAAGAACTAATTTGAATGTTAAAATGCAAGAGAAGCTTGGAAAATTTCTCAGCCGGAATGTGAGAAGAACTGTTTATGAGGAAAAGGAAAAAACTGTTGAACTGGAAGAGCATTACCTCAATCTCATCAATAATATGGAGAATTTGAAAAACCATCACACAAAAGACAATGAAATTTACCAGCTGCAAATTGAGGATCTAAAGGACATCCATGAACTGAAAAACAGATCCGTGGAAAGTAACTGGAAAGTTCTGCTAAATCTGAAAAAGGATATCCTTATAGAAGTCTTAAGCAGAAGGCAGGGCACTACAGCTGCTACTAAAGTAGGAGAAAAGTTTCACACTGATGAGCAGCAACGACAGCTTGAGCTAATACAAATGAGGGTAAAAAACATTGAGCTGAAACACCAAATTAAAAAACTGGAGGCTGCCGTGAAAATCAAGGAAAAGATTGAGCAAGATTTGCACCTAACAGACTTTGAGCTGCTGAAAATTGATAGCCAGTCGTACAACGCAAGAATAGAAGAGCGTGAGGCAGAGCTGAAGAGGTCACAAAAAAAAATTGCAAACACATTGCAAATGATAAAAAATATCAAGGAGAAACTATATGATATGCAGATGGAAAGTATTGAGAAAAAATCCCAAGTAGTAGAGATGGATGAACTTGTACACAAAAAGCAAGCCCTTCTCAGGAAGATAAAGAAAAGAAAGGAGTTCTTACGTCTTGAAAACATTAAGCTGGATCACAAGCGTGAATTGATTGGAAATGAAGTGCTACTCAGAGACTTTGAAGACCAGTTTGATGCCACTGAATTACTCAGCAAGCAGTTGAAAATGTTAAGGCGCAGTTATAATGAATTTACAAGATCATGCAAAGCTACCAGAGAAAAAAATAGACAAACCTCAGTTCTTTGACCAGCACGTACAATAAGTGCTTAAACCCATACTATCTTTCAAATGCCCTCTGTTTTTAGACTTAACTTTACAGTTGATTTGTTTATATAGCATCACCAATAACTGATCTTACTTGAAAATTGAAATAACAGCAATCAAACAATGATCTCTGCTACTAGATTATGTTAACTATAAAAATAGCAATTGCTGTACTTAACAATATGGAGAAGATTAATATACTTAAATTGAATTTAACTGATGGAGCTGAAAGACTAATTGTGTTAAAGGTTTGTTTCTGGGGACCGTCTCTAGTACCCCATTACAAAGAATAAGAAGAGAGGATTATGAAATTGAAATCACTGTGAATAGATTGTTTGTGATACACTCCATTTCACTAGGAATTGCTCAATTACACAGTCAGCGCTGGCATTTTTTAAAAGAATGTACTAAATTTTAATTAATAAACGTGACTACTGTATTGTATTGTGGGAATGACAAAAAATAAACACAGTGTTGTCCCTACAAAAGTATAATGGACATGTGGATTATGCTGTACAAGTTCTATGAGAATTTTTTTTCTTTTTTCTATGGACATTTTTCACATGATTTACCATTGCCTAGAAAAGGTCACCAAAGGGTTCCCACTGTATTCCATAAATCCACACCATACAATCACTAGACCTCAGATTTTTCTGAAGTCCTGCTTCCCAATTTATCATTTAGTGCACAGCCACAAAGTCTTTCCCACTCTACACTTGCTGCCAGTCTGCCCAGTCTTATGCAAATTTGCCTTGCTTACCTCACTTGGGCACAAATTCACATTGTAAGATCTACAAATCCCCACATCAAAACATAACTCACCCGCCCCTGCCCCCCAGTCTTGTACTACAGCCACAGGACAAGTCCAACCTAAATCTCTTCCTGTCTTTATGGTCAGAATACCTATATTCCTTGAACATAAATTATGCCCTCCTTCCTTCAGGCCTGAAAATTTTTCAGTTTCTGTCTAAACTGAGTCATTTCATTAAGCCTGCCAAAAAAATGTATCCTTATGCTACTGTCTAAATCAGTGTTTCCCAAACTTTTTTTCCTGTAGTGGCACATTTTTTGTAAGCAAAATCATCCCAAGGCCTGCCACTATCTTATTAACTACAAACACATATTCAGTATATCTCATACATGTACTCAATTGCCCAAAGAGGTGGGACTACCAGAGAAGTTGGTAGAAAAGCAGCTCTGAGATCAGTGTTTGCAGACATGGCACTTAGTGAGCACTTTGGTGTCATATCCAAGCTGCTTTGCCCCTTTCACAAAACCTCTTTGCCTCAGAGGCAACTCATATGCCCTCAATCCCCCAACACTATGAAGATCACTGGTGACTAAACACCCAGGGCAGATGGACACTGGCAGTGAGGAGGCACATCCAATGTGCTCTAACATAGCAATCACAGCAGTCAGCATGGCAGGTCCTTCAAGTAGTCCTATCCTCCTCAGACAGGTCTTGACCCTCTCAGCTTCAGACCCAAGTACACTACACTATTATTTCCAAGAGACACCTGGGTAGCTCTAACAGCACACTACTCTGCCACGGCACACTGATTGAAAAACACTGCTCTAGATGACTGCGGCTACTTTCATGCCGTTTGCATTTTCAAAATGTGTAAGCTCGTCTTCTTTTTTTCTTCAAGTGAATGATTTATGAAGGGGTGTTTCATTAAAGAAAACTCTTAACCTAATTTTATTTGATTTCTGAAGTTCTGCTTAAAGTTGCCATCTCCCTAAAATCACCCTCACTCAGCTGTAGTTACATTAATGGTGGGTATGAACTGTGATCCATGGATGTGTACAATGATATAGTGCATCAATGATTGTCCAATCTAAATCAATACTAATTCGCTGCTAATAAATGTGGGAGTATTCTGTGTGCACCGATCTGAAACCAACCAATTAAAGAGAACCTCAAGTCACCTGCTTGCCAAAATATCAAGGACTTATATCCAATCTCATTTGGCTGGCGCCCTTCACTCCGGAAATATAGGTGCTCACACAGAATTTTTATTTTTTTAATTCACACAAAAATTTAAACAATTGCAAGTCAGAGCCAATTGTTAATGGCAGAGATCATGAGTAAGCAGCAGTTTTTCTTATGAGTTGCTTCAAAAACAAACCACCCCTACTATGAAGTATTGTGGTGGTAGCATCATGCTGTAGGGATGCTTCTCTGTAGCAGGTTCTAGAATGCTTGAGAGGCAATAAGGTAAGAGAAATGTTGAAAAATATAGAGAAAATGGTAAAAAACCTGATGCAGTTTGCAAAAAACCACCTCCCTAAGAGAAACTTTGTTTTCTAAGAAGTCAAAGGCCCCAAGCATAAAGTCAAAGCTACAGAGGAATGACTTGAAACAATGTCAATGCCAAGTCAGAGTCCAGATCTCAATCCAATTGAGAATTTGTGGGTGGACTTGAAAAATGATGTTCAATCACAGTCCCCATACACCCTGACTGAGCTTGGGTTGTTTCGCAAAGAAAATGGGGAAAAAGTGCTGTGCCTTGATGTGCATAGTTTACAGACTCCAGGCTGAGATTGCTGCTAAGGGTGCATCTACTAAGTATAACTTGAAGGAGGTGAATATTTAAGAAATCAATTATTTTGTGTTTTATATTTGTAATTAATTTAGACCTTAAACACTGGGTCATCCGTTGCACTGTGCAAAATAAACTGCGATATTTAAATGGCACAGCAGAGAGCTAAATTGTGTTGCGGCCATTTTTATTGTCACATTTTTGACAAGATGGATCCTTGGGCTTGAATGTATAACCTGCTTTTATAAACTTGCCAATATCCATTTCTGTGGAATGTGACTGTGTGAGGAAAACATTAAACTGTTTAGTGATAAGTCCTGTTTCCAGAAAATGATGTACAGTATCACACAATGGTATTTGGTGCTCATCTGAATGTATGCGGCACACACGCAGTATTAGCTGGTGCGACTTTAAAGTACCTGGTGCACAGGCTTTAGTAAGTGGTGGGCGTGAGATATGTAAGTGGTGGGCACGAGATAGTAAGTTGTACGCACCAAATTGCTTCATAGGAAGAAAAAATACACCATATCCCTTCACGGGCTACATACGAGTGTGCAGACGAATACCTGTAAACATAAAGCATGTACCTAAACCCTTTGAGCCAGATAACCCTCCCACAACCCTAATCTTAACCACAGTGTAACGGGGCACACGATGGGAATTTTGTTACTGACGTTGTGGCCATTACCTGACATATGTCATAGATATTGCAGGCTGCAGTTACACCCATCTCCAACCATCCCACACTCCTTTAAATAAAAGCCCACCCGTCTGCTTTTTATATCACCGCGCTACAAGAGATGGGAGTGACGTCAAACTGAAGCTCTGTAGCCTTGGTAAAGGCGTAATTAGATAACACTGAAGTGCACTTTTGTAATTTTCTAATCTAACTTTATGTCATACGTACATGAAAGTATCTTGTATCAACATTAAAACATCTCATACGTATGCGAAAGTATCTTGTACGAATGTAAAAACATCTCGTACGTATGCGAAAGTATCCATACATACATGAAAACATCTCATACATGCGAGATATATTCAAGTACTTACAAGATACAGGCTATCCCATAATTTTTTTCACTGTGCAGTTCAGAGCTTCTGAGCTTAATCATAACAGAAAACATTTCTTTCTAAGCAGGACTGCCAGGTACTTTACTCATAGTCTTCCCATTAGCAAGCCAATTACTCCCATTTTGACTAATTTCCCCAGATCCTGAAAAACTAAGTCTAATAGGCATTGTTTAGTAATTTAAATGTTTAATAAAGGTTTCTTCAAATAACGGAATACTGGTCAATTGTAAAGAAAGGCCTTGTCACTTGTACAAGTTAATTATTTTGCCTGAGCTGGTTACCAAACTAGCTCAGACTACAGCTGTACTAAAATATTTTAAATTACTAATTATTAGTTTTCAACTGTCAATGTCCATAATTAAATGCAATTTACAAAAGAATACCATGTTTATGCATTACATGGAGGAGATTCACAAATGAGCACCTTTTGTTACCCAAAGCAGGTTAAAATATGTAACCTTATAAACAATCATGCTACTGATAAAATGTATTCTTTAATGCTATTAAAGTATAATTAACTTACTGGATATTAATTTATCATAGGACACAGTCCAAAGACATGCAGGTTAAGTGGAATGTGTTTGAAATTGGACCATGATGTCTTGTTATGTATTTTTGCCCTATAATGGACTACCGTGCTGTTCAGGTCTTGTTTCTACCCTGCATTCAATGCTTGCTGGAATAGGCTCCAATTGCCTCACGGCTCAGCAGGTGAGCAGGTTAAGAAGATGGATGGATGGATGGATGGCAACAGTACTCTAAACATGCAAAGGCAGTGTTATTTGGTTTGATATGAACATTTTCATTTTAAAATTGAGTAACTCAAGATAGTGTTTATCCCAAAATATAATATACAGTCACAGATGCATGTACAAGTTAAAAAAGGTTAGAAAACCAAAGACAATCATCTTCATAATAGACACTGCCTGAAAATTCTTGTTCTGTACTCTGTTTACTGTACTGTGATGCTTTGGCGTGTTGGGCCACCGTACTGAATCTTGTTAATAAAGTTAGGAAAGTTAACAAAATGCGTACTGGCTGGGGCAGAATAAGAATGCAAATATCAGATAGTCATCAATCCCAAATCACTCCCACCCTAACCAATTATATATGAACTTTGAGATGAGTAGGCAGGCCAATGACACTTGGGTGTTGCACTTTTCAAAACGTTGTTTATTTCTGAATTTGCTTTCTTTGAACATTTGGGGGTGGGAAAAATATGTAAAGTATGAAATCTAACTTCAATAGGAATGTAATTTCCATAAAAATACTCCTTATTATTAAGAATTCCTTGTTATATGTCTCCCCATAATTCCCCCCATGAAACTCCTTCCCCCACTGTTCCCCCTATTGCCTTGATTTCCCACCAAAAATCGGGGATTCATCCTTTTCCTAACATTTGCATATTTCTCCTGGAGTTCTCTGTATTAGCATGTTTATTTTCATCCCATAATTCAATGCCCTGTTAAAATATTTTATTTCTGCCAATTTGTTTAGCTGGTGATTCAAAAGAACAGCTCTTTGGATATTTTTTCCAAAGTGTTCTCAACCTTGGCACACAATATCTTCTAAAATATTTGCCTTCCTTGCCAGCCTTTCAAACACTTGTCTTCATTCAGCTTCTCTCTTTACATCTGCACCCCCTTCTCTGCCTGTCCCTAACAATATGATGTTATCATTGAACTAAATCACTAGGTTGTCAACACTTCTTGTTCTCCGTGCGCATTTACTTTCCCCAAGTCTTTGTTAAACTCTTGACTAAATGTACACAATTAAAAGCAAAGCTAATTTTCCCTTATGAGTCCTATATCATAGTCTTGGTCCAACAGTTTAGTCACTTAAAAGCTACATCTTACCTAAAATAAAGCACACAAATTAAATAATACAAGTCTTATTTAACAACAAAACTCCAATTTTTAAACCCCATACACATGAATACTGTAAGCTCCCTTACCTCAAGAAATCTCTTGGTAAATCTATTTATGATGTTAAACACTATAATGCTTTCTTCCTCATACAGTTCTTTTGGAAAGGAGCACATTGGCAATCCATGTAACAGTGTAGCCTACCAATTGTGTTTCAGACTTGTCATAAGAAATTCACTGTAACTTTTGTGTCAGTAATTCATTATTACGTTCTGTGACAACTCTAGAGGGCATAGCAGCCACTCAACCTGACACAGACAAACGTTGGAGGCACATTGATAAAAAACACAAGATGTTTTTGTTTCTTTTCCTCGTGGCAAACTCCTTTCCTGTTTCCCACAGGCCAATCACAGTCCCATAAGCACAATACCACACAATAATTCTTCTTTCTCTTCTCCACTCCTCCTCAGCAAGCTTTGTCCACCTTTACCTGACTCTGGTTCCTCAAAAGGAGTGAAGCAGCCCCTTTAATACCTTTACCCAGATATGCTCCAGGTGCTTCTTCACGATTTCCCTGCAGCACTTCCTGGTGTAGCAGAGGTTCTGCATGGACATCCAGAAGCATTGCAGGTGTGCCTGGTTCCTCTTACGGCAGCACTTCCTGGTATGGCGGAAGTGCTGCAGTCCATGGCTCTGGAATCAACCGGGCACCCCTGCCAGTGCCCATGGGCCCCAACAGGGTTGAGCTTCTAAGCTCCAATCCCATGGCCCCGATGCAAATCAGAGGGGCTACCCTCTCGTGTCCCGAGGGAGGTACTGTCTCTTCCCCAGACCTTTTATCCTCGAGGTGTTCTGACTGGGCAAGAGCCCCAGCCATCCACCACACCTCTTTTCTTTTCATCATTGAACAAGTCATTTCAACATCAACTTCAAGGAGCAAATGATCCTTAATTTCCAAGATAAACAAACAAAAATACATATCCTGAAAAATACATTAGGCATTTTCCAGGACATAATTAATTACTGTACATATGTGCTTGTAGGTTAATGAAAATAAAGGCCTGTTAAGAAAACATTGACCAAGGCTAGTTCCTTTGTTTTAGGCCTGTTGCTGCCAGGACAGACTCTACCAACATGTCCCATATATAGAATAGGTAGGTTTAGAAATTAATGGAAGGATGAAGTTAAAGAAACATCATCAGAATCATCAATGTTCCATGTACTTTCCAGGACCAAAATCTTTCCTTGGTTTTTAATTAACATATATTGACTACTTCAGGCTTTTGGGAAATCTAAGGGCATTTCACACTTAAATAACATTTTCAGAGATGTTTCAAATGGCATTTTTGAATAAACTGAAATTTTACCATGAAAATGCTATCCAAAATGAAGAAACTGTTATACTTTTAAGACACTTTATCTTTCTTTAGATTATATACTAGCCTGCTTTGTGCCCCAATAAATGCAAGTTATCATCAATATACTAATAACCCAATTGTGCTTCACTCACTCAGTATATGGAACTAATGTAGAAAGAATTTTAAAATGGAGAATATTTTATCTGTGGCACCTCTGCATGAGAACCACCTCTTTCAACCCTCGCAAACATATTCAGTTTTTAATATATGGAAAACATTTAAGATTAAATTGCTTAGAGATCTTTATATAGACAACATATTTGCATCCTATGAACAATTACATTCCAAATTTAACTTTCCAGGCAGCACATTTCTTTCACTATCTTCCAAAATTAGAAACTTTGTTAAACAGAACCTGCCCGATTTCCGTCTTCTCGTACCTTCCTCTACGCTGGAAAAAATATTGCTCAGTTTGGAGGACTCAGACAGCATTTCTGCAATATATAAAATTATTTTACAGTCCCTCCCTTTCAAAGATCCAAGAGGACAATGGGAAAAAGATTTCTTAATCAATATATCAGAAAAGGAGTGGAAGGTAGCAATGCAGAGCATTCACACAAGGTCCATATGCGCAATGCATACAATTATTCAATTCAAAATTATATATCAAGCACATCTGTCTCATTTAAAACTGTCCAAAATGTTTCCAGGGCAAGATCCAACCTGCGATCATTTGTTCCTGAATTTCTTTGGATCTTGGCATGATGTCTAGCTTTTGAGGTGCTTTTGGTCTACTTCTCTGTGTCAGGCAGCTCCTATTTAAGTGATTTCTTGATTGAAACAGGTGTGGCAGTAATCAGGCCTGGGGGTGGCTA
>JANRMT010062808.1:42128840-42157140 GCA_026402145.1 Polypterus bichir lapradei | reverse complement strand
TTGCAGGTGCCTTGGTGGAAGAGTGGGGTAACATCTCACAGCAAGAACTGACAAATCTGGTCCAGTCCATGAGGAGGAGATGCACTGCAGTACTTCAAGCAGCTGGTGGCCACACCAGATACTGACTGGTACTTTTGATTTTGAGCCTCCCTTCATTCAGGGACACATTGTGAAACATTTTTAGTTTATGTCTTATGGTGTTGACTCTTTTAGTGTTCATACAAATATTTACACATTAAGTCTACTGAAAGTAAAAACAGTTGAAAGTCAGGGGACGTTTCTTTTTTTGCTGAGTATATATACACCATACAAAAACTGGATGTAGCATTTCCTCAGTCTTCTAATGGCACAGCAGGCTTGATGAAATGAAGCCTGGCTGAGATATTCTTGACCTGTCCAGTAGTTCTCCGAGAAGTGACAACAGGTAGGTGAAATAAATTGATGAAAAACCAAAAATGTTTCTGTGCAAATATTCAGCATTGGGGCCTCTTAGAAGGTAACTAAAATAGAGTCTGTATAGGGTGGTCCACATCTAATTATGCAATTTTCATTACGCTATAACTTATTAAGTTTATTACATAGAAAATCACCCGAAAAATCCTGGACCATCGAGAAGTGTGCGAACTGACGACTTGAAGAATTGTCTTCGCACCGAACTGGAATCGTCCCCACATAAATCAAAGTCATCCAGACAATCTGGATCTGCATAATTAGATCTGGACCACTCTGTACATCATAGCCACCACTTTTGAGGTGTACTATGTTATGGCAACACACATTATAATAACAGCTTGGTGATATAAATTATTATTTGAGTGAGTTATCAAGGGGTGTTGCTGTCCTCATGAGCTTTCACACCAATACTGACAGTCTTCTTTCCTTTGCTGTGTTTGACCTCCCATGCAGTTAATGGCGTCCGCTTTTAAGCTCCTTCAATGTAAGTGGCTCCACCCGCCCTGAAAATTTTCTCCTGACTATTCTTTCACAGGTTGAGTCACTACACTGCCCTCTGTTTTTAGGACCTGGACTCCAAGTGAAGTACAAAATATTCAAACCAGGCTGGTAAATGTGTCTGGTGCCTTATCCTTCCTAGAGCTGCCACTTCTGACTCAGATTTGCAACTGGCTGATAGATAGATAGATAGATAGTTTATTAATCCCAAGGGGAAATTCACATACTCCAGCAGCAGAATACTGATAAAAAACAATAAATTAAAGAGTGATAAAAATGCAGGTGTACCAGACAATAAATTTGTATAATGTTAACGTTTACCCCCCCAGGTGGAATTGAAGAGTCGCATAGTGTGAGGGGAGGAACCATCTCCTCAGTCTGTCAGTGGAGCAGGACAGTGACAGCAGTCTCTCGCTAAAGCTGCTCCTCTGTCTGGAGATGATACTGTTTAGTGAATGCAGTGGATTCTCCATGATTGACAGGAACCTGCTCAGTGCCCGTCGATCTGCCACAGATGTCAAACTGTCCAGTTCCATGCCTACAACAGAGCCTGCCTTCCTCACCAGTTCGTCCAGGCATGAGGCATCCTTCTTCTTTATGCTGCCTCCCCAGCACACCACCGCGTAGAAGAGGGCGCTCGCCACAACTGTCTGATAGAACATCTGTAGCATCTTATTGCGGAAGTTGAAGGACGCCAGCCTTCTAAGAAAGTATAGTCGGCTCCGTCCTCTCTTGCACAGAACATCAGTATTGGCAGTCCAGTCCACTTTATCATCCAGCTGCACTCCCAGGTATTTATAGGTCTGCACCCTCTGCACACAGTCACCTCTGATAATCATGGGTTCCAGGAGGGGCCTGGGCCTCCTACAATCCACCACCAGCTCCTTGGTTTTGCTGGTGTTCAGGTGTAGGTGGCTTGAGTCACACCATTTAACAAAGTCCTTGATTAGGTTTCTATACTCCTCATCCTGCCCACTCCTGATGCAGCCCACAATAGTAGTGTAGTCAGCGAACTTTTGCACGTGGCAGGACTCCGAGTTGTATTGGAAGTCCAATGTATATAGGCTGAACAGGACTGGAGAAAGTACAGTCCCCTGCGGCGCTCCTGTGTTGCTGACCACAATGTCAGAACTGCAGTTCCCGAGACGCACATACTGAGGTCTGTCTGTAAAATAGTTCACAATCCATGCCCCCAGGTATGAATCAACAACAAACAACAACAACAACAACAACAACAACAACATTTATTTATATAGCACATTTTCATACAAAAAAATGTAGCTCAAAGTGCTTTACATAATGAAGAATAGATCAATAAGAGACACAGTAAGAAAATAAAATAAGTCAACATTAATTAACATAGAATAAGAGTAAGGTCCAATGGCCAGGGGGGACAGAAAAAAAAAAAAAAAAAACTACAGACGGCCGGAGAAAAAAAATAAAATCTGCAGGGATTCCAGGCCATGAGACCGCCCAGTCCCCTCTGGGCAATCTACCTAACATGAATGAAACAGTCCTCTTTGTATTTATGGTTTTCACGGAAGGACTTGATGATGATCACGTGGACTTCTGGCTTTTAGTCCATCAATGCTGGGGCATCATGGTGCTTTGAGTAGGTTGGTGGCGGCGCAGGCCGCCACCACAGAGAAACCGGAAAAAGAAACAGAAGAAAGAGTAGGGGTCAGTACGGATTTTAGAGCCACCAGGAATAGTTATTATGATGAATTGAACATACAGAGTATCAGGATTAAAATAAAGTGAAGTTATGAAAAGGCCATGTTAAAGTAATGTGTTTTCAGCAGTGTTTTAAAGTGCTCCACTGTATTAGCCTGGCGAATTCCTATCTACTCCCATATCTGTCAGCTTGTCCCTAAGGAGCAGAGATTGGATGGTGTTGAAGGTGCCAGAGAAGTCCAGAAACATAATTCTTACAGCACCACTGCCTCTGTCCAAGTGGGAGAGGTATCGATGTAGCATCTTCCGCTCCCACCTTCTCCTGAGATGCGAACTGCAGAGGGCCAAGGGCATGGCGGACCTGTGGCCTCATTTGGTGAAGCAGCAGCCGCTCCATGGTCTTCATCACATGTGACGTCAGAGCGACAGGCTGGAAGTCATTCAGCTCATTAGGACATGATACCTTTGGGACTGGGGTGATGCAAGATGTTTTCCAAAGCCTGGCTGGTTCACATATGTCACACCATCTGATGTGGCCACTCTGGGGGAGTTGTTCACGGTGGCTGGTGTACTTGACTCAGAGTGGCAGCAGACTGGTGTGTAGATCAGGATGCTTTTCAGTTGCTTTTGGGGTAAAGCAAATTACATGTTACATAGGGTTTCAACTATGTTTTTGTCTACTGGCTCCATCTTGCTTCCACTGTTTGCATTGGTGATATATATAAGGTCTCTTATCGATGGGTTCAAGGTATGTAATTGGTCTGTTTGGAAAAATGGTGCCTAGATCAAGTTGGTCAATGTTTGTGCAGGGCCAGTCTTCCATCTTGGGTTGTTGAGTGATTCAGTCACATTTGCTGCTATCAGTGTAACAACCTGGGGTATGGTGGAAGAATGGCTGCTATTTAGACACAAAAAGCCATTTAATGGTCCTTTAAAGGACCATTTATTGTCTCTGTAGATAAGGGCTCTAATCAGCTCCCAATACTAGTCCCATGAGTTGCCGCTCTTCCGCTTAAAGGGGGATTTATATCCTCACAAGCCTTCACACCCACAATGTCTGTCTTCTTTCTTTTTACTGGGTCCCATGCAGTTCATCATGACTCCTTTTAATCTACTTCAGTTTGTGCATCTCTGCCCTTGTGTCCAGCATTTGACATGCCCCCGTGGAGCTTCACCTGCCTGTTCTCTCACAGATTGAGTCACTATAGTATTTATAAAAAACACTTGCTGACTCAGCTAACCTCAAACAGAAAAGGAATGTTAAGTTTTTGTTGCTTTATTTATCCTTAATTTGGCACTTATGGTATTAGTGTAGTGTAATGGTACAGCAGTTCTTGGGAACATTGACATCAGCACATTGACAGTAAATAATATATTGTACCAATGGAGACTCATACTTATGACAAGAAAGTCATGGTAACTCTTGTGCCAGTCATTAAATCAATATTACTCTCTTTTGTTTTATCATTTGAACAAGTCTTTTCAACAACAACTTTAAAGAGCAAAGGAATAATCATATGTCCAAAGATAAATTTTCAGAGTCCATCTATTATATAATAAAACACTAAGGTCTGCCAATGTATCCGGTTCCATTGAGCAATCTGATTGGTCAGTTTGGCTTTGGTGACACGATTGAAAGAGGAGTGTGTGTGTGAGGCACATGAGGAGGGGTAAAGGCTAAGGAGGCATACTTAGAGTCAGCTTGACTGGAGGTGAGCAAGATGCTTTAAAATGACATAGTCAGAGAAACGGGCTTTACTGGAATGCGCTCCAGAGAATTCAGAGTGCTAGTCAAGAGAGGTTCAGACATATGAGGATACAGAGAAAAGGTGCTGAAGGTACAGAGATATCAAATATTTTTACATTTATTCTATTACTTGTCACTTTTTACATAAAGCAAACTATTACAAATTCGTAAAAGAGATCTATCAGGTGTGTTGACAAGTTAGTGTTGATCAAACACAGCCAATAAAATAATATATGTCATTCAAAAATAAAAGCACCTTCTACTACTCATTTGGTAGGTCATTCCCATGTTGCCTACTCACTGCTGAATCATGGAAACTGTGTGTGCACTTTCTCCATAGTTGTACAGTACTTGAAAACAGCAACTAAAGAATTCTCTTCTTTCAAGAATTCACTTTCAAATTTACATAAGCATGTTGAAGCAAGCATTTTTTTTCCTCTTCTGAAGCTATCACATATGGTGCCCCGAAGACACAAAAAGCAGTTTCTTTTAAATCTTGTGCCAAGAAGATAGTAGTATCTTGAGAACACCAGTTATATTTTGTCCAACGATTATTTGTAAGTTATATGCACATTTACTGAAACTCTATAGATTGTAATACTGTAAAAGTCTGTGATTAACTGGAGAAGATAGACGCAGAGTTCTGGCAAGATCTTGTGGTCTGCGAGGGCTGAAAGGAGTGTTGCCAAGGTCTTGCTGTCCCATGTTACTTGAGAGCTAATAAAAGGAATGTTCAGCTTTCCTTCAAGCAATGATAAGTATTTTTATTGGTACCTTATGGAATTTGAGCTGAGGGAAAGCAAACATAATATTGCCTTGTTGGCCAGAATATTTTATTTTTGTGTGCAAGGGTGTACTTTGAGTACCGATATATTTTGTCTTGGGGAATTCAGTTATTACATCTTCCATTGAATTTCAAATCATGTGACTTTTATTTTCTCTGAACTGTCCTTTTTATTAGTCCTCTATGTGTGATTCAGGAGAAAACATTTAAATTTAACAGAACGGATACATGTCCTGAGCATTCTTCAGGGGACATTGGCTCTTAGATTTATAGTTGACATTTTATTATGTTGTATTTAAGTTAAACTATTGCATGAATTATTATTCTGTAGTGCATTTCCATCGTAAAAATATTTTTTGTGTGTGTTGTTTAAAAATAAATTAAACTTATTATTTTCTCTATGTACTTTTACTTTTGGTACTTAACACTAGAATTACCAGAGCCGTTCACACTTCAATTCGCAAGCATCCTACAGCGTAAAGTCACAAGTACAGTACAGTGCAGAGCTATAGCGCATCTTTATGTGAAAACAGCAGTGTCAGATGTAGGATCGTGAACGTGACTGAGAGAATTAAACTGAATAAAAAAAAAACAAAAACAAAGCTAACCTTTACAAGTATCATACATTTACACCGGCTGTTACAGACTGAAATCAAATGTATGTTTTTATTCTAAAATAGTAAGAATAAAAGCAGCTCATTTCTCAAAACAGACTCGTTGGGGATTGAACCTATGAAGCTTTGATTACCAGTCAACAGTTGATACCGTTGTGCCACAAAGCAGTTGTAGTAAATGTGTGTCAATGTTGCACCCTAACACGGGTTCTTTTTTTGAATAAAAGTGCATTTGTTGTGTTATATTTGTACCTTTTGTGAAAGTGTTTATTTGATATTTGGACTTCAGGCTTCACACATTATAAACTTCATGTCTGCATTTTGTCAATTATTACTAAAACATAAAAAACGTTTCTGTTTTAATGATGTGTTTACATAGATTGTTGTAGACACGGAACACACATGAAATGCATGTGTTCCAAATAGCGATATAGTATTTATAAAAGGTGTGATTTTGCTTGACTTCTCACTCTATACAACTCCAAGTAAATGACTTGCAGGTAAACAGACTTGAGCTGAGAAGACTGTGCACCGGTGGGGGATGTGATAGCAGGCTGCTTGCTGTTTGCTGCTTATCTACACATTTATAGGACAATAGACGCTGACAGAGAGGTGAGAAGCGATTTAAGGTGGGACGGATCTACGAGTTTTTTTCGTAGGCTCTGGTAATTCTAGTGTTAAGTACTTTTGAAAGCAGAAGCTTTTTTTACTTTTTCTCAAGTATTTTTTAACTGAAATACTTCTTACTTCAGCGAATGCAAAAATCTGATTAAGTACTTCGACATTTACTCAAGTAATTTCTAAAAACGTCTTACAACTCTGCATTTACTGTACATATGTGCCTAAACCTTATTTAAGATTAAGGCCTGTTAAGAAAACATTTAGCAAATCTGTTTTCTTTTTCTTTTGCATGATTTTATTAGAATAGACCCTGGCCCCTTGACCCAGATATGGAATAGGTGGATCTGAAGCTGAATGACTGATTAAATTAAAGATGTCTCCTCATCATCAGCATTATCATTTATTTTCCATGTATAACAACCTCCCTTGATTGTTTTAACAATAAATGTTGACAACTCAAAAGCTTTTGGCAATCTAAAAGTGCATTTCAAACCTAAATAGAAAGTTTAGAAATGTATAAGTTATAAACCATCTGTTAATCACAAATTAGTCCAAATGACATTTCTGAATGAACATGAAACTGCTATAAAATGGTATTTGAAATGAAGACAAAAACTCATTTTTTTGTTTAAATGTTAAGAAAGATAAGTCATAACACTAAGGATGAAAAGCAGCAACTAAATTTTGTAACTGTGATTAACATTGTGAGGCAGTGTAGCTGTTATTAATTCTTTAAAAAAACACAATTATTTTAAAAGATGATATAGGGTTGGAAAATGACTGACTGATGATATATATATTTAATAGTGATCATCTCATTGTTCCTTTAGTAATTGTATAGGACATGACAAGTATTAGTTTCATAGGAAAGGCACAGCCAGAGCACTTATAAATTTCAATTGCATTTTTAATAAAAACACACACAGGGATACACTTTTTTCTGCAACAGTGTCAGTGCTTATTGACTGTGTTTTGAAGAATTGCATGACACTGATTTTTGCTTAATGTTTTTACTGAAACATGTTGTAGTAAAGGACAGCTATATATTAGCAAATCTTGTCTGTCTCTTTCACTACTGGTTTTGGTTGGTCATTAACTACAAGATGCCCAGGACATAGTCCATTTAGGTATTCAAGAACACAGGGCATCACATGAGCACTTATTGTTTTATTTTCCAAAAGCTATAGTGCCACACAATATGGACCTTAGTCACCTTTATAGATGGTTTGATCAGCCTATTTTTTTCTTAAATTGTCATTTTTGCTTTGCCGCCCCAATCAAATAAGTGGAGTCATGATATAAAGGTAAAAAATAAACTCTGCAAGTACAGCTAGAATTTAAGTGTTTTTCACTCTGAACATGATAATGAAAGCATGTGTGTCTTTGGCAGAAAAAAATGAGTGTTAAGTATTAAGAACTGTACAGAATTGTTTTCAAATTAATTATTGGGTATACTGTATTTCACAACTTATTGCAACAATAGGGACAGGGATGAACAAAAATAAGTAGTAGTAAGTTTGGGGGAAGCAGTTTGGGTTTGTCCTGTGTAGAAAGTAAAGGGAAATTCATACTTTTCTGTCTGACTAACAAGCAACACATTAGCACAGTCTGACACTCTAATCAGCATGCATTACTAGTCAAACTTTGGACCTTACATTGAAACCTCTAGATTTATTCATCCATGTCAAGGAAATATTCATCTGAGAAACTGTGAGTTTTTTCAATAAAGTCTCCAACCTTGTTGAAAGGATGACATCAATGATATTATGCTGCTTAGCAATTAAAAATTCCATTTTGCTGTTTCATAATCTAGGCACATCAGTAATGTATTCACCATAAAGGTTGAAAGATGTCTATTGAATTGGAGAAAACCACACTTTCCTTCCTGGTTCCTGTCAATCTGCTTGTGTACAGTGGAAGATAACATTAGTGGCAGTGCACCCTCTCACCCCATTGGGTTATCACATACTTTGATCAAGCCTGTGAGGAGGACCTCTGATGCACATGAGTGACATGCAACCAGCTTGGCCCAAAGGGGGTGAGGGGATCTGGCCGAGAGGTTGTGGTACCAGGAAAGGGCATTAATGTTGGCATGGAGGGACCCCTGTTGGCGGGTCACTTTATTTTTTAGGGTTTTAGGCTCAGGAACCACCGCATGATCCTGGGATTCTAGTCAAAGTGGGAACAGAGCCACTGCAAGGGGGCATGCTATGTAACCAGAGTGAATTCTCTGCCCAGGAGGTAGTACCTGAACTGTGTGATTGCACACTTAATGGCAAGTGCCTTTCGTTCAATTGCTGCATGCCTCGTCTCCTGGTCCAGTAGTTTCCAGCTACATGATGGGGTGTTCGACTCCATAGATGACCAGGCTCAATACGAGACTGGTGTCTGAGGCATCAGTCTGGAAATGCAAAGGTAGAGAAAAGTTAGGTGAAAGCAGTACTGGAGCCTACAAAAGACAGGTTTTACGTTCTAACGATATTAGACATTTACATTCCGCAACTTCTGCTGTAAGGGTCCACATCACCATGTTGGGTGCCTTCTTCTTCATCAATTGAATGATAGTCGTGGCCTGTGTGCAATTTACGGCCAGGGTCAGTCAAATGACAGCAACTTTGGAGCACTGGGGTTTAAGATGTCTACCACCCACCACGTATCCTAGGTCTTTAGCCTTGGTCAGCTCGAAACAGCATTTTTGAGGTTTGATCCAGAGGCCAGTATCGCAGATAGTTAAGAAGAATGTAGGAAACATGATGTAGGTGTTCAGCCCAGGTGCTAGAAGAGACCACCACGTCATCCCAATAGGCTGCACTATAGGCATTATGGGGCCTTAGTAGTCTGTCCACCAGATGTTGGAAAGTTGGTGGGGCTCTGTTTAGCATCTTTGTTTTGCAAATGTGTCAATCAGCACTCAGATTATAAGGAGGCAGGTCTTACCTGTACACCAGTCAAGCAGACATATTTAGGTTGTGTCAATTGATATTTAGGCTTCAGTTTTTACACATTGACAGCAACATGTAAATTGAATAATTTTTTTCGTTTATATTCTTGGATAAAAGCGCACTTGTTTTTCTATACCTTTTGTGAAAGTGTTTATTTGATATTTGGATTTGAGTCTTTACACATTATACACTTCACATCAATATTTTGTCAATTATTACTATAACATTAAAAACATTTCTGCTTTAGTTATGTGTTCAACTTTTCATGCCTTGCATTTCCTGTCATCCTACATTTACACAGATTGTTGTAGACACGGAACACACATAAAACGTATGTATTCCATATAATGATATATTATATACCCTATACAACTCCAGACACCTTACTCCCAGATAAAATGACTTCAAGCTCTGAAAATGTTGTGGTGGACTTCAGCTGTCTCTGTGGGGGGATGAGTGAGCAGATTGCCTGCTGCAGGTGGTCATTGACACATTTGCAAAACAATGACACTGATGAGGAGGTGCGAAGGAATTTAAGGTGGCGCAGCATTATGACTTTTTAGTAGGCTTCAGGGATTCTAGGATTAAAGTAACTTCAAGGTCGTTTCTTGGGAGCACCATCTGGCTGTTCGCTTTCAGGAGAGAGTGATGACTATTTCTGGGAAGGGGCGGTTTCTCTGAGCCGCAGGGAGAGAAGAATATACCTCACTCGAGTTTGTGAAGAGGTCCTTCGACTCACATGTGTGACAAACCACACCTGTAGCCCACCTGATCTCTTACTGCAAATTCTTTGAGGTTTAAAATGCAAAGTTTCAGGAGGAATGCACAAAAATATTAACTGATTTTGGAACCATTTATATCTGTGCGCAAAGCACATCAAATCTCCAAACATTTCTTCTCTAAGTGATTAAGATTTGAGTCAGCTGTTATGACTGACAAACATGGAGCTTGACATTTCCTCTCTTATCTGCCTAAAACAGACCTACAGTTCACGACTTAAAGAGAAATAAGAGGTAAGCTAGTAATTTTTTTTATTTTAATGAAAAAATAATATAAGGACCTGCACAATCACTGTCAATCAACTATTACTATAGTACTATACAATATATACATTGTAACTAAAATAACATAATATTTTATAATGAGTTCCAAGATGGAAAGACCAAGACACACACCAAAAGGAAGTTAAGCCCAACAACTGGTGCATTTATTTAACAACAAATGATTGACAGTTGTTCTACAACAGAATCACCTTCTCACTGTTAAAGCCATGGGAAATGCATTGTACATATCACAGTCACTTAAACTAGATAGGCTGTTTAGTGTAAATAAATAAGTAAAATTTATTTAAAAAGTGCTTTTCTAAGAAATCCATCACAAAGTGCTGTAAAATAAAATAAAAGACCAAAGAAGTTATAATAAAAATAAAATAAAGTAAAATATAATAACAAAAACTACCTAAAAGCCTGTCTAAAAACTTAAGATTTAGCTGGCCTTTAAACTGTTCAACCGAATGCACCAGTCTCATTATAGTAGGAAGACCATTCCAATGTCTGGGAGTAAAAGCTTGAAATGCTTGATCCCTATGCGTCTTCAGTCTTGAGCGGAGGACAGAAAGAAGGCCTTGTTGGCTGGATCTCAGGGCTCGACTAATGGTGTAATGGTGTAGGAGATCCACAATGTATTAAGGAGCCTGATCATGCGGGTCACTATAATTGAGTATGAGAATTTTATACTGTATCCTGAATTCTACTGGAAGCCAATGTAAAGAGAATAAGACAGGAATAATATGTGTCCACTTATGGGAACATGTTAAAAGCCTGGCAGCTGTGTTTTGAATGGTCTGAAGGTAAGTTAAACCAGATTTGCTTAGACAGATATAAAGAGAGTTATAAAAATCAATGCATAATGAGATAAAAGCATGAATAAGCATTTCCATCTCCACCTTAGAAGCAACAGTCCTTAATCTGGATAAGAAAACAACACCTAAGTTGTGGAGAAACACCTGAGAAAAACTAGAAAGTAATGAAAGCTTTTGGCTAATTGCCACGTACTGGCCAGGAGGAGCATACATTAGAATCTCTGTTTTCTGAGAGTTTAGCTTTAAATTGTTGGCTAATAGCCATTTATTAATCCCATTCAGGCAATCAACAAGAAAAGCAAACTTCTGTAGTTGTTGGCTTGTAAAAGAACAATATAGCTGGATGCCATTGCCATAAAAAATATAAGAAATATCCTTAAAAGAATGTAGTGTCTTGATCATTGTCCAGTATTACAAACTGCGTCCCTCTCCATCCTCTCATTATTAGCTGTGAGGCTTTATTTATAATGCCCTGGAACTGTCCACCTGCCTTGTACAGATTCCTGGATTTGCAAAGTGCAATGAGAAAGTTCCAGGGATTCCTGGAATACAGAGCTCATCATACTGTTACACACATGTGCATGGAAGACAGCTTATGGGTTTGAAAAATTGTACTTACCCACCGAATTAGGAGTTGGCATTGTCCACTAATCCTTTCTCTCTTTTTCCCTCTGTAGACCATCAGACTGAAACTGAGTCCTCTGATATCCCTTCAGGTTCCACCCCTTCCTGCTAACTCACCATATAAACATCATCTTTGATTATTGTATTCATTTCTGTTTTGGACGAAGTCTGTAAAGACCATTAATTTCAACTTGCTTGTCAAGTATACGGGATAGCTACTTCAGACCTTTATTTGTGCTCTCTGTGTTTATTTCACATTGGTGTTGTTGGCAGGATTTTCCTGGAAAATGACTGAACGGTGCAATGTTTCTACCATTATTATCAACATGGCAGCAGAGATCCAGTCCTTATGGGTTCAGGTGGACGAATGATGGAAACAGCCCGCCAAGAGTGAGGTGCGTAACAAAGAATGTGTTGTTTTCCGACAGTACTGATCACAGGCTCCATCCCAGCTATTATTACCATTACAAGACAGCGATGATATTGAATCATATTTCCTTATCTTTGAGCATTCTGCCACCTGATACCATTGGGAGTGAGCAGACCAGGCCAACATACTGGTGCCATTCAGGCCACCTCCAATTATAACACACTAAAAGCCGAGGTGTTGGGAAGGTATGGCATCTCCCCATACCAGCAATAGAGACTTGGTAGAGTTTGGAAGTTTGACTTGGAGAGGCCATCATGCTCTTAAGCCTTTGACATATTGGACAAAGTGGGCAGTTAGTTAAGGCCAGACATAAACGACTCGAAAAAAATTGTGAAACAAGTGGCTTGTGACATCTTGGTGAACACCCTTGCCCAGCCAGAACGGAGTCAAAAATGTATAAACATGGAGGCATTAACAGACACACTTGAGTGACATAGGGTGGCCATGCAAAGCGAGCATGTGGAACTGTCTGCTCGTCAAACCTGGACAGGGCATGTTGCCCACTGTGAGCCACTCCAAAGCAACATGGAGTCCGTGGAGAAGCCAAAGGAGAAACACACAGCCTCTCCACGCTGTTTCAAATGTGGGAAAGCTGGGCATGGACTGATTGACTGCAGCTGGGCTAAGGGAGGGGTATACTATGCAGTTGTTAACCCCTTGTCTTTTCTCTGTACAGGAGTTGTATTAGTAAGTGGGCATTGGGTTACAGCATTAATTGATTCCAGCAGCAACATTTGTATTTTTACTCGCCGTACTGTGCTTGCACAACAGTGGCTTGCTGGGAAAACTAGTCTGACCTGTATTCACGGTGAAACTCAATGGTAAAGGTCGGCCTCACATGTCATCAACTATGGAAGAACCATACTGGCAATCCGAGTTTCTGTCCTCTGAAATCCAACATATTCTGTGATACTGGAGTGATACTGGAATGAAATTGATCAGACAGTAAAAGCAGTATAGAACATTCCACTTCTGAAAATGCTTTGGGCCTTATTATGGACAGAGAAACTCCATTCCAAGCTGTCTCAATGCAGTGTTCACTGTCGGACACTACAAGGAGTCATGTGGTCACCAAGTGTGAGGTGGTAAGCACTCCAACACCTTAGGATGACGTTCCACCAGCCAAAGCTGGGAGGTTGGGAATGCAAGCCATGTCCATTGAGCCCAGTCCCAATCCTCTTTTTTAATACATTTTCAATTTAGGTAAACAGTGGCCTCTTTTGAAAGAGAACAGTGGAATAATGATTCCCTTAAGCAGGATAAAAATGCAGGCACTTTGGTAAACAGCCAACACATGCACCATCCCATACCACAGGGGTCGCACTTGTACTTAATAATGATCTCCTTTATTGGGTAGCTGAACATGACGGAGAGGTAAGGTCACTGTTGTAAGTCCTGAAGACCGTCTGGCAGTAGGCTTGTGAATTAGCACGTGCCCACCTCCTAGGCGTCCATTTGGGAGCCAACAAAACATTTGAGTGGAACAAGCTTCGATTCCATTGGCTGGGGATTAATGAAGAGGTTTGTTGCTTTTGTGCTTCCAGGCCAGAATGCCAAATGCAAGAAATTCCTAGGAAGGACTGTGCTCCTTCAATCCCCATTACTCTCCTTGATATTCCCTTTGACCGCATTTGGATTGACATCGTAGGACCCCTTGAACCCTCAGTTATAGGACATATATTTTATTCCTTGTAGACTATGCTCCCCATTATCCTGATGCTATCCCATTGCTAACAGCAACTTCTAAAATAATCGCACAGGAATTGGCAGGGGTCTTTGTGCAAGATGGCATCTCCAAAGAAGTCTTACAGACCAGCGGACGTCTTTTATCTCGGAGAAGTTCAGGGAAGTTGCCAGATTACTCAAGATCATGCACTTAAAGACCTCAGTATACCGTCCTTAAACTGATGGTCTAGTGGAGCCATTCAATCAGACCTTCAAACAACTGCTATGCAAGGTTGTCAGAGAGGATGGGAGGAACTGAATCAGTTCCCCCCCCCCCCCCCCCATATTATTTGCCCACCGGGAGGTTCCACAAGCCTCTATGGGCTTCTCCCCTTATGAAGTGCTGTATGGGCGACAGCCCCAAAGGCTTATTGGACATCCTAAAAGAAGGATGGAAGGAAGAGGCCCTCCCTTCTACAAATATATTGTAATATATTGCACAGTTACATGATAGATTCATGAAAATCAGACCTATTCTAAAAGAACACATGTAAAGGGCGCAAGCAACACAGGCACGTTTCCACCCTGGAGGCTGCGTCATGGTACTCTTCCGCAACTTCCACTCCAAATTATTGGGTCATTGGCAGGGCCCTTACAAAGTTAAGGAGAGAAAGGGACTCGGTTCACAACCTCTTGGTTTGGGCCCCCCGACCTGATAAGTCTGGGCTTGGGGGGTGGGGGTGCCATGTCACCACACCTGCGCATGGAAGACAGCTTATAGGCTCGTTTAATTGTACTTACCTGTCAAACCAGGGGTTTGAGATTTCCACTAATCCTTTGTCTCTTTTTTCCTCCGAAGACCAACAGATTGAACTCAAGTCAAGTCCTCTGACGTCACTTCCTGCCATCTTAAAATATAAACACTATCTTTGACCATTGTATTCAGTTCTGTTTTGGACTCAGTCTGTAAACTTGCTTGTCATACCCAAACCTTTATTTATGCTCTTAATGTTTATTTCTCAACAGCTATCTATGATCATTTTGCTGTCAATCACCCATCCAGACCCACCTACCTTTAGGGTGATATGCTGGCTACTACAATATGTAATAGACTAAAATAGTCAAAGTTTGTTTTTTTTCTGTATTTTCCATTGATTTAGGATTTATGTTGTCTTTGCTGAATTTAAGCATACAAAGTTCTCCTGCCAGACACAAGTCAATCTGCCCATGGCAAGTGGAATTCTGGACATTTGTGATTATACCTCCATGCAAATATATGTCACAGGTAAGTGAGCCAGGAGATGCTGATTACATCCCACATTACCTTGAATAAAAAGTCAGAGAATAAAGAGTGAGCATTTATTAAAACACACTAAATAAGGTATGTATTTAGACTTAAAAATAACAAAAAATGTCTTAAAAGAAAACTGCAACACAATTGCACTATATATCAAACAATCATAAGATTAACTTATCAAAAACTAACTATTTTAGGTGAACTTATAACTAATCAGTATTGATACACAAACAACTTAATTATCAATAAAAATATATTAATGGTTTGGTCAAAGAAAATCAATTCAGTTATACAAGAATATATGCAGCACATTTTCAAAAGACTAAGCTCTTACTGCAGATTATCTGAATTTTCAAATTTTTAACTTTCCTGGTTAAATACCAATAAACTGCTCTTTTTTTAAATATTTAGCCTTACCAGCTGTCCTCACACTTAGACTTCCTCATTTATATAAAATACTTTTCAGCTTGAACTGAATTTAACTGAAGTGACTTCATTTGTGTTTAACATTGTCCATATGCTACCTGAATCAAGCATTTTACACACAAAACATCAGTCTGGAGATTAAGGGTGCAATTGTACAAATCAAACAGAAGCTTAAGAAAAGCCTAGAAAATTCTACAGAATTGTTTAAATTCAGTTTGAAAGTCAGTTTGAGTTTTTTCCCGATTTTGTGTCTGAACTGGAGTTTTCTGCAAACCAGTGAAATAGGCATCTGACTTGTCATCTGAAATATAAAGGGAGTACAAAGTTGTAAAAGTTATTTTGATTGAAATATTTAAATAAAATAATTAATATTTAGTAAATAATGTTTTTAACAGCATGGTTATTGAACATTATTTCACACAATACATTTAATTGCATTGGATCACTGTTTGATATTAAATGAATTCTGGATTCAGTTTCTATTTCAGTTCTTGTCAGTCTGGGTTTTCTCTTAGAAAGAAAGCATTTGGATTAAAATGTAAACATACTGTACCTGTATTTGAGACTGGATGAGGACTGGATATAATTATGGGACTCAAGAAATCCAGGGCTCAGGTGTAAGAAAGAGATGTGGACAAAACTAATGCCCTGAACCAATTTTTTAGTAGATTTTCCCTTCCACTGCTTCCTTCCTCCAATGACCAGTCTCCCCACACCATCTCTACTACACCAACAAATCCTACCACATCAACTGGAATGGCTAGTTACAAGTCCATCTTTGACCATCAAGGTGGACACTCCATAACTGAAGACCAAGTAAGGGCCAAAATAAGGAAGCTACACATAGGAAAAGCTGTGGAGTCAGTCCTCAAGGTCTTAAGGACTGTGCTAACAAATTTTGTGGTGTCTTCTTTGACCTCTTTAGTCTGTCGCTAAGGTTTCAAAAAGTGCCACCGCTGTGGAAAACATCCTGCATTGTTCCAGTTGGAAAGAAGTCAGTCGCTATTCAGACCACAGACCAGTGGCACTTTTGTCTCAGATCATGAAGATCTTTGAGAGACTAGTCCTGGACTATATGAATCCTCTTATGGTAGACCACCTTTGCCCACTGCAGTTTGCCTATCGGACAAAGATTGGAGTGGAGGATACAGTTATCTATCTGGTCCACAGGGCTTATTCTCACCTGGATAAAGCTGGCAGCACTGTGAGGATTATGCTTTTTGATTTATCCAGTGCCTTCAATGTCATCCCTGTTAACGGGTAAACTTAGAGATATGCAGGTGAATGAGCCTATGGTGTTCTGGACAATGGATTATCTGTCAGGCAGACTGCAGTCTGGGTTCAGTTCCTAACTCAGTTGCTGTCTGCCTGGGTTTTCTCTAAGAAAGATAACAAATGGATTAAAAAGTAGATATTATGTACCTGTATTGGGAGCTGGAGAAATTGTGGAGAGCACCCCAGGAGTAGCTTTGTGTTCTCCTATAAGATAAAAGCAGCTCATTAAATTGTCATGAAAACACACTTCAGATATTTGTTTTATCACATGGAATCTGTCATTTTACTTGCTTTCATCTTCAGTAAATGAACAGGATGACTGCAATTCTCAAATGAGTATGTAGCTCAGAGTAACTATTGAATAACTTTTTTTATCCTTTATCTTGTTTCCATTATTGCTTTCTTTAATATAAATCCCCCTGTTCAGAAGTTAAATTGCTGCAACATCATTCACTGAACCTTTGTAACCCGTGTCAGTATTCAGGCAATGGTTAGGTAGATCCTGTCAAGCACAGGATGCAAAGCAGGCATCAAATATGGGCAATACATCTCTGCATCATACAGCACATTAATAATCATGCTCACCCTCAACCACCATGTGCACTGTGAGGATTATGCTTTTTGATTTATCCAGTGCCTTCAATGTCATCCCTGTTAATGGGTAAACTTAGAGATATGCAGGTGAATGAGCCTATGGTGTTCTGGACAATGGATTATCTGTCAGGCAGACTGCAGTTTGTAAGAATCAAGGACAGTTTCTGATATGGATGTGAGCAACACTGAGGCACCACTAGCAACCACAAATCTCCTGTTCTCTTCTCTCTGTACACGTCAGACTATAAATATACAGTGATCCCTCGCTATATCGTGCTTTGACTTTCGCGGCTTCACTCCATCGCAGATTTTAAATGTAAGCATATCTAAATATATATCACGGATTTTTCGCTGGTTCGCGGATTTCTGCATACAATGGGTCTTTTAATTTATGGTACATGCTTCCTCAGTTTGTTTGCCCAGTTGATTTCATACAAGGGACGCTATTGGCAGATGGCTGAGAAGCTACCCAATCAGAGAACGTATTACGTATTAAATAAAACTCCTCAATGATATACGATATGCTTCCCGCGTGGTGCTTCGCACACTTCAAAGCTCAAACAGCCCGTATTGATTTTGATTGTTTGCTTTTCTCTGTCTCTCTCACTCTCTCTGACATTCTCTGCTCATGACAGAGGGGGTGCGAGCAGAATGGCTGTTTGCACAGAGGCTGTTTGCTTAGAAGATACGGACGCTCCTGTAAAAAATACTGAAAGACTACCTTCACATTGATCCTTCATTGCGGCCGCTTTATCGTGGGTGCTTCATATACTTAAAAGCCCAACAGCCCTAATGATTTTTGATTGTTTACATTTCTCTCTCTCTCTCTGACATTCTGTGCTCCTGACGGCACTCCTTTGAAGAGGAAGATATGTTTGCATTCTTTTAATTGTGAGAAAGAACTGTCATCTCTGTCTTGCCATGGAGCACAGTTTCAACTTTTGACTAAAGGGTGTTATTTTATGTCTAGAGGGCTCTAATAATGTTAAAAAACGTATTTAAAAGGTCGTAAACAGGTTTTCTATGCTATAACTGCGAAAATATTAGATTTATAAATAAAGAATACTACTTCGTGGAAATTCATTTATCTGTCTGGAGTGGATTAACCGCTATAAACGAGGGTTTACTGTATAACTGTGCGGAGAATATTTATAAACAGTGTGGGAGAGTTTCTAAGGGCTTAAAATATATAAAAATAACCATACAAACATATGGTTTCTACTTCGCGGATTTTCACCTATCGCGGGGGGTTCTGGAACGCATCCCCTGCGATCGAGGAAGGATTACTGTAACACCAGGTTGTGTCATTTGCAGAAATTTTCAAATGATTCTGCACTTATGAGGTGTATTGATAAACGGGATGAGACAGAGGACAGGAGTCAGGTGGAGAACTGTGTTCCTTGATTCAGAAAGATGTGTTTGCATCTTAACATCAGCAAAACCAAGGAACTGGTTATTGACTTTCACAACAGGGAAAAGCTTCTGTGTCTAGTCACTATTCAAGGAGTGGATGTCGAGGTGGTTTACTCCTATCAGTACTTTGGAGTCCACATTAATGAAAGGTTGTACTGGTCTTTTAACACAGAGGAACTATATAACAAAGGGCAGAGCAGGCTCATTTTCCTTAGGAGACCGTGTTCCTTTAATGTGGGAAGTGACGTCCTTCACAACTTCTACAACTCTGTAATGACCAGTGTATTTTCTGTGCTGTGGTATGCTGGACTGGTAACATCACATCAAGACAGGAAGACTGAATCTTTTCTTTCTTTTAATTTTTTTTTACTTTATAGTCATTCAAGTCGGTGTATGTGTGTGTGTATTTATTTATTTCTTTACTTACCTATTTATTTATTATGTCTATCTACAGTATCTCCCTATCTAATTTATTTTATAAAAATATTCTGCAAATACAATTAGAAATATCTGAAAAACATCAGATGTCTGTAGGTGAAACTATTCTTCATTTATGTTTTTTAACTAATTACTTTTGAGGTTAAACTAAAATATTTATTTTTAATCATTAATTTTGCTTATCTCCACAGCACAAGGAACAAGGCAGGAACCAATCCTCAAATAGGGTGCCCATGAATCACGGGGACAATTAAGCACATACCAACATGAGTTTAATAGGGTATTGTCTATCAACCTCACCTGTACGCCTATAGGAAGTGAAAGGAAAATTAGAGAAACTTAAGGAAACAGTGGAGAAAGAAGTCCACATAACTAATGGCTGTGCAGAAGACTTGAACCCAGGGGGCAGCAGCACTAACCACTGCATCTCCCTACCACCACTTCATAAATACGTAATCTTATTTTAGTCTGTGCTTTTGGTTGAAAGTACGAAAACATAGGTTTGCATTGGTCCACTTTCTTTGATATTGAAGGAATTCTGGGTTCAGTTCCTAACTCAGTTGCTGTCTGCCTGGGTTTGCTCTAAGAAAGATAACAAATGGATTAAAAAGTAGATATTATGTACCTGTATTGGGAGCTGGAGAAATTGTGGAGAGCACCCCAGGAGTAGCTTTGTGTTCTCCTGTAAGATAAAAGCAGGTCATTAAATTGTCATGAAAACACACTTCAGGAATTTGTTTTATCACATGGAATCTGTCATTTTACTTGCTTTCATCTTTAGTAAATGAAGATCTTTGAGAGACTAGTCCTGGACTATATGAATCCTCTTATGGTAGACCACCTTTGCCCAGTGCAGTTTGCCTATTGGACAAAGATTGGAGTGGAGGATACAGTTATCTATCTGGTCCACAGGGCTTATTCTCACCAGAACAAAGCTGGCAGCACTGTGAGGATTATGCTTTTTTGATTTATCCAGTGCCTTCAATGTCATCCCTGTTAAAGGATAAACTTAGAGATATGCAGGTGAATGAGCCTATGGTGTTCTGGACAATGGATTATCTGTCAGGCAGACTGCAGTCTGGGTTCAGTTCCTAACTCAGTTGCTGTCTGCCTGGGTTTTCTCTAAGAAAGATAACAAATTGATTAAAAAGTAGATATTATGTACCTGTATTGGGAGCTGGAGAAATTGTGGAGAGCACCCCAGGAGTAGCTTTGTGTTCTCCTATAAGATAAAAGCAGGTCATTAAATTGTCATGAAAACACACTTCAGATATTTGTTTTATCACATGGAATCTGTCATTTTACTTGCTTTCATCTTCAGTAAATGAACAGGATGACTGCAATTCTCAAATGAGTATGTAGCTCAGAGTAACTATTGAATAACTTTTTTTATCCTTTATCTTGTTTCCATTATTGCTTTCTTTAATATAAATACCCCTGTTCAGGAGTTAAATTGCTGGAACATCATTCACTGAACCTTTGTAACCCGTGTCAGTATTCAGGCAATGGTTGGGTAGATCCTGTCCAGCACAGGATGCGAAGCTGGCATCAAATATGATCAATACATCTCTGCATCAAACAGCACATTAATAATCATGCTCACCCTCAACCACCATGTGGCTTAAAATATTATGATTTTTATTTATATTGTTTATTTTATGGGGCACTATGGTAGGGCTGCTGTCTTACAACAAGGAGACCAGGGTTCATGTCTATTTTGCCCCTTACGTGGAGTTTGCACGTTCTTCCTGTGCATGCCTGGGTTTTTTCCCATAGTGCAAAGACATGTAGAGTAGGTCAATTAGTGATGTTAAATCGGCCCTGGTGTGTGTTCACCCTGTCCAAGGGTTGTTCCTGCTTTGCGCCTGATGCTTGCTGGGATAGGCTCCAGCTTCTCCATGACCCTGCTCAGGATAAGCAGGTTTGATGATTAATTGATGTTCTACCCTATTTATTTTATGTTAAACGGATATGTTCATTTTTAGTTGTTATTTCTACTTATCTGAGCAGCACAGGGAGCGAGGCAGGAACCAATCGTCAAATGGGGTGCCCATGAATCACAGGGACAATTAAGCACATACCAACATGAGGTCAATAGGGTATTGTCTATCGACCATCTGTACGCCTATAGGAAGTGAAAGGAAAATTAGAGAAACTTAAGGAAACAGTGGAGAAAGAAGTCCACATAACTAATGGCTGAGCAGAAGACTTGAACCCAGGGGGCAGCAGCACTAACCACTGCATCTCCCTACCACCACTTCATAAATACGTAATCTTATTTTAGTCTGTGCTTTTGGTTGAAAGTACGAAAACATAGGTTTGCATTGGTCCACTTTCTTTGATATTGAAGGAATTCTGGGTTCAGTTTCTAACTCAGTTGCTGTCTGCCTGGGTTTTCTCTAAGAAAGATAACAAATGGATTAAAAAGTAGATATTATGTACCTGTATTGGGAGCTGGAGAAATTGTGGAGAGCACCCCAGGAGTAGCTTTGTGTTCTCCTATAAGATAAAAGCAGGTCATTAAATTGTCATGAAAACACACTTCAGGAATTTGTTTTATCACATGGAATCTGTCATTTTACTTGCTTTCATCTTCAGTAAATGAACAGGATGACTGCAATGCTCGAATGAGTATGTAGCCCAAATACCTATTGAATAACTTTTTTTATCCTTTATCTTGTTTTCATTATTGCTTTCTTTAATATAAATCCCCCTGTTCAGAAGTTAAATTGCTAAGAACATCATTCACTGAACCTTTGTATCCCATGTCAGTGTTCAGGCAATGGTTGGGTAGATCCTGTCCAGCACAGGATTCAAAGCAGGAATCAAATATGAGCAATACATCTCTGCATCATGCAGCACATTAATGATCATGCTCACCCTCATCCACCATGTGGCTTAAAATATTATGGTTTTTATTTATATTGTTTTATCTTATGGGGCACTGTGGTAGGGCTGCTGTCTTACAACAACGAGACCAGGGTTCATGTTCTTGTTGCCCCCTGTGTGGAGTTTGCATGTTCTTCCTTTGCATGCCTGGGTTTTTTTCCCATAGTCCAAAGACATTCTCCATGACCCTGCTCAGGATAAGCAAATTTAATGATGGATTGATGTTCCAACCTATTTATTTTGTCTTAAAATGTTAATTTTTTGTTATTATTTCGGCTTATCCCAGCAGCACAGGGAGCAAGGCAGAAACCAATCCTCAAATGCGGTGCCCATGAATCACGGGGACAATGAAGCACACACCAACTTGAGGTCAATAGGGTATTGTCTATCGACATCATCTGTATGTCTTTGGGAAGTGAATAAAAAACCAGACTAATTTAAGGAAACAGTGGACAAAGAATAGAATGCAGACCCCACATAGTGAATGACTGCACAGAAGATCTGAATCCATGGGGCAACAACTGTTATAAATAACTTATCTTTTGTATTCTGTACTCTTGGTTGAATGCAAACATAGCTTTGCATTAGTTCACCCTCCATGCAACTACCTCACTTGCAGATTTGTTTCCAAACAGGAGACGTTTGAATCTGCACCATCCCCATGGAGTGTTGAAAATGCTGGGCACTGATGACTCTCTATCCATCTTGATTTGCCAATAACCATTTTTTTCATCCAGAATGGCGAATATTTTTTTTCCAGCCAGTTTGCTGTGGACTTCATTTGGGGTTGGTATGGATTAATGTTGTCTTTTGATAGCCTTGTTCAACTCACATGGGTCTAGACATATTTGGAGTTTGCCATTTTTCTTTTCTGTACTCACCAGACTACTAACCCATTTTGTTAGTTCTGTTACTGGTGTGATAACATTTTTCTGTTCTAGATGACGGAGTGTTTCTTTCAGGTTATCCATAATAGCAAATGGAATTTTCCGACAGCCATGTATAATTGGTGTCACTTCTGGATCAATATGAATGTGATGTTCACCGGGGAATTCACCCAGACCTTGAAATACATCAGGAGACGTGCTCACTAACTCTTGTATGGTTGCTGGTGAGTGCACTTGTACCTTGTCAGGTCGTTTGACTAGGTTCAATTGTTCACATGCTTCTCTCTCTAAGATTGAGGCAAAAGGCTGTTTAGTGATGAAGAACTTTAATTCTCATCTTTGCCAGCAGTACTGCATCTCAGGTAGGTACACCCAGCAGGATTGATCCTGGCTCCACCATATGTAATCAGCTTTGTTTTGCTCAGTTCAAGAAATATATCCCCTGGGAGTCTTTGAAATTGTATTACTGGGATCACATTGGCATCTGCACCAGTGTCCAGTTTAAATTTTACTGGGACCTCTTGAACTGACAAGATCTCATGCCAAGCTCCATTTTCAGCTGTCTGTAGCACATTCAACTGGGAACACTGCAAGATTCCAACAAAACAGCGCATCCACAGTCTGAGGAGACCGTTCTGCTTTAGACCTGCACATTTTAGCATAATGGTTCATTTTGCCACAGTTTCTGAACTTCAGGCCATATGCTGGACATGTTTTGGGACGATGCTCTTTCCCACACCTGTTGCATGATTTTGTATCACCTTTATCTCTTTTGTAAGAAATAAGTTTATCATTTTTGCCTCTATGCAGATTCTTTGCCACATTCTGAACAGTTTTCTGTTTGCTCTGTACCTGTTTTTATGAGCCCGGGAGAGCATGTGCACTTCATTTTCTAATTTCACTTTTGTCATTATGTTAATTTTCTCTCTGGCTATCTCTGAAGCTCTACAAATATCAATGGCTTTTTCTAAAGTCAGACCAGGCTCTCTGAGAAGTTTTTCTTTCGCATGCTTGTCTTTAACACTGAAGACAATTTTATCCCTTATCATATCATTCTCTGTAAGGCCAGATTCACAGTTTTTGCTCAGTTGTCTGAGTTTGGTAACAAATCTGTCTATTTGCAGCAGCTCTTGCATATCTTAAGTCCAGAACTGATGTCTTTCAAATACCAAATTTTTCTTGGGTGTGCAATAGTTATTTAAAGATTCCAAAATTGCCTCTACTGTAATCATTTCTGAATCTGCCTTGGCTATTTCAAGTATATTGTAAACTTCTAGTGCTTCCTCTCCTAATGTATGCAACAAAATGGCAATTTGCACTTCTTTAGTCTTCTTGTTTATTTCCACCGCTGTCATGTACAGCCTATATTTCTGTTCCCATCTACATCAGTTTTCACTAACATTGCCGGTTAGGACTAGTGGCGGCAGAGGTTTAAACTGGTCCATTTCACTGGTGCGGACTTAAAAGCAAATGAAATAACTTACTGCCGGCACTGTTGGCTGTTGTAAGTTCTGCGGGTCTCTTTATCTCGCAAGAGGCAGCTCTCGCTGTGGTTCAGCTTGAACAAAAGTAGTCAAAAACACCTATTGAATATTTTTGCTAACAATAATCTAATTTCCATCATTGCTGTTTTTGAAAATATAAATCTCCCTTTTCAGAAATCGTCAAATCATCACACTCAATTGTATCCTGTTCCAGAGTTCACAGTCAATGCTGGCTAGATCTTATTCTACATACAATGAAAAGAAGTCATCAATTCTGGATAGAGCCTCACTCCATTATAGAGCGCACTCATGAACACACCCACCTTCAAACACCCAGAGTCAAAGTACAGTCACCAGTTAACTTAACATTCATTTTAGAATCCTAACTACATGTCCATGATATATAACAGGTTTCCCACAATGGGTTCTTAACTCTACCTTAGACAATTAGCCCAATATGCTTGTATATGAATGCAATTTTGGCTGGTTGCACTCATGATCTCATTCTTCCAATCACTACTCACAACTCATAACCATAAGTGAGTGTGAGTATGTAGATTTACCTATCAATGGAAAGCTTCATCAGATGATTTATTTCTTCATTAGTACAATGTCTTGTACAGAGGTATTGGTTAACCAAATTGGATGCTTTTGTTGTCTGTTACAACAGATATAAAGTCAAGTCAATTCAAGTTGGGTAGCATGCACTAGTACAGTGTGTTGCCACACCCACCACACAATGAAACAACTCGGGACTGAACCCAACCTAACTTCTAGTTGGAAAGCATATTAAATTTAATTACAGCAAAAGCTGAATTTCATTGCCTCTGAGGATAATATATTATATAACTAGGAACTGTAGGGAATGAATGAATCACAATCAGATGTTGCACGCTGTAAATGCCACAATATTGCCTCATTTTGGCAGTGAATCAATGTAGAGCAGACAGGAATACAACATTGGTGCTTGTTTTTTTCTTCTTCTTTTGCCACTCTGTTATGGTACAACAAATAAAAAACACAGACCAAATATCTGTGCTTGTTTCACAGTTTGACAAGACTCTCTCACATTTGCACAGTAGAAACTCACTTTTCTTCTTTCTTTCCAGCTGCCAACGTTCCTAAAAGTTTGTGACCATTATATACACTGCACTTCTAGTTGAGCTCTGCTTGTCTGCTAAACTCTCACTGGCATAAGATCTTTAAGACAAAATTAGACTAGTTTGATTTTTTTGTAGTCACAGAACGGTATGTCTGGGAGTGCCACAATACACAACTGAAAGTAGTGAACATACACTGCGACTGTATACAGCACATTATGTTTTCCTGAAGACTATGAAAATGAAGGCTACGACTGCAAATTATTGGAAAAGTTGAAAGGTGTTACACCAGCTTTAACAGAACAGAAAAGCAAGTAGATTGTTAGGTTAAAAAAAGCAGACACACAGCAAGGTAATACACAATGAACAGTCCAAATATATTAAAAAAGTACAAATGTTACCATACTTAAAAAAATCATAAATAGCTTTTAACATCTTCTTAATATTATGTTGTATTTATTAACTTCATATGTTTCTAAGTTTTGAATGAAATAACCTGTAGAAGTTTCTTGATAATTTATGTTCTTCTTGACCCAAGCATCATTCTGATTCATTCTTACTCTTGCAGTAGCAAATCTGTAATACAATAGAATACAGAAATAATCATTATGAAAGACAGGTTACAATTATTTTCACACTGAAAAAATTTAAATGAATGATAGAGATGCAACATTTCAATATTTAATAAACAATCTAAACGCAACATATTTCTAAAAATCTTTTCTCTGACTCCTCTAGTCCCATCAGAGAAGGATTATTATGCAGTTATTGTCTAATTTTTGTGTCTGATTATTCTTTTTTATCCTTGATCATTCTTAATAAAAATATTTAAAAACAAACTATATTTTTCAAAACATCTCTTATTTTTTTAATTTTCCCAACCATCTGTTAATACTTTGCCTCCTGCTCGCTTCGCTCGCCAACCCCCGGGTGGGCTCTACATGCTAGCCACTTTGCATTTCTGCCGCTCGTGTATGAGGATGTGGATGTACAATTTAAACAGATTGTTATTTTCATAGGAATTGTTACATATGCATAATAGAACTATTTTACATTACAGCGAGTAATTAACCATACAAAATAGTAAAACATAATAATTTGAAAGAAAATTATGTTTCATGTTGCGTTAGAGTTATTCGTTGCATTATACAATTTCATTCTATTTGGCTTTGAAATTAACATGCAAATACTTTTTCAACTTGCACTTTAACTATAAAACTTAAGTAAAAGCAATTTTTTTTAATAAAGTTTTGTCAATATCGCATTGAATTTTGATTCTGTGTTTGGACTTAGATTGTGACAATGCAACGTATAACTGCCCATGAGTGAAGACCAGATGGTGTTAACGGTTGCAGATATTCTTCGGGATATTGTAAGTTTATGTTTTCATCTTCCTCATGATCACCACCAGCTGTTTCAGTATAGTTTATTGATACATGTTTAACCAATTTGCCGTATAACCGATGGAGAATTTTCACGTTAATTCATTTGTTTTCATTGTTTCTTGGTGCTAGGATTGCTTGTGTACTCATTTCCTCTGTTGATAACCCTTTGGGATTAAATTCTTCAATAAGATTTGGACATAATAAGTCTTCTTTAATTGGGAACTTAAAGTGAAGAAATGTAAAAATTTATAAGACCTGAGAGAGAAGGAACTGTGTCTGTCAAAAGCATTCACAAGAATAAGATGTGAGTGGACCATGTGTGTGGTTGCAGATGGTTGAGAGGAGGGCGGGACTAGAAAAAATCTCATGGCAAAAGATTTGTCTTGTGGGACTTAGAAATGGAAATAGTCTTGTCTTGTCTTGTCTCAGGATTTTCTATTATAATAGAGAGGTATTTTTCAGTCTAACCCTAATTTACTTATTTTTATGTTAGGTTACCATCATTACAAATATACTGTATGCCTAGTTTGATTTTAGATTCATTGATCTAAACATCAGGCTCATTCTTTACCTTATAGTCTAAACATTATAACATACCTCTTTTTTCTTTTTAAATCTATTCCTCTTCTTCAAAAGTTAATAAGAAAAGTTAAAGAAATGGGTATAATATAATCCATAAATCGCTTTCATGTAAATTTCATTTTAGAGACATCACAAGAAATCACTCAAGAGAAGATTTTACAATACAATCAATTGTGCTGTACAGTAATATACAATCATGTACATTGACTTACATAATATTTACTATGTAGACAAATAAATGTAGAGTAAAATGAACATGAAATTGAATGAAGTGAACAACTTAAATAATATTTAATTTGAAACTAAACAAATGAAGTAACACATAAAACACAGATAGACTGGTACAATGGTGGTTTAATGTCTCTTTGTATGTTGACCTTTACAGATATATTGTGATGTGCATACTTGCGTGTTTATTTCTTTCTCTTTATCATGTACTCTGTTGAGGTAAAGCAGCTGTCATCTGTCTGCAATTACAATTTTGCTTAAGCTTGTTGATGCTTGCAATTGTGTGTGTCTCTACATGTATATTTAAATAAATAATATTTATTTAAATAAGTTGTATATCTCATATATATATATATATATATATATATATATATATATATATATATATA
>JANRMT010062808.1:42108350-42128830 GCA_026402145.1 Polypterus bichir lapradei | reverse complement strand
ATATATATATATATATATATATATATATATATATATATATATATATAAATTGTGATAAGCGGCCTGGACACAGACAGGCAGACATCATATAATCACCCAACACACATTTATTATACATCCTACTATATACAAGGTGCAACACAACTCCAAAACTCCCCTAAAGTCCAGGCCCCAACAAAATGCCTTACTCTCTTCAGGCCGCCTCCTTTCCTCTCCTCCCGATCTCCATCCTTCTCCACTCCCGACTCAAGCCAACAAACGGAGGGAGGCAGCCCCTTTTATCCCTACCTGGATGTGCTCCAGGTGCCTCCCAATAATGTTCCGCTGGCACTCCCCAGTGTGGCGGAAGTACCAGCTGTGCACCCGGAAACACTCCGGGTGTCCTTGGTCTTCTTCCCCCCAGTATTTCCGGGTGTGGCAGAAGTGCTGAGGGCCAGGGCTCCTCAGACATTGGGGTACCCCCTGGCAGTGACCATGGGCCCCTATAGGGTTGAGCTTCCAAGCTCCATTCCCATGGTCCCCAAAGCCACCGGAGTGGTTGCCCCCTCGTGGCCTCCTCCAGTCCTCCTGGGCGTCTCGGCTGGGTGCCACCCCCAGCCACTATATATATATATATATATATATATATATATATATATATATATATATATATATATATATTCCAAATCAATAGGCTTTGTCTCATGGCTAAATGGATGAGACTGCAAAAAATCGTTGTGAAATCAAAACAGTTTCTATGGCAGTTATTGTTGGACATACGGTACAATAGGTTAAACTGTTTTTGAAGGATATGGAGATAATTACTGGACCAAATTCTGTAACCTGTAACAAGACAAACATTATGTATCTTACCTGATAAAACATTATCATTATATATGGGTCTTAGCATTCAGGGGGATATCTCAGCAACCACTCAAACTACATTTTTTGTATCTTTGCTAGGATGAAGTTATTCAGGAGCTTTACACAATGGAAAAAACTGCATAATTTTCCAATGAGAACTGTAATTTTTTGACATGAAAATCAATTTAAATTTTTCATAGACACACATACACTGTTAAAATCAACTCTTCTAAACTGTTTTTTTTTATCTTTATTTGTAGAAAATATAATTCCATACTATCAAGTTGAACATATACAACAAATGACTTTACAGTCAAACTAGGAAAAAAAACATCAGAAAGCAGGAATAAAAAGAGACAAAATCTAGCAGAACAAAATTCAGTTCCCACCCGAGAGAAATGGCAGAACCAAGAGCATGGACAAAAATAGAAAAAAAAAAAGAAAAATGTCCTTTTCCCTGATATGAATGCTTATTATAAAAAACTTCATTAACTAAATTCACCATATTTTTAAAGGTTTTGAACAGATTCTCTAAACTATCCATCCATACATTACCCAACCTGCTATATCCTAACTACAGGATCACGGGGGTCTGCTGGAGCCAATCCCAGCCAACACAGGGTGCAAGCCAGCCCACCGCAGGGCACACACACACACACATACACACACACACACACTAGAGACAATTTAGAATTGCCAATGCACCTAACCTGCATGTCTTTGGATTGTGGAAGGAAACCCATGCAGACACAGGGAGAACATGCAAACTCCACGCAGGGAGGACCCAGGAAACACACCTGGGTCTCCTAACTGCGGGGCAGCAGCGCTACCACTGCGCCACTGTGCCGCCCTCCTCTAAACCAGAATTTATTTTTTTTCTAATTTCAATAATAATATATAACATCAATTACCCATTGACTTAAAAGAGGTGGGCTAGGGTTCTTCCAGTTGAGCAAGATAAGTCTACATGCCAATAATGAAGTAAACGCAATTACAGTTTGTTTGTCCTTCTCCACTTTAAACCCATCTGGGTTAGGATGGGTTAGGAGTGATTGTGACACTAAGGCTATTTGATAAGCAATCAAAGATGTTTGTCCAGAATGATATTAATTTGGTGCACTTCCAAAACATGTGGCTCAGTGAAGTTGGAGCTAGATTGCAATGTTCACAGGATGGATCTCACCCTGGATAGATTTTGGACAATTTTAAATGAGATAAAAGTGATCGATGAAAGATTTTAAGTTAACTGATTGAATGCTTTGCACATATGGAGCTAGAGTGTATTCTAGGTATGGCTGCCTTCCACTCTTTTTCTGAAATATTAATTGAAAGATCCTTTTCCCACTGTACCTAACAATCTGAAAGGAAGAGACTTTGAGATGTTTTATATATTGGTGAGATGCTGTCCAAGTTTTCAAGGCTGATCAGTATTTCTCATGGAATAGAAATTAGGTGTGTAAAATTGAGTAGGTTTCTTTTCTGATTTGAAAGTAGTAGAAAAATTATGTTGCTGGGAAGTGAAACATGAAGAGTAATTGTTCATAAAATGCAAAAACATTATTTATATACAGAGTTCTAAGTGTTTTAATCCCGGCCATTTTCTAAAATTTAAATATTGTGTAGGTTTGAGAGGGCTAAAAAGGTGATTACCATGTAGACTGATCCAGATCTACTCTGGCAATCCCTTAGTAGAGCAGCACCAATGAACCAGCACCATCAAGCTCTACACAATCATCGGCTCCTTTTTGTTTCTTCTTGCCTTTTTTTTACCATCTGCCTTCTCATGTCCCCTGACCTGCATAGGCTTCTCTTTATACTTCTGGGGATGCAGGTGCACTGATTACGGACCCCACAGCACTAATGAGGCAATTGACTAAGTGAACACATCTGCATGATCAGTCTATCACCCTATTAACCTCAGAAGCTGCTCCGCCACGCTACCATGCACACCTACACCCATCCAAAGCCCAAGTGACCTGTATTTATATAGTTTAAGCTGATCTCTTAATGGCAAAACATTGATGCTATAGGAATTCATTCCAGCCTTCATATGCTATGCTTAACAGAGACTTGACAAAAAACAAATGAATTTCTGTCTCTTACAGGGAGGACATAATCCAGATATAAAGTATCTACTTCGCAGAGGCTTTCAGATCAAGACAAGGTGGAGGGGTCACAGTAATTGTTAGATATGAGTTAGACATCAAAGAATCCCAATTGAATGTCCATTGTCTTTTGAGTCTCTGGCTCTTAAAGTAATAATGAAATCTGGTCCTATCTTGTTGTTCTCTATCATCCCATAAAATACAATGGATCTTTCTTATCTTCTCATCATGAAAAAGATATCACGTATACATCTCAGTATTTTAATTATTTAGAGGGCTGTAATATTACGAATGTAATGGATTCTGTTTCCTGTCAGAGGAAGAGAAAGCCAGTAAGCATGCAGTGATTCACACACATAGAGAACATAGAAGATCAAATATAAAGCAAAGCATTTAACGTGCTACTTTAGTTACGATGGGATTTGAGAAACTAGTAAATTAAACGATTTTAAGATGAAGTTTATGATGTTCTGCTTTAATGACATAATAGACTACGTGATTTAAGTGGAAATTCCGAGATTAAAGTTGATATTTCGTGCTTTTTTCCCACTGTGTGCCTATTTTTTTTCTCTGTACCCTAATAAGCTTTCATATGACACTCAGACGGTGGGCTAAGACTCGACTTTTCACAGCGACTTTGATATGTGACAACTTCTTTTTTATTTCAGGCACTGTGCAACTTTGTGAACTTGAGCTTTCGAGGTTCTCCGACACTCTGTCACTCGATCAACTTCCTTTTGTTGATTATACCACTGTTTAAACCAACAAATAGTACGTTTTTCCCTGCCTCCACTTGGTATTCACTGAAATTCTTATATTTTCCCCCGTGCTTTTCCCATTGTCTTTTCACAGAAAGCTGAGCTTAAGGGTTATTTATATTGATTTGCATATTCAAAGAGGCGTAATTCTGGGAGGAGTTGGGGCGGGACAGCAGGTGCGTGTATGAGCGTTACTTTTCACGCTGATCGGGATTTATGTAGCAGAAGAACATGGAAATTTGCGTGAGCACAGATTCCTTCATCTGGATTTTTCTGTGTGTAAGTACATTTCCGCTTTTTTGCTTACGTTATGTTATAGTGCGAATTCTACGTACGGCTATGCATGAGGCACCGATCTGCACATGTAGCTTAGCTGTTGTTAACATTTACAGTATATCAGTGATTTGGGACTCTCTGATCATAAAGCAGTACTTTTCACTGTTTCATTACCTTTTACTCCTCTTACCTGTAAAAGTCAAATTTCTTTCAGAAACCTTCAAAATGTCCATCTCTCTACTCTCACTGGATCAATTTCTAATCTTTTTCTGAACATGTTGTAGCCTCCCAACTCAACAATTACTTAACTTCTAATAATTTCATGGAACCCTTTCAGTCTGGTTTCAGGGCACAGCACAGCTGTGAAACTGCTGTACTTCAGGTAACCAATGATTTGCTTATCGTAGCAGACTCTGGGCAAACCAGCATATTAATTCTATTAGAACTCAGTGCAGCATTTGATACTGTCAGATATGACATTCGACTGTCCAGAATGGAGAGCATTCTGAGCATCCTGGCACTGTCCTCCAGTTGTTTAAGTCCTATCTGACTGATAGGTATGGGCGAGTATCTCAGGGTTACTCATGATACTATATCATCATGATATTTTCCCTATGATAACAATAATATCTTGATAGTTACACTTCTGTGTTAATCTATAAATCAAAAAACAGTTGTCTCTGATATCACAATAACTGATTTACAGAAAGAAAAATAAACAATTCATCATCTTATATTTTATTAACTACAGCTTAAAAATGGTACATTCTGGCAATTGGGAAAAGGCTGAACTTACAAAAAAAAAGTCACAAAATTAGGATTAAATTTGTTTGCTTGTGATTAACTTGAATAATTTAGGCAGTTGTATAATTTAATGTTGCTGTTCAACCTAACAAACGTGTAATGTCTTTGGATGTGTTTAAATTTCAAATATGGGAGGCTGCGGCACCATAGATTCTCGCAGGGTACACTGGGAGTTGGAGTTTGGCACAGCCCTGTTGGGTTCCATGGGGTCCGCCAGGGGGAGCTGCAGAGCCCTACTTTGGGCTTGTACCACACCTGGGAGTGATTCCAGGTCTAATTAATGAGCCACCTGGAACAATCCCGGGACCAACTTAAAAAGAACCGCCTTGCAACTCAGAGAGCCAGAGTTGGGTGGAAGACGGCAAAACTTGCCAGGACGAGGAGTGGAGGCGAGATAAAGAAAAAAATCAAGAAGAAAAAGGTTTTGGGCTGAACTGTGTTTGCTATGCTTGTGACTGTGCTGTACTGGTTGAAAATAGGGGAAGGCATTTCCCACAGGAAAAAAAAAGAAAAAATAAAAGTGCTTGTGTTGCACTTGTTTCCTGCATCTGTCTGTGTTGGGTGTGGGTGGCAGGAGTGCCTTCTGCAGGCCACAGCATGTTCTTCTTAAGGAAGATTAACTGATCATCACGCTCACTGGAGAGTGCACTCCTTTGAGCGGATATTAGGTCACCAGCCATGGAAAAGGTTCTTTCTGCAGAGACACTCAAGCCACCTCTACCCCTCACAGATGACCCCTTGGATTGGTGGAAATCATGGGCACAAGTATACCAACTTCTTGGAAATCTGGCAAAAGTAATTCTTTTTATTATCTGGGAGTGACTGAACTGCTGGAGTTTTAGAGTGGAAATAATAGATTCTATAGTTTATGCCTACATTTTGTAACATTTATTAGTAAAATATGAAAAAGTTTCTCTTTTAACAATATGTTTACACAGATTACTGTAGAAATGGAACATACATGAAATGCATGTGTTCCAAATAATGATCTATTATTTCCACTCTAAAACTCCAGCAGTTCAGTCACTCCCAGATAATCAAACAAGGCATGAGCTGGGAAAACTTAGTGAACGTTCTGCGACGGTGGGGGATGGAATAGCCGGCTGCTTGCTGCTTGTCTTAATCGGCACATTTAGAAGACAAAAGACGCTGACGGAGAGGTGTGAACGGTGTGGAGCCGACCCGGACACAGACAGGCGGACATGTTGTTTTTCAACCACCACATGTTTATTTACAAACTATTTACAAGTATGGTCACTCAGACCCAGTCCACTAGTGCACAAAACCCCAATACTCAGTCCTGGCCATTGAAATGCCTTTCTTCGGGCCGCCTCCACTCTCCTCTCTTTCCTCGTCCTCTTCCACCCGACTCTAGCCTCGAATGAAGGGAGACGGCCCCTTTTATATTCTCTCCCAGACGAGCTCCAGGTGGCTCCCGGCATTCCCTTGTTGGCCACTCCCCAGCGTGGAGGAAGTGCCGGCTGTTCTCCCGGCAGCTCTCCAGGTGCCCTTCTAATTCTTCCCCCCAGCACTTCCTGGTGTGGCGGAAGTGCTGAGGTAACAGGTCCCCAAGGCATTGGGGCGCCTCCTGGCGGTGACCACGGGCCCCTACAGGGTGGGGCTTCCATGCCCTGAACCCGTGGCCCCCAAAGCAGCCAGGAAGGCGGCCCCCACGTGATCCCAGATAGGCACACGGCCACTTCCGGTCCTCCAAGGCGTCCCGGCCGGGTCATTGCCCCGGCATCCGCAACAATGGTCTTAAGGTTGGCCGGATCTACGAGTTTTTTCGTAGACTCTGGTAATTCTAGTGTTAATGACATGAAACATTAAAAATATAAAATGAAGATTTAAAACATTTACTACTATTTATTATATGTATTATTTACAATATGCACATATCATCAGTGCAGCAGCCTTCGAATAAGTCTCTTGAATATCTTCAGAAGACCGGAAGGGGAGAGACTTAAATCTAGGAATATCACTTTGATAAGTCTCCATGAATGGCATTTTTAATTTCTCTGAGGTGAGGAGAATCCTCAATGGAGCTTTTTGTGTTGTTTAAAATTTGGATGTGAAGTGGAGCTACAACAGAGATCATTTGGCTCTTTTCTTCACACAAGGTTTGTTGCTATCAGCATTGGATTGAAGGCATGCTTTACCTCCTCAGTATGGGAGATGTCTGTCTCACTCAGACTGCAAATGTCTGAGACATTCTTCCTCACCACTAACACAAGGCAGCATTAGTTATAAAAACTACCTTTTTGATGAATATGTATGGAGTGCTGTGTCAGGCAAAAAAAAAAATCAGCTTGGACCAATTATTCATCTGTTTGAACAACTTATTTTTATTTCCATAAGAACTTGCATATGACTATTGGCATATTCCAAAGCACTTCTTTTTTCCTTCATTATTTAAAGCACTTGCCTCCTCACTCTGCTCCATCCTGCCCAAACTCGTGTATAAATAAAGTATGTACAATAATGACAACAATATTAAGGCAATGAAGAAGCAGAACAGAGATTCTGTGCCTGCTTGTAAATCCCAAACTGATGTAAACATTAGAACCGATAGGCATATGCCTGTCACCTATGGGGGCTGCATAAATATAAGCACATTTAAAAATAAAATAAGTTTTTATTAGTTAAAAAATTTAAAACTTACCTCTGTACCGCTCTCAGATCCGGCACGATTATAATACGCGCTGCCCTACTTGAGAGGCAGCAAAAAGAAAAAGAAAACAAATAATCCGGGGCACGAGTGACCAACACTACTTTCCTACTTCACCACTTCAATTATAAAGATACACCAGTGAAAGCAGGGTCAAGCAAAAATGATTATTAGAAGACAATACATCGGATCACTGTAACAACAACAATAAAAAACCTTATACACATACTATTGCGCTGCAGCTCTTCCCCTCCCTACACAGATCATGACATACAAACTTCAAAACATATATCACTAATAAAGACTTGAGTAAATGGAAACACAACAACAACAACAAAAAAAAAAAAACAATGGATTTATAGTCTTTTAAATCTTATCTGTACGGAGCGTTGAGCTCAGTCTGTAGTGGGGAATGAGACGCCGACCATATATCTTGTTCCAGGAAACGTACTGATTAACTGTTCCTTGTGTTGGCCCGTCAAGTCCTCTCCCGTATTCCTTCCTCCCGAAAGAAAAAATAATTTGATTGGAAATGAACCCGGGTTCACCTGACGATATCCAAGAGGTGTTAATCCTTTCCCTCGTGCCTCTTTCTGTTATGGCCTCCTTCTCTCTCCTAGTTTTTTTTTTTTTCTTTTTTCCCACCACCTATTTACATTCGGATAGCTCCTCCCCGTACAGTCTGTTGGCCCTCCAAGCCAGGTGCTCCCCTCCCTCTGTATCAAGGCCAGCCCTAAACATAAAGGCGTACCACAACAACAAGTAAGGGAAAAGGTACAAACTTACAGGTACATACACATATTTCCGCTGACCGTTACACCTCTGGAGATAAAACGGCACCACAAACAGCAGGCTGCTGCACCAGAAATTGGGAAAGCATGTCGTAAGCACTGTTCCAGCGATCAACAACACTTACTAGTTTGTGTTGTGAAAGTCCGAGCATCTTCCGATTTCTCCTTAGAGCTTCAGCAGCTATGGTGCTTTTGCGAAAAAATATGGAAACACTCCTTATTTTCACCAGCAGTCGAGCAACAGATGGGAGTTTAAGAGCATGCTCTGATGGAAGATTTAATATATGCACAAAACACTGAATATGACAAAATTCAGGGAGGTTGATGGCTAGTGTCATATTCGATGCATTATCAGCGATGATTACTGGGTCCTTTTTATGAAGTGTTTATTCTTTTGCAGTCTTTTTTAGGACTTCTGTCATGTGAGCACCTGTGTAATTCTCATACATTGCTCAAGTTTGCAGAACATACGAAATCAATTGCCACTCATTGATGATAAAATGCACTATTATAGTGAAGTAAAACTCAGTGCCCTGGAAGTCCACCCGTTGCATTTAACATATTTTGCAGTTTAGTTTTAATTTTGAAAGTTTAGTATTAGACTTCAGAATATTGATATTGTATAACAAGAAAATAATTCACAAAATATCTCGGTACCAGTTCATGTCCTTACCCTTACTGACAGGCAAGAGTCTGTTAGTGTTGACAACAGCATGTCCATCTCAGCACCAGCCCTTCCTCTTCTGTATTTATATGCTTCCCCTTGGCCATATTATTCGTAGCTTTAGACTGGGTTATCAATTTTTATGCAGATCATACTCAACTCTACTTCAAAAGAGCTTTCTCAGCTCACAACTTGCCTAAATGAAATTAAAACCTGGATGGAGTGTAACTCTTTAAAATAATTGCAATAAAACTAAACTCCTGCAAAATGGAAGTAAAGCGCAACTTAAGAAAATTAGCTCCTTCTCAGTCACTCTTCACAGTGATATCATCAAACCTTCTTCTAATGCAAGTAATTTTGGTGTCATTTTTGATTCCTCCCTTACTTATTCCACCCACAAAAACCACATTAAGAAACCTTCTTACTTATACCTCAGCAACATATTCTGTGTTCGCTTGTTCCTCCCCTTTTCTTATGCTGAGAAACTTATTCATGCTTTTTCCACATCCTGCTTCGATTATTGTATCCTCAATGCTGGCAGGTGCCACTTCTAATCTTATATCACAGCTCAAGCTGATTGAAAACTCTTCTGCAAGAGTCTTTACACAAACCAGCAATGGCGAGCACATACAGTAACACCCATCCTTCTTTGCCTTCACTGGCTCACTGTGTCTTACAGGAATCAATATAAAATTCTATTAATAGCCTAAAAAGTTTTAAATGACCTTGTGCCAGACTACATCAGTGACCTTTCTCCAACGCTCTGCTCCTGTTCGCCCCCTAAGATCCTCTGATTTAGGCAATCTTGTTGTGTCCCACTCTATGAGTGTCAGAGCCTCCAGCTCTTTAACGCCCAGACTTTGAACTTAGTAGTTTACTCTGGTTTATTATCTTTCATTCTATTTGATGCTTTATATATTCTGTATTTATCTGTTCTAGTGTAGTTAAGTGGAGAATATATTGGTATCCAAAGTTATATATACCCTGCTGTTCTTTCTGAGATTCTGTGAAGTTCCTTGAGTATTGGAAAGGCACTATATAAATAAACCATATTATTATTATTATTATTAAAGTGGCATCAACCACAGTGCAGTATATATTTTGCATTGTGTGCAAAAAAACAATATTCAAAGCTCACTGCTTACTCTTGACACTAATTACATCTATGATGTTATTGTGTTACTGCAACATAATGGTGTGCCCTGTGTTGGCTTGGATTGGCTCCTGCAGACCCCCGTAACCCTGTAGTTGGGATATAGCAGGTTAGATAATGGATGGATGGATGGCAACATAATGGAAAGGAATGTTAAAAATGTGGAGACTCACTCAAACTACCAAATTTTGAAGAAAGAGAAACTAACACAGAAGTTTAAATAAGGCCCAATGAGATGTCTAATATAAGAAAACATGAATAGTCAAACACCTTAATTAAACCTGTCTGGTTCAAAGTTAATAGTTTGTGAATCCAGAAAGCTTCCCTATGTACTGTAATAATTGTTTATTGAAATTGCCCTGACAATCTCCAAAACAGTGTATTTTAAACCTGTCATGGCATGATTTGCAATAGTCTACAGGAAAGATGTTTGAGTGAATGTGTCCTTATAATTGCTCGCCTACAGCTGGTGCAAAATGCTGCTGCTCAATTTTTAACTGGCACAAGAAAGCATGAGCATGTTACCCCAATTTTGACTTCCCTTCACTGGCTTCCAGTTCGTATTCAAATCCATTTTAAGGTCCTTGTATTTGTTTTTAAATCTTTTAATGGTTGTGTCCCATTTTATTTGTCGGAACTACTGCACCCTTATGTACCATCTCACTTTCTCAGGTCAGCAGACCAGGGGCCTCATGTATAAACGGTGCGTACACACAGAAATGTTGCGTAAGAACGTTTCCACATTCAAATTGCGATGTATAAAACCTAAACTTGGCGTAAAGTCACACACATTTCCACGGTACCTCATACCCTGTCGTACACAAGTTCTCAGCTCGGTTTTGCAGACTGGTGGCACCCAGCGTCAAAGCACTGCTACTGTTCCTGTGTGGTTACCCTTTCTTTTTTAGATCCACATCCCTGACGTGGCTTTATAAATACACTGAAATTAACCGCTGTGATATATGGCCAGCCGTTCATCCCGGCCAATACCCCCACGCCGCCAGGTGGAGCCCTCCCTGAAGCAGGGAAGTGCCCTGAAGGCCAGCAGGGCATCATGGACATTGGAGTCTTTATGCACAGCCCTGCTGGATACCATGGGGGCCGCTAGGAGACGCTGCAGGGAGGAACAACGAGTATTTGCGTTACGCCCCGGAAGTATGTCCGAGTCACATGGACATGGGGAATGACGTGATGACGTGCTTCCAGGGTGAAGAAAATGACTTTTGATCTGACCCGGAAGTGATATAAGATCACATGGACTGGGGATTGGAACACTTCCGGGTCAGGGATTATAAAAGGACTCTGGGAACTCCCAGACGGCGAGCTGAGCTGGGTGGAAGGGTGGCAACGCGTCTGGGAGTGGAGGAATTATTGTTAGTGATTTGCTATTGTTATTATGAGTATTGTGGAGAGTAGAGTGCTTTGTGCACTGTGCAGTTTAAATAAAGTCAACTACTGGACTTTTATATCGTGTCTGATGTCTTGGACAAGGGTTCAAGGGAGCGATAGCGGACCCAATCTGTCACACCGCATATTGTTTATCAGTTTAATGCATCTGATTGTAATTAACCTGTAACAATATAATGGTCCATGGAATGGTCAAACTATTCCAAATACCATAGCTGATTTAGCGTTGTTACTCTCACTACACCTTCTTTTTCTTCTTACAACTGCTCCCGTTAGGGGTTGCCACATCTTTTTTCATATTACTCTCATTGCACCACTCGGAGCAGCTGATCGGAAAGAGAATTATTGGTATACAGCATCAAGCACACGCTGCCACGGCTATGCTTCCTATTTGAACTGCTTCTTACACGGCAAACGCTTCAAAACCTTTCCTGTACGGACCTCGCGGTTCAGAAAGAGTTTCATCCCAAGAGCTCTAAACACAATCAATCACTCCATCAAGTGCTCCTTGTAGAACTGTTTGTACTTATTTGTACAATCACCTCATTGTAAACTTGCACAACAGTTACTGTATAATATTGCACAACCTGAGCCACTTTATAAAGCGCGTATTTACATATGATGACAATATCATTTTTAAGATGAAATGCAGCAAAATATGTTTATTATATTATACAGATAAAACTTTAACTTCGTTTAAATAATCTATATTGTTAATAATTAAAGGACACAGTGTCGCTACGCTAGCAAGGATCTGGCGCTCCGTTTACGGATTGTTCCTGCCTCGCACTGTATGCTTCACTGGGACTGACGTGAAGGATAGAATAATTAAACATGTACTACGAAGATATTTCAATGTTCCTTAAAAGTTTTGAAGAACCGGCGTTATAAGCTTACTGATGGCTTAACTCCTATTACAGAGCTGATTGTGTGGCGATTGGTTACTTGGAGAAAGAAAAGGATGGACAGGAATTGGGGGTTAGTACATTTGAAAGAGACAGTACTGCCGCAATAAATTATTTCATCGAAGGTCGCGCACAATCACTGCACCACTGTGTTCCCATGTTTAATAATATGCTTTAACTCCTATTGTCATGAAAATTATATCAAGTATACATCTCAGTATTTTAATTATTCAGAGAGCTGTAATATTACGAATGTAATGGATTCTGTGTCCTGTCGGAGGAAGACAAAGCACGGAAGCATGTAGTGATTCACACACATAGAGCACATAGAAGATAAAATACAAAACAAAACATTTAACATGCTACTTTAGTTACGATGGGATTTGAGAAACTAGTAAATTAAACGATTTTAAGATGAAGTTTATGATGTTCTACTTTAATGACAAAATAAAGTACGTGATTAAAGTGGAAATTTTGAGATTAAAGTTGACATTTCATGCTTTTTTCCCACTGTAACCTAATAAGCTTTCATATGAAAATCAGACGGTGGGCTACGACTCGGCTTTTTACGGCAAATTTGATATCTCACAACTTCTTTTTTTATTTCGGGCACTGTGCGACTTTGTGAACTTGAGCTTTCAAGTTTCACTGACACACTATGTCACTCAGTCAACTTCCTTTTCTTGTTTATACCATTGTTTAAACCAACAAATAGTATGTTTTTCCTTGCCTCCACTTGGTATTCGCTGAAATTGTTCTATTTTTCCTCGTTGTTTTGCAATTGTCTTTTCACAAAACACTGAGCTTAAGGGCTATTTATACTGATTTGCATATTCAAAGAGGCGTAATTCTGGGAGGAGACGGGGCGGGACAGCAGGTGCGTGCACGTGCATTAATTTCCACACTGACCGGGATTTATGTAGAGGAAGAACGTGGAAGTTGGCGAATGAACAGATTTATGTATCTGGATTTTTTTGTGCTTACGTCATGTTATAGTGCAAATTCTACGCACGGCGTTATGCATGAGGCCCCAGATGCTTTTGCGTGTTCCCAAGGCACAAATCATACTCCGAGGTGATCAGGCTTTTCAGTTGTAGCCCCAAAACTCTGGAACGATTTGCTGTTGCATGTTAGGCAGGCTCCTTCACTAGCTGTCTTTAAAACTTATTTAAAAACACACTTTTACTCTCTGGCTTTTAACCCAGTATGATATGTTGGATATAGCGGGTAGGATAATGGATGGATGGATGGATGATATATTGGCTATCTGTATACTTTTTATTATGAATCTCTTCAGCTCTTATGTATTTATGTGTTTCTGTTTCATTTACCCTTTGGTTATTGTGTGTCTGATATGTTGGGTTTTTATTGTACAGCACTTTGGTAAGCCTTGATGTTGTTTTTCAAGTGCTTTATACATAAACTAGCAAAATACCCGCGCTTCGCAGCGGAGAAGTAGTGTGTTAAAGAAGTTATGAAAAAGAAAAGGAAACATTTTAAAAATAACGAAACATGATTGTCAATGTAATTGTTTTGTCACTGTTATGAGTTTTGCTGTCATCAACGATTTGATTATCATTAATTCTTTCAATCAGGTTCGTATCTGGAGGATGTGTTGTGTTCCAAGTTACATTCCGTGTTGGTCAACCATTGTAAAGATAACAGGTTTCATTCATCAAAGTGTTCACTACCCAAATCGGTACTCGTGAATCTAAGATGTTTAACAGGCATTCCCGGTATTAACCTGTGGATTTGCCTGTGAATATTTAGCAGCAGCGTCTCTATTAACTTGTAGAATTGCCTGCGAATATTTAGCGACAGCGTCTCTATGAACTTGTGGATTTGCCTGCGAGTATTTAGCGACAGCGTCTCTATGAACTTGTGGATTTGCCAGCGAGTATTTAGCGACAGCGTCTCTATGAACTTGTGGAATTGCCTGCGAGTATTTAGCGACAGCGTCTCTATGAACTTGTGGATTTGCCTGCGAGTATTTAGCAGCAGCGTCTCTATTAACTTGTGGATCTGCCTGCGAGTATTTAGCAACAGCGTCTTTATGAACTTGTGAATTTGCCTGCGAGTATTTAACGACAGCATGTCTATTAACTGGGGTACGGTTGGAAGGGTAAAGGAAATGGGTACCTGAACAGTAAACTAAGTCTAAAATACCTACACAATAACTATAATCGTAATAAATGAACAATAAAACAGCGGAGAAGCTGAATATTAAATAAAAAGGCTGCAGTTATCAGCAAGGATACATGAATACCGTGGCGAAGCAAAGAAGGGAATGAAGAGACCGGAGCGACTGACGGCCTTATATGGGCAGGCAGCCAATTACGTGGGAGGTGTGGAGATGGGGGACGCATGGGGGATACGACGACCGAGCTGCAGGCTATGGACGTATATATGTGCGTAAGTAGGATTCAGTTATGGCCGTTGCGCATAGAATTTCGAAATGAAACCTGCTTAACTTTTGTAAGTAACCTGTAAGGAATGAGCCTGCCAAATTCCAGCCTTCTACCTACACGGGAAGTTGGAGAATTAGTGGCAGCGTGTCTATGAACTTAATTTAAATTAAGCTTTACACCATGCTTTCCTATTGATATGTCTACAAAGGCTTGTTCAGATTCAGAGGGTTGTTCCTTTCTTACTGCATCAATAAACAGCTCATCTTCCTCTTTATCTGAGACATCATACACTGCATGCACGGGTTTACCTTTCCCAGTCCTGCAAAGTCAGTTCACGTAAGCCGCTCAGAGTACACGCATCGAAGGTTCTCAGCTGTGTTTGTTCTATCTTGTGCGATCTTGCGACCCGGCAGTTAAAATTTTCTCTAGCAGTTTCGCTGAGTTTGTGCCAAACACTAGTCTATCCCTGACTATCTCATCTTCGTTTGCATAAGCACAGTCCTTCACCCACGAATATTTAGCGGCAGCGTGTCTATTGGATTGCTGCCGACGGACGGCCTTATATGGGCAGGAACTCAATTACATGGGAGGCGTGACAATGAGGGACGCAATTCCGCCTTACACGACGACCGAGCTGCAGGCTATGGCCGTATATATGTACATAAGTAGGTTCCAGTTATGACCGTTACGCGTAGAATTTTGAAATGAAACCTGCCTAACTTTTGTAAGTAAGCTGTAAGGAATGAGCCTGCCAAATTTCAGCCTTCTACCTACACAGGAAGTTGGAGAATTACTGACATTGGAAAGTTCAATATGGCGGCCGACAGTGGCGTCATACCACCGAAATAAGTATGTACATCGGTTTCAGTTAGCACAGGGAAGCCGCCTACCAAATTTTGTGAAGATGGGGCCATAAATAAGAAAGTTCAACATGGCAGAAGTTGTCGACCGTTATGACCGTTACATTTTGTCATTTACTACTAGAATATGACCCAGGGAATCACTATTTCAGTGCATCATAGAACAGTTTTATTTTTTTCTTATGAACAAAATGACATGTAAATTGTTGTCAACAAAATGCAGAAATGTGAGAAATAAACTGAAACTTTTTCACTTGTGATTTTATGTCTTTTAAGGTAAAGGTTGTGTTAATCAGTACATTTAAACTCAGGCACTGAATTATCCCTTGATATACAAGTGCAACAAAAGCCAGCAGCTCATTACAACTGACATCAGATCACATGCGCACCCTGTACTTTGGTTTCAGTGTATGATGTATCAGTAGCTGTCCACATCTGTTGGCTCAATTGCAATTATGGCTAACATGCCATCATTTATAAACAGACTGAAAATCTATAAAAATATCATCTATAGGTTATACATCTTCCTTGCACCATAGAAATTCCGTAAGTGATAGCTTTGAAAATTACCCAGCGTTCTTGGGATACAGCACACATTCAGAAGTGCCATCATAATGTACTGGTTCTGCAAAATCATCACCTTTGTATGTTTCAATAACATTAGAGCTAGAGACAGACTATTTATTTGCAAAATAAAGAAAATTATTTATATTTTTTTTTTATTAATTTCAAAGACACTGCAGCTCAGGTTAACCAGTGCATAAAAATGAAAGCAATTTTTGTAATTAATTTTTTTTGTAAATATATCTCAGCATTGTTATTTGTTTTATTTCAGCTTACAAAAAAAAAATTTTTTTTCAGTAATAGTTTTGTTTCCTTTTACGGTAATAACTTTGTTTTGCACCCTTTTGGATATTTAGTTAATTTTGAGCCTTTTCTATATTAAATAAAAATAATTAAAGAAATATTATTTTGTTTGATGGTCCAGGTTTTTTATGCTCCAGGCCACCTTAAAGTTTACATTACAAGGTAAAACCATAAAATGGTATCAACACTCTACATAGCTATTCACTGAAAATGTACACCACCAAATTGCACCCTCTCTTCTACAGATGCAGTGCTCAGGACTTCAGGACGCACTTCAGTGTGTTATCCAGTTTTTTTGGTGGGTCCCAAAAGAGTTTAGAAACTTCACATTCCCACCTCAGTGTTGTCCAGCCAAATAATGCCCAATTGGTGTATCTGTCGGACTTCCTCATGTGTCTCTTTCCATGTTGCCTCTGGTAGGTGATACATGGGCACCGGTATAGTAACAACGGGCGGAGAGACAATCTGGTGTTATGCAATTGTCATCCAGCCAGGAGCTGCTGAAAAGATGTCTGAGTTCCCCTCGATCAACGATAGAAATTTCCTCTTTCTGGGTGTTAGTTAAATCATCTGCAATGGCAAACTTTGTCTTTTAGGCACTGCTGCAGCTGTGACCAGGATTCTGTGATGGTCATGACACTATTTTAAAAGATTAACATACAAAATTTGTACGTATTTTCGTCACCCGGAAACTCTGACTTTATAATTCACTGGGGACATACGCTCTTCTATCACTGTCGGCCCTTGCCATTCGGCCTAAAATTTATGTGGATTGGACTGGATCAACACTAGCATGCAATCCCCCTTCTGAAACTCGCAGTTTACTCATCTTGTCATAATTACGTTTTTGTACCTCCTGCTCGCGCTACTGATGTTCCACAACGATAGGGAATAATCTGCCAATCTACTTTTGCAGCGAAATGACTCAGTCAAAAAAACCTACCCCCACAGGTGTCTCGCGAGTACCCATCCATTCTTCCTGAAAAATGTCCAACACCCCTCACAGTCGGTGGCCAAATAGTTTGAAAGGGGTCATCCCAGTGGACACTTGTGGGGCCTTCCAGACAGTAAAAAGGAGGAAAGGCAGTATCTCAGGAGGATGGATCGTCATGGGCACAATGTTTCTGTTTTAGGGTTTCATTAAATCATTTAGTCAGGCCAATCATCTGTGAATGATAAACTGTGGAGTGTAACTGCTTAACACTAAAATTCCCAAAGCTTACGAAAAACTCATAATCCCGACCCACTTTAAATTCCTTCACACCTCTCCATCAGCGTTTTTGTGTTGTAAATATGTCGATCAGCTCAATCAGCAAGCAGCCTGCTATCCCATTCCCCCAGCCACTGCCGCAGCTCAATTTGCAAAGAAGGTTCTCAGTGCTCAGTGTTTATCTTGGAGTGAAGTGCCTGGAGTTGTAGAGGGTAAATAATATATCATCATTTGGAATACATACATTTCATGTGTGTTCCATGTCTACAACAATCTGTGTAAACACATCGTTAAAACAGAAACTTTTTCATGTTTTAGTAATAGTTGACAAAATGTAGACATTAAATGTATAATGTGTGAAGCCGGAAGTCCAAATATCAAATATACTTGTACCTTTTTGTGAAAGTGTTTAACAAAACAAGTGCGCTTTTATTCAAGAATATAACCGAAGAAAAAGAAAGCTGGTTAGGGTAGGCTGCTGCTACGACAGCCGTCGCTGTACTTTGTATATAAGAGCCAGATCGAATATTTTTTACTTATTTACCTTGGCTTATTTACTTACTTCCCACAGTGTAAAGTCACAAGTAGAGTGCAGAGCTATAGCGCGTCTTTATGTGAAAACAGCAGTGTCAGATGGGTTGGGGGGGGGGTAGGGTAGGGAAAGCGAACCGGAGAAAAAAAAATAAAAAAAAAAAAAAAAAAACAAAGCTAACCTTTATGAGTATCATACATTTACACCGGCTGTTACAGACTGAAATCAAATGTACTGTATGTTTTTATTCTAAAATAGTAAGAATAAGAGCAGTTCACTTCTCAAAACAGACTTGTCTGGGATTGAACCTGTGAAGTTTTGATTACCAGTCAACAGTCGATACCATTGCGCCACTGAAGCAGTCATAATAAATTTGTGTCAATGTCGCACCCTAATGCGGGTTCTTTTTCTGCAGTTATGTTCTTGAATAGCGCACTTGTTCTGTTATATTTGTACCTTTTGTGAAAGTGTTTATTCTTATTTGGAAATCAGGCTTAACACATCATACACTTCATGTCTACAGTTTGTCAATTATTACTAAAACATGAAAAATGTTTCTGTTTTAACGATGTGTTTACTATACATAGATGAAATGCATGTGTTCCAAATAACGATATAGTATTTATAAAAGGTGTGACTTTGCTTGACTTCTCACTCTAAACAACTCCAAGCAACTGACACACAGGTAAACAGACTTCAGCTGAGAAAACAGTGCGCCGGTGGGGGATGTGATAGCAGGCTGCTTGCTGCCTATCGACATATTTACAAGACAAAAGACGCTGATGGATATGTGCGAAGCGATTTAAGGTGGGACAGATCTACGAGTTTTTTTGTAGGCTCTGATAATTCTAGTGTTAACCTGCAATTGCTGAGTGCTTTAAGTAGTGAGAAAAGCGCTATATAAATGCAAAGAATTAATTATTATTATTATATGCATGAACATATCCGAGAGTGCTTTTGCAATAGTCCAAGCGTCCGCCCAGCGCAATATGGCTACTTCTGGGTGGCACTTAAATTCCATAATGTGGCAACAAAAGTACTTATCTCTGATTGTAAGAAAGCTGATACCCCCTTTATCAGCACTCACATAACAAGGGACAGCAATACATAACTTGTGATCTCAAGAGATTACTTGTGCCCATAAAATCTTGTTTGCACAAACATGTAGCTTTTTGGGACTTCAGGGGCTCCATATAAGATAGTTTAAGAAAAGGAAAAAAATGCATATCTCAACATGCTTCTTTAAATTTGAAGGCAAATTTGTGAAGACAGAGAGTTCTTTAGGTGTTAGCATGCACAATATTATATATGATTCACCTTTGCATTTTACAGATTTGAACGCAGAGATCCAATACAAATGTGTGGAAAAGGCACTTTCAGTTTAATTGTCTTAACAGTGAGTGGGAAACTTGGGAATGAATGGAGGAAGGTGTGGTATTGTGCTCCTATTTTTAAATGACATATAGCATTCTATTGGCTGTGTCTGAGCAATGCTGAAGCCTTACATTAATTTCTGGAAAATTTAATGAAGAAAAAAGAATGCTATTTGACCTAAAAATGTAGGAAATTAAAAGTAAAGGTAGTTGTGAATGAAATTTACTCATGTAAAAGTACATTTAACTGAAAAAGGTGCTTAAGTAAAGTAACAAAGTACTTCCTTATTTTACACCTCTGCTCTGGGATGCCTTTAGTGGACAACTTCAGCATCTACATTCCTGTACCTAAAAGAGTAACATTTTTCTCTGTGAAATTGCACAGGACAAGCAAAGAGCCAAATAGTGAGCTAATTAAAGTAGCATCACATTATATCATGTAAAAAGGACTATGTAGCACAGAGAAAGAATGGATTCCATCACAACACTCAAGTCCACACAATGTTGGACATTACCCTTAAAGCCTTGGCATTATAAAACTGTTTATCTGTGACAAGATAAATTAGGACTTTAAACTGCCAGTAAACAGCAGCCCTCTTCTCTATTATGTTTATCTGTCTCATTTGTCTTGTGAGCTACCTTTTGTGTTGATACTGTATATCATAGTTATCATATTTGTATAATCCTTGTGTTTATCAATAAATTATATTATTCTGTTTCTTAAAATAAGTGTGCTTCAGAGAGGAATTAATAGTGGGAACCCATGCAAATTATTTGCTTGTTTATTAGAAATGCCAAAGACAAAACATCAGTTCCTCCACATATATTATTATATATATATATATATATATATATA
>JANRMT010062808.1:42016588-42088350 GCA_026402145.1 Polypterus bichir lapradei | reverse complement strand
GTCCCCTCGCTCTTACTTTTTTACCGTTCATCTAATGAATACACTGAGTATGGCTTTACCAAAACAATCATTGATCGCGAATAAAGTATCCATTATTCATGAAGCTTCAATAGGTGAATAGGTGATCTGTCTTTCTGCGTTAACCACATGCGTTTTCATACGTCTCAAACTAAGGGGATGCGAGGTTAAAATAAATCGAGAAGCGCGCGTACATACTTAGTGCATCCCCTCTCGGGAATCGAACCTCGGACGTGGCCGCTACAGTCGAATGCTTTAGTATCGCGACACGGCGTGTGGTTTATCTATTTGAGCGTAGCAGTGTAATTCAGTTTTTGTTCAGCACTCTTTGGAACTGTTACTTTTTGTCTGCGCACTGAGTCAGTTCACGTGAGCTGCTGAATATGGTTTTATATGTCACTCGCTCGCTTCTAATTGTTTCGCTGCCTTCTTAATTATATAATGCATGTTTTCTAAAGCGCGTTTTGTAGCTCTTCCTGGCTTTCTACGTAATGCGTGATTACGTGAGAGGCGTGATGATGTCATACGAACTCCGCCCCTCCAGCTGAACTCCATTACAGTAAATGGAGAAAAACAGCTTCCAGTTATGACCATTACGCGTAGAATTTTGAAATGAAACCTGCCCAACTTTTGTAAGGAAGCTGTAAGGAATAAGCCTGCCAAATTTCAGCCTTCTACCTACACGGGAAGTTGGAGAATTAGTGATGAGTCAGTCAGTGAGTGAGTGAGTGAGTGAGTGAGTGAGGGCTTTGCCGTTTATTAGTATAGATTAAAAAGCTCTCTTTAAAGCTCACTCAGACTACTATTCTAAAAATAATAGGTAACAACAATAATAATCTTCATATACTATTTAGACCAGTGGTTAATCTAACAAAAGAAAATTCAGAACTACAGTGCAAAATACCAAGAGACATTGGCAGTACAGACTTTATGAACTTCTTTAATGAGAAAATCAAAAAGATAAGATTCCAGATCTCAGCATCACAGTGCAAACCTATTTTGGTATACCCTGTCTTGCCTTGCATACACAACTGCTGAAATGTTAATCTTGTAACAGAACAGAACATCTCAACTTTAATTTTTAAACTGAAACCTGCTACTTGTTCATCAGATCCAGTGCCAGCAAAACTAGTAAAAAGCTCAATATATGTTCTTGCAGCACCCATTTTTAGTGTTATCAATAGTTCATTATTGAATATCGCAGGCCCTGATACATTAAAAGTGGCAGTCAGCAAACTATTACTTAAAAGTCAGACTAGACCCACATATACTTAATTATAGACCAATTTTAAATTTACAGTACCATTTATCTCTAAAATACTTGGAAAAAGTAGTTGCTAATCAGCTTCTGTCTCACCTCACACATTACAATTTATTTGAGAAATTCCAGTCTGGCTTCTGCACTAGCTTACAGTACAGAAATGGAACTAAAACATGTTATAAATGACATTCTGATATCATCTGATGAAAGAAATTCCACTGTAATTATGTTTGACCATTCTATTTTATTATGCAGGCTGGGATTACATGCAATGTGTTTGCCTGGTTAAGTCCTTATTTATCAAATTGATTCTAATACATTCAGAAATGTGCTGAAAGTACTTCATCATTATACACAGAAGTGAGATATGGTGTACCATACGGCTCAGTACTGGGATCTTTACTGTTTTCACTTTAAATGTTTCTACTGGCAACTATCATTAGAAAACATAATGTTAATTTTCATTTGTATGCTGATAAAATCCAGTTATACCTTACTTGTAGACCAAATGATGTTTCTCTGATGTTGTCTTTAATTAGACATGTAAGTGGTTAAAAGAGTGGATGCATGAGAATTGCTTGTCATTGAATATGGATGTTGGAGGTAAATTGGAGGAAATAATGCTGATCACAACAATATTTAGAAATTATTTCATTCATTTGGAATCACCATTAAGTTTTACTGAATCAGCATGCAATCTAGGCTTTATCTTTGACACAACAATGTTATTTAACGCGCACATTACAAAGCTATCCAAAACATCTTAAAAATGTTGGAAAATGAAGGTGTTTCCTAAATATACAGGATACTGAGAAATTAATTCATGCATTTACATTTAGTAGGGTTGACCACTACAGTGCAGTGATTACTGGCTACTCAAATCTTTCTATATACAGATTTCAGTTAATTTAAAATGCTGATGCAAGAATTATTACAAGAACAACAAAATACAAGCACATAACTCCAGTTCTTAAGTCCTTACACTGGCTCCCAGTGAAGTTTAAGGCAGATATCAAAATCCTCCTTTTAACATATAAATCCTTAAAAGGCCAAGGTCTGGCTTACTTATCTGAACATATTACACACAAACCAGAGCACACATTATGATCTCAAGATGCAGGTCTGCTTATGATTTCAATGATTAATAAAATAGCAGTGAGAGGTTGCGCTTTTAGTTACTATAAGTGGTGCCCCTTCAGTCTCAGATTTTAAATCCCGGCTGAAGACTCACTACCTCAGTTTGGCATACCCTAAATAAAGCTGCTGATTAGCTGTACATACTGCATCTCTGTTGTTACTCATTAGTACAAAATATAGGTAACATGATATTTATAAGCTATTACTAACCACACCTGTTCTGTTTCTCTTCTCTGTATTTTCATGTGGCACTTGGTGCTGCTGCTGTACTGCCAAGTTGTTTGCCTGCCTATGGAAAAGTCATCTCAGATAAAGCAGTACTGGAATTATTGGGTAAAATGGTCCTTTTGTCAGATTGACTGGTCAAGCACTCACTCAGCTGTACATTGGCCAGAGGGGAGGAGGTAGTTAGTTAGTTAGTTTTCAGGACTCTGGCTATATTTGACTTCTTTTTCTACAATATGGCAGTGGTTCTACAATTATCAAATGGACAGATAATGTTGCTTATTTATGTTAGTTTGTTTTTCATGTATTTGAGCAGATCTGTATCCTCTTATGTGATAGTTCTGCATTTAGTGATTGGTTAGATACAAAAATAGATTACATTGAGTAATCTACTTTTGCATTTTGCCTTGTAGTTTGTGCTGTTGTATTGTATTACTGAGGCGGCAGTGATAGACTGGCCATATAGCTCTGTTAAGAGAATTACTTGTGTTTTGTGTTGTGTATTGTATTTATCCATTTTTGACACCCATGGCACGCTCAACCTACATGAAAGGTGGCCTCTTTCTGAATTGCTTTTACCAAGATTTCTTCCATTGTTTTCCTACAAGTGTTATACACCATTATATGTGTGCATCACAGTTAAGCTATTGAGCCATGATTGGGGGTTGATCCACAATGATATTATTGGTAATTCCATGCACATTGTGTTAGGTGCTGCTGTTTAATAAAGAGCAAAAAGGCACAAACTTTTTCTCGTCTGCTCTTGTCGATAAGTGCAATACTGCACTGCATCACGAATACACAACAGTGGCTACAAGAACAAGAAGGAAACTTTAAGCACTGTGACACTGAATAACTGCAGCAAAAACTGCACTGAGAAAACAAAAGCAAAAGGACCTGACACAATAGTGCAACATGAGTACGATAAGTTGCAAACATGGCTTACATCAGCAAGATAAGGGTTCTTGATTGTTCCATGTAAGACTGGGATATGTATGTTGAAAGGCGGAAACAATATTTCAATGCATATGATATACCAATTGAAAAACACGTTCCTGTGCTACTGAGCATCATGGGAGGGTCAAGCATATGGCTTCCTCCGTAGTTTAACAGCAGACATACTTGATGAGAAAAGGTTTAATAACTTAGTCTGGGTGATGCAGGATCATTTATCACCAAAGCAGTTACTGATCACAGAACGTTTCATATTTCATAAGCGTAATCAGAACGAGGGAGAGACAATTGTGGCTTATATACCAGAACTGAAAGAGTTATGAGAACATTGTCAGTTTGTTGACCAGCTGAACAATGAGTTGTACAATCATTTGGTATGTGGAATTCTCCAAGAGGGAATAAAGAAGAGGCTGTTAATTGAGGCAGACATAACATTTAAACGGGCAGTATAGATAGCCATTTCAAATGAAACTGCAGCTGAAGATGCACTTAAACTACAAAGCAGAGTAAAGACGTGAAGCGTGAATAAAATGGAGGCAGCCAAGTTAAACAAAAGAAGATATTTTTGCTAGTACTGTATGTCAGGCAGGCAACGTTTTTCAGTTACATTTAGCAAGATGTGTATCTCCAGATGGAAGCAGAAGATTCCTGACCATCAATACAATAAAAGGCCTTTATTGTTATAACAGGCTGGTGTTTGGGGTAGCCTCTGCCCCAGCTATTTGGCAAAGAGCAATGGCTCATATCTTCCAGGATGTACTAATCATCCAGTTCTGCCCAGACAACATTATTGGAGCAAGAGATGAAGAGAATTTAGAATTTCTCAGAAGAGTCTTGAAAAGGTTAGAAGAGTATGGACTAAGACTCAGGTCAGACAAATGCAAGTTCCTCAAGCCCAGTGTCAGGGATTGCATGCACACTATAGATGCCCAAGATTGCGCAAATGTCAGGACAAAATTCAGGCTGTGTTGAAGGCTCTACAACCTCAAAATGTTTCACAGTTAAGATCCTTACTGGAGTTTGTGAATTATTAAAATAGGTTTCTGATGAACCTGACAACTGTGCTTCATACACTCGAGGAGCTACCGCAAGCTGGTAAACAATGGAAATAGTCCAGAAAATGTGACCATTCATTTCAAGAGGCAAAGAAACTCATGTCTGACACAGTCCTCACGTACATTAATCAGTTCCGCTTTCAATCAAGCTGACTTGTCATACATCTGCATACAGCATCGGAGTAGTGATGTCTCATGTCATGGAAGATGGCAACGAAAGGCTTATACCTTTTGCATCATGCTTATTGTCTGCAGCCAAAAGAATTATGCCCAAATTTATAGGGATGCATTGAGTGAATTGTGGAGCATCAAGAGGTTCAACCAGTATTTGTTTGGTAGGGAATTTACCCTTGTCACAGTCCACCAACCACTAACTTCAAATTTCAGCCTGTAGAAAGGAGTTCCTGCCACTGGGCATTGTTTTTAGGTAGACACAGATACAAGATCGAGTACAAATGTATTGTATGCCACTCTAATGCAGATGAGCAGTCTCAATTGCCACTGCAGGCTGAAAGAGATGCGCTTGCAGATGAGGGAGCAATAGATATGCTCTCCATCAGCCAGATTAAAAGTCTGCCCCTCATGGCAGACAAGATAAAAACAGAAATGAAATACGACACAGTCCTGTTTCAGGTATATGGTGCCACACTCAATGGCTGGACAAATTCCTGTTGTTCGCATATTACCTGAGTTTTAGAGGACCTTCATAAGGGCCATCTAAGTATGGTGAAAATAAAGGCACTGGTCAGAAGTTTTGTGCAGTGGCCAAGAACTGATGAAGAAATTGAGAAACTAGTGCAGCAATGTAGTGGCTGCCAAATGGTTCAGAATGAACCATAATATGCACCATTTCACCCATGGGGAAGGCCTAAATAACCTTGGCAGCAGCTTCATATTGACTTCGCAGGACCATTCATAGGGACGACCTTCCTGTTGGCAGTCAATGCATATTCTGTGCTGTGCTTTTCTGAATGTAGAATAAGAGAAGAGGAGAAAAAGCAGCTAATTAAATGAGATCAGTGTTATCAGTTGTTGTCACTGATTATGAATCTAGCTGGAACTAAAACCTGCAGCCACAGTGTACCCCCAGGACTGGGATTGAACACCCCTATTATTATTAGGCTACAAGAAGTCCGATGGTACATGTTTCTTTAAAAGAACAGAAGGCATTAAGATTGCTACAAAAGGGTAACAGCATTGTTATCATACCAGCCGAAAAAGTAGCTGCGACAGTTGTATTAGACAAAGAACACTATGTAACAAAAATAGAAGAAATACTCTTTGACACCACCACTTAGGAATAACTAACCAGCGACCCACCTAAAACCACCTTTAACAGAGTCAACACCACTCTGAATAAGCTCCGGAATAGCAGCCGTCTGAACTCAGAAGAATATTACAGAATGAAATCCAATGATGTGAGCTGCTCTGAATTCTATGGCCTCCTAAAAATACATAACACCCCTGTAAAATTCAGACCAGATATCAGTCTAAAAGCTGATCCAACTTATAAGTTATCTAAATAACTTTTTCATATGCTCAAACATTTAACATATGATTCAGAATATTCTGTTAATAACAGCAAGATGGCATTACAGCATCTAAAAAAGGTACCCATCGCTGAGGATGAAATCATGGTCTCGTTTGATACACCATGATTCCAATTCTTCTGGCCACAGAAACTCTACAAAACGAACCTAAATAACGACCCCTCCATAACAAAACAAATGAAGCTGGCCACAAATATTATAATGGGTCTAGATTCACTTTGCCAGAAAACGTACTGTCATTTTAATGGGAAATACTACAGGCAAAAAGGATTGGCAGATAATTTGGAATCCATTAAATCATTACAGAAGGATTTGGACAGCATAAAGGCTTGGGCAGATTTGTGGCAGATGAAATTTAATGTCAGTAAATGTAAAGTATTACACATAGGAAGTCATGGGTTACCAGCGGAATCATCTGTTTTAAAGTCTTGTTAAACTGTCAGACAGGGCATTCGTCTGCGGATGTTAACAGTGGTGCTCAATTGTTTAATTGCAAGGTTTTCACGCAGCTGTTTCATGATGCAGGACATGAAGGGCATATCCTGATCATTTAAAATCTTGTGAGGAATGCCAATATGCATGAATACTTCTGATAAAACCTTGGCAACAGCTTGGGTATTGGCCTTTCGCAGAGCAGCCACCTCAGGGTACCTTGTTGCATAATCGACTAACACGAGTTGTACTGATAACCATTCTTACTCTTGGAAAGTGGACCCACAACATCTAACCCAACCCTATGAAAGGACACATCCAAAATAGGTATCTGTGAGAGAAATATAGTAGGTCTTGAGATGGACGGCCAGCATTTCAGTCTGGCCGGGACGTCCCTCAACTGAAAGAAAGAGGAAGAATAGCCTTTTCAGGGCACTACATCCCCCGGGACGCTAGATGGCATCTCCCCTGGATGGAAATTGTTCCCCGGATTCCTGCAGGGCAGCATGGGACATGGAGTCCATTTCTTCAGCCCTGTTGGGTGCCGTGGGTGTCGCCAGGGGGAGCTCATCAAGAACCTGGGGACTATTACTGTTACACCAACCCGGAAATACTTCAGAGTCACGAGGACAGAAGTCCTCAGTATTTCCGGGATACTTGAGGAAGGACAATGTGGCGTTTGACCCGGAGAAGAAGTACTTCCGGGTCATGGACTATAAAAGAACTGTGGGAAACCCAGCAGGTTGAGCCGGAGTTGGGAGGGAGTGTAACGGAGCTGATGAGAGTGGAGGATTGTGTTTATTATTGTGATTATTGATTATTGGTAGAATTGTGGAGTGTGCGGTGCTTTGTGCACTTTATTGAAGAATATTATTAAAGAAATTATTTTTGGTGTTTTAAACGTGTGTCTTGGACGTCTGTCTGGTGGGTTCAACGGGGCAACAGCGACCCCTAGTGTCCACAGCCTATAAGCGGAAACAACTTGATAGTCAGGGGAGGCTCCACAAAAACTGTTCTACATCTTGGCCCATATAACGCCAATAAAAGCATTTTGAAATGTGATCCTTTGTCTTCTCCATGTCAAGATGGCCCCTGAAGACATACAGTACAGGCCAAAAGTTTGGACACACCTCCTCATTCAATGTGTTTTCTTTATTTTCATGACCATTTACAGCACTCCATCACTCTCCTTCTTGGTCAAATAGCCCTTACACAGCCTGGAGGTGTGTTTGGGGTCATTGTCCTGTTGAAAAATAAATGATCGTCCAACTAACCTGACTTCTGCACAACACAACTGCTGGTCCCAACCCCATTGATAAAGCAAGAAATTCCACTAAATAACCCTGATAAGGCACACCTGTGAAGTGAAAAACATTTCAGGTGACTACCTGTTGAAGCTCATCGAGAGAATGCCAAGAGTGTGCAAAGCAGTAATCAGAGCAAAGGGTGGCTATTTTGAAGAAACTAGAATATAAAGCATGTTTTCAGTTATTTCACCTTTTTTTGTTAAGTACATAACTCCACATGTGTTCATTCATAGTTTTGATGCCTTCAGACATGAAAATAAAGAAAACACATTGAATTAGGAGGTGTGTCCAAACTTTTGGCCTGTACTGTAGATGTGAGCAATTTTTAAAAACTTTTTAAAAATTTTTTTAAATTTTTATGCCCACCAACTACTCAATCCGCCCTTCCAATAAACAATCAGAAATCTCCTGATATAAGAAACCATCCTTAATAAAAAAAAAAAAGTGTGGTGTTTTCAAATTCAGGCCCTCCCGCTCCATATCGCTCCACGTAAGCATTGTTTGTGACATGTGTTTGATTAAATGCAAAGTCTATGCTGCTGTCAGCCCATTGCAGGCTTGCAAACTCTGTCAGAGTGCCAGTCCCCACTTCCACAGGGCCTGACACAGCACACTGCTCTTTTTCAGCCATTGTTTCTTCAAAGTTCATAGCTGCTGGCTGGCTTATGGAGGATGAATGTGCGAAGAACCTTCAAGTTGTCCCAGACTATTAGGTGAGGGGGTCGTGCCCTACGTTACTGGATCGATGAGGTTCAATCACTAAGCAGGTTTCTTGACTGACCGTGTCAGCAGTGAGACCCTCTCTACTTCCTATAGACAGAGGTGCTCTGCAGGTGGCTAGGACACGTGAGAAGAGGGCATTCCTCCTCCCAATTAAAAGAGGCCAGGGTGAAGTATCTGAAATGACAATCCAAACTTTAAAGTTCTTCCCTTTAAATTTCAGAGGGAGTAAAATAGTCTCATATTCTTTAATTTCTCCATGAACACAGCAGATATTCACCCGGTCCATCTTTGTGTAGGGAGTCGACCAGAGCAAGTCATGGCAGACTACACAAAGGTCACTAAATAGATTGTCTTTCTTCAATTGTCTTTGTTCAACACCTCAGGGAAAACCTGCAACCTGCATACCTGGACATACCAATGGTATCTCTGTTATTAAAACTCTTAGCTGAACTGGTTATGCAGCGATTTGAAAGTGAGACTCTAACTTAGTTCAAAGATCAACTCAGGATACACTACATCGAAGCCACATTTGACATATTAAAAAGTAACCAGCTGAATGAATTCTATAGCCACATCAACTCAGTATTCCATCCATCCAACCATTATCCAACCCACAATATCCTAACTACAGGGTCACGGGGGTGTGCTGGAGCCAATCCCAGCCAACACAGGGCACAAGGCAGGAAACAAACCCTGGGCAGGGCGCAAGCCCACCACAGGACACACACACCAGGCACAATTTAGAATCGCCAATGCACCTAACCTGCATGTCTTTGGACTGTGGGAGGAAACCGGAGTACCCGGAGGAATCCCACACAGACACGGAGAGAACAAGCAAACCCAGGTCTCCTAACTGCAAGGCAGCAGCGCCACCCACTGCGCCACCGTGCCGCCCCCAACTCAGTATTCCCTGCAATCCAATTCACTATAGAAAAAGGTATGAAACGGATGCATCAGTTTCCTTGACATTTCCATTGAAAGAGGTAACCACACTGGTTTAATTACAAGTGTTTATCGCAAGGAATGTTACGCAGACAAAATGCTTTACTTTTCCAGCAATCACCCTTCATCACATAAGTCGAGTTAAGACTTTGTTCAAAAGAATTAACACCCATTGTAACACAATTGACACAAAAAAGAATGAAAGATGTTATCTTTTTTGTCTGTTCACATCAAACTGCTATCCCAAGACATTTATTAAACAATGCCTATATAGGAGACGCTGCACACCACATCCTCCCTTATCATTGTGGCCTGTCAGATAGTACAGCACATGCCCTGTCCAGATCTGGGATCAAGATAGCACAGAAACCGGCAAACACTTTACAGACTGTCCTTTCAATGCAAAAAATCAACAACAGACACAAGAAACACAGTTTACAGCATTCCATGCAATGCATGCCCAGCAGTATATGTGGGACAAACATCTAAAAGATTCATCATGTATGCAGGAACATCACAATGTCGTCAGAAGGAAAGATACACGGTCTCTGATTTACACACATACAAGTACCACCGGACACGCATTTAACTGGGACACTGTGAAAGTAAAATTCTGGGCCAATACTAAGAGTGGCAGAGAGCTGGCTGAATCGTGGCTCTCTAATGAAAACGCCATAAACAGATTCTTGGACTTGAACACAGCATATGCGGCTTAAAAAGAACATCTAAATAATAAAAAAAAGACTTTATGACCAACACCTTCTGAACCCCACCTTATTAATCCACCCCCCTTACAACCTCCCCCTCTACCCCACCCCCATCCTTCACCTGCAATATATTGCCTTTGATTCCTGTATGTCTAATAATTTTCCTCTGACAGTTTTTCTGCACATGTAAAAGACACCTGAGATACTGGGAGCCTTTGAGTCAAGAGTTGTAAAGGTTCTTTCATCAGATTGGATGACTCTGTAGAATGACCTGGAGGGGTTGGTCTGCTAGTTGGCTTAGGCTTTCAGGACTGTGCCTGACTTTGTCCATTTTAACTGATCATTTTAATTGTTTAGCTGATATATGAGAGGTTTATTTTATAGCGATGCTGCTGAAAAGTTTTTGTTTTCCTCTGATTCATTGTCAACTGGATATGCTACAGTAATTAATTAATGGGCAGATATTTTTAGACTTGATTTATATTAATCAGTTAATAAAAACTAACTGAATTGAATTCAGAATCTTTTATATCTCTGTTGTAAGCATATTGAGAAGCACAGAGACTATACTGAAAAGCAATGAAGTTGAAAAAGCTCTAACGTGAAGTGAAACTATAGAAGAATAAAGTATAACTCACCAAAATACTTATGTGAAATGAAAGGTGGGTACATTATAAGTAAAAAAATTAAAGCAGATTAGATGTTTAAAGTTTGTTTAAAGCAAAGTGCGGTTAGTTGGGTATGAATCCTAACACAGAGACAGTGTCTAAATTTAGTTGGCGTGTTTGCTCAGTGTCTGTAGTTTGTACAATGCTTTTCTGGCCACATGTTCAAAGACAAGTGGGTTAGGTGGTTTGGACGCTCTAAACTGGCTTTGTGTGCGAGAGTTTGGATGTAAAAGAATTATGTACTGTGTATCTGGCATCCCTCTTGGTTTGCTTCCTGTCTTAGACTGGATGCTGCCAGAATTGGCTTTAGCTAACCATAATCAAAAACTGAACAAAGCATTTGCTGAACATAAATACCATAAATGGATTTAAAAGACAAAAGCTGTAAGTCAGATTTTTAGTGGTTTTCACTGAAGCAGAAACAAAAAGAGGGGCATAAAAATCCACAATTTTTAATGGTGACCAATAATCTCCAGTAGTCTTCTACTCTATTCAGTGATTGTGAAACAAACTTTGTTCAGCTACTAATTACAGCCAAGGGGAACAGGAGTAGTAGAATGGCAAGAAAATTACAATGTAAACAATGGTTATAATTGTACAAATCACCCAAGACCAAGGCTTTATGTGGAAGTCAAGGAACAGAAATCATACAGCAACAGAAAGATGTGCCTTGTTCTTCCTTAATTTTGATCACTTTTTTGTGTTTTGTTTTTCTCTCTCTGTTTAATTTCTCCCTCTTTGTCTCTCTCTTGAACTCTGCTAAATTCTATCTTCTCAAAACTCTTAATTCTGGGAAGAGTTATTTGATGTGAAGCTGGTTTTTGTGCTTTAAAAGGTTCCTAATATGTGGACAGGGTAGAAATCTTTAATGTGTAGTAGACTACCTAGCAAAATACTAACAGATCAAGAAACTCAGAACTTAGTCTGTGTTACTGTATGCACTAAGAGGCCTTTTAAAATCAGGAACACGTCATTTTACAAATCTTTCATTACTTATTCATGGTTATTTATGGGCCCTCTTACAGATTTAAATAATAAATGTTCTTTCTGGATGCTTCATGTGAGTGGTCCTTTTGGTAACTAAAAATCTTTACCTTTTGGCATCATTCTGAAGCACAACTTTAGCATGTTTGTTTTAAAGAGTAAAGGCAGGAATGTGTTCCTTTGCATTACCAAATTTTATTGTCAATCTATTTATAAACTTTAAATCATTATAAATGCCTTTTCCTCAAAACACTCATCTTTGAAGAGAGATTACATTGGCAGCAGTAAAATTTAGTAATGAAGTTTGAACCTTACTAAAAATAAGTCATGATATCTTCTGTGTCAGTCAGTAGTTGCATGTTGTGTTATGTTGTATCACCACTTCAGCAAATCTTTCAAGCATTACATTAAAGGAACAAAGGGTGACTATTTGTTTTAAAAAAAATGCATGAAATGTGCATGTCCCCTCCTTTTGCATTGCCTTTTGCACAGGGGTGGGGATTAGGGATTTTTTGTACATAGGAATATGTAAATCCTGGAAAATAATTCTTTCATATATATGACTTACACCAAATTAAACTATAATGTAAATTTTTAGCATACGGATACAAAATCATTTCAGTGTGATCAGTGTCAGTAATCTTAGAGTTGACAGCTCTCCAAAATATTAAGCATTGAAAACAGAGTGAGAATTCACTATCTTTCAAACCAGAATATTTTTAAATGTGTGTTCAGATGTTGTTCATGTGGAGTTTGCATGCTCACCTCATATCTTTCTGGGATTTCCTCAGTGCATTTGGTTAATTCGTGATTTCATATAAAAGTGGGTGTATGCATGTGTTGGGATACTCTGTGAGGTAGTGGAGCCCTGTCCTGTCATGTGCTTGATTCTGCTGGGATAAGTCCCTTCATTAACAACTCTGAACTTTATTAAGACAATTTAATAATGAATGACTGGATGAGGAGAATGTCTTTAACTTCTAAACTGTGTTTGGCTTATTGGGCTAAAATGCATTTGCATGTCAAGCACTTGCTAATCCAAATCATTTAAGCATAACATAATGAACATCTACTACCTTGCAATAAAAGATATCTACTCTGGTTAGATTTGTGACCAACAAAATTTTGTATTTTAACCAGACATTCACACACTTTGGAAGCAGATGTGAACTTGAGTGAAACATTCTTTCAATTCATATTTTTCTAAAAGATTTATAATGCTAGCACTTTAATAGACATCAGTATTGTAATCTCTCTTCTAAATAACCTCCTTGATTCACATAAGTTCATGATCATCTGCTGTAGGTAGGCCAGGAGATGTAGACATTTAAAAGATGGCTTCTAAATGTAAGCTTAAGTTAAACATGGAATACTGCAAATGGCAAAATTAGCTTAGTTTAAATGTTGGGAAAGGTGCTCCTTAAGATTTATAAGAATAAATTAAATTTCCAAGTAACATAAAAAATAAAATTTTATTATAACAGAGTCTTTACTGTTAATATTAATCTGTTTAGCCATAAAACCAATAAGATGAAAGCCATTCATCTGGTGTAGCAACTAATTATTTTGCAGATGATCACCATCTTAAAAAATGTGTCCTTTCTAGGTTTCAGAATGCAGGCATTTTACTGTTTAGGCTGCACTTCTTTAGAGCAGTAGTACCATTCACTAGAAAGACATCATTTCTTTGTGCTGCAAGGCAGTGTAAAACCACAATCAACAGCATTCAGAATCTCTGAATAGACTCCTGTTGTCTCACAGACAAACCTTACATGATGGCAGACCATGGCACTTGAGCACAGGGGAAACTAGAGTAATGAATTCTGACATTAAGTATGCATTTTAAAAAAAAAAAAAATGACCAAAAGTAAAATATTATGTTCAGCATTAATATGTAAACATACATGTATTTGTGACTGAGTGAAACTCAGTAAAAATTTTAATCAAAACAGAAAATGTATTTCTTACATTACACTTATCTGTGGGCAGCCATGCCGAGTTATTTCATAACCAACAATAAAGCGTTTTGGAATTGGTTTTCTTTGGAATTTGAAGCAACAGGACAGTCGCCAGTTAACATCTAAAATATAAAAATATAAAAAAAAAATGGACAGTAGGTATTTTGAAGGAAACATTTAATAAACATATTAATATTTAGCCATATACAGTAATCATAATAGGTACACCACCTGTTCTGATTTTGAACACTATCTGACACAACAAATGCTGTTTGTTTTTTGTAACTTCATCTTGCATATCACAAAAGAAAAAAATCAGTTAGTGAAGAAGTTCAACATAGCCTGCCATTAATCATCTGAAGGACTTCCAGAGCTGAGTACACATTACAAGAGAAAATCTTGCCTGTTTAAGACCAAAACTATTTTTTTAATATAATATATTTTATGCAATATATGATTTTATACAAAATCTCACACCCAGTAACATACATTATTTTCATTGTTGTGGTTCTGTGCTAATTATATCTTCCTTTATCAAAAACAACCTTTCATGAACTTTGTTAACAGAGTGACTTTTTCAAATGCATTCTTACCTAAGAATTGGATGGCTGGCTCTAACTGAAAGAATTGCTTTATCAAATGCAGTGAAATCAACCACATATCATTTATTAGTTTAAGGCATCTCATTGTAATCAACCCATAACCATATAATGGTGCACCGAATGGCCAAACTATTCTAAATACCATCACTGCTTTAGTGTTGTTATTCCCAGTGCACCACTGAGTATTTAATCCATTGTGTCCGAGTATGGAATCACAGCTGTACAGCATTTGATCGAATTATCGGTATACAGCATCAAGCACACGCTGCCTCAGCCATGCGCGCAATCTATTTGAACTGTTCACATATGGCAAACGCTTCAGAGCCTTTCATGTATGGACCTCGCGGTTCAGAAACAGTTTCATCCCAAGAACAATAAACGCAATCAGTCAGTCTATCAAGTGCTCCTTGTAGAACTGTTTGTATTTATTAGTACAATTACCTCACTGTAAACTTGCGAACAGTTTTAATATTTTAATAACAGTTATAATATTGCACAACCTGAGCCACTTTATAAAGCATGTATTTACATGTGATGAAAATATCATTTTTAAGATGAAATGCAGCAAAATATGTTTATTACATTATACAGATAAAATGTTAACATCATTTAAACAATCTATATTGTTAATAATTAAACATGTGAGAACACGGTGTCGCAGCGCTAGCTAGTTCAAGGATTGTTCCTGCCTCGTGTTGCATTCTTTCTATTCTTTCTGGCACAACACAGGAAGGATAGATGAATAGAATAATTAAACATGCTATAAAAACCTGGACACAAATAGATGAACATACACAGGCTTGGTCCGCAATAGAAGTAAAATCCTGCAGTACTTCTTTATATTCCCTGCTCTGTGCCCCAATAAATGCAAGTTATCGGCAATATACTAATAACCCAATTGTGCTTCACTCACTCAGAATGTGGAACCAATGTAGAAAGCATTTTAAGACTGAGAAGCTTTTATCTGTGGCACCTCTGCAAGAGAACCACCTCTTTCAACCTTCACAAACATATGCAGTTTTTAATATCTGGAAAAAATTTGGGATTAACTTGCTTAGGGATCTTTATATAGACAACGTCTTTGCATTCTATGAACAATTATATTCCAAATTTAACATTCCAGCTACACATTTCTTTCACTATCTTCAAATTAGGAACTTTGTTAAACACAACCTTCCCGATTTTCCTCATCTTGCACCCTCATCCATGCTGGAAAAAATATTGCTCAATTTCAAGGACTCAGACACCATCTCTACAATATATAAAACTATTTTACAGTCCCTCCCTTTCAAAGATCCAAGAGGACACTGGGAAAAAGATCTCTCAATTAATATATCAGAAAAGGAGTGGAAAATAGCAATGCAGAGAATTCACTCGAGCTCCATATGCGCAAAGCATACAATTATTCAACTCAAAATTATATATCGAGCGCATCTGTCTCGCCTAAAACTCTCCAAAATGTTTCCAGGGCAAGATCCAACCTGCGAGCGCTGCAATCAAGTCCCAGCCTCACTGGGTCACATGTTTTGGGCCTGCACCAAATTAACATCAGTCTGGACCAAAATGTTTAATTACCTTTCAGACAGCCTTGGTCTCACAATCCCTCCTAACCCATTAACAGCTGTGTTTGGGGTTCTTCCAGATGGGTTTAATGTGGAGAAGGACAAACAAACTGTGATTGCATTCACTACACTTTTGGCATGCAGACTTATTTTGCTAAACTGGAAGATTCCTAACTCTCCTCTTTTAAGTCAGTGGGAAACCGATGTTTCATACTATTTGAAATTGGAAAAAATCAAATACTCAGTTAGAGGATCTGTACACATTTTTTTCAAAACATGGCAGGATCTAATCAGTAATATTTTAGAATAAGCTCTTAAAGCACAGAGGAAGCAATTATTTCTGTATTTCTTTTTCTTCTCCATTCATCTTTATTGGCTTATCAAACTTATCAATTTAGGTATGTTTACAAGCCTTAAGTTTTACTCCGTTGACCTTGCTCTCTCTCTCAGGGGTGGGGGTCGACTTGTTCTCAATCCTACTTTATGTAAAAATTGCTTGATTTGAATGGAATGATTGCAATAAAATTAATAAAAAAAAAAAAAAAAAAAAGAATAATTAAACATGTACTACGAAGAGATTTCAATGCTCTTTAAAAGTTTTGAAGAATCTGTATTCTAAGCTTACAGATGGTTTAACATCTATTACAGAGCTGATTGTGTGGTGACTGGTTACTTGGAGAAAGAAAAGGAAGGACAGGAATTCGAGGTTAGTACGTTTGAAAGAGACAGTACTGCTGCAATAAATTATTTCATCGAAGGTCACACACGGCGCAGCAAGCATCTTGCCTGAGGCATAAACAATCTCTGGACAGAGCACCAGCTCATTGCTAATACTGCGCCACCATGTTGCCATGTTTAATAACATGCTTTAATTCCTATCATTATGAAAATGATATCCAGTATACATCTTAATATTTAAATTGTTCAGAGATCTGTAATATCACAAATGTAATGTATTCTGTGTCCTGTTGGCAGAGGAGAAAGCCCATTTAAGAAGCACATAGTGATTCACACACATAGATCACATAAAAGAACATACAGAAAAAAGCATTTAACGTGCTACTTTAGTTACGATGGGATCTGGGAAACTAGTAAATGAAACGATTTTAAGATGAAGTTTATGACGTTCTACTTTGATGACAAAATAAAGTACATGATTAAAGTGGAAATTTCAAGATTAAAGTTGACATTTGGACATTTTTTTCAACTGTGTATCTATTTTGTTTTTCTTTTCTCTGTATCTTAATATGCTTCCATATGACACTCAGATGGTGGGCTATGATTCGCCTTTTCACGGCGACTTTAATATCTGACAACTTCTTTTTTATTTTGGACACTTGGCGAATTTCTGAATTTGAACTTTCGAGTTTCTCCGACAATCTGTGTCACTCGATCAACTTTCTTTTGTTGTTTATACCACTGTTTAAACTGACCAATAGTACGTTTTTCCTTGACCCCACTTGGTATTTGCTGAAATTCTTCTATTTCCCCCCATGCTTTTGCCATTGTCTTTTCACAGAATGCTGAGCTTAAGGGCTATTTATATTGATTTGTATATTCAAAGAGGCGTAATTCTGGGAGGAGTTGGGGAGTGGCAGCAGGCACGTGAAGGTGCATTAATTTTCACGCTGACCGGGATTTATGTAGTGGAAAAACACACGGCGTTAAGCATGAAGCCTAGGGGAGCGCATAATATTTTATTGATTTTGAACAATGTTTAGCTGTCCTAGTATATATATCAGTTTATATAAATAAAATAACTGTCTCAAACTTAATAAATCAACAACAACTTAATCAAACTGGCAATACCCAGCTCAATGGAAAAGCAGCCCTGGACAGGCACTGAATCATTATAGGTGACATAAACAGATTTAGTTAAGAATAGACAATTAACCTAATTTTCATGTCTGTTTGGGGAAAACCAAAATAACCAATAGAAAACTAAAACAAAGTCTATATTGATAGCAAATGTGCCTGTGATTTGAACACACAACACTAGGTCTGCAAAGCAGAAACATTAACCACTGCAACAATGTTCTGCAAACCTCACATACAAATGTTTATTTTTTTATAATGAACTATATCAAAAACATAGTTTTGCAGCATTGTTCAAAAAGCATATTTAGTAATACACCTGATGCATACTGCTGAACTGCTGCCTTAGAGGTATAGGAAACTTGATTTTGATCATTAACTCAATCACTGTCTGTGTGGGACTTGCACATTTTGGACATTCTCCAGGAACAAAGATGTGCAGATTAGTATATCTTAAACTATGACTCTGAACTCACCATGAGTTTGCCTTACTGCTTAAAAAAATTAAAGGAACACTTTGAAAACATATCAGATCTCAATGGGAAAAAAATCATGCTGGATATCTATACCGATATGGACTGGATAATGTGATAGGAATGAAAGAATGCCACATCGGTTGATAGAAATGAAAATTACCAACTTACAGAAGGCTGAATTCAAAGACACCCCGAAAATCAAAGTGAAAAAATGATGCAACAGGCTAGTCCATTTTGCTGAAATTTCATTGCAGCAACTCAAAATCGTACTCAGTATTTTGTATGGCCTCCACGTGCTTGTATGCATGCCTGACAACATTGGGGCATGTTCCTAATGAGATGATGAATGGTGTCCTGGGGGATCTCCTGCCAGATCTGGACAAGGCCATCACTAAGCTCCTGGGCAGTCTGAGGTGCAACCTGACGGCTTCAGATGGACTGAAACATAATGTCACAGAGGTGTTCTATTGGATTTAGGTCAGGCGAGTGTGGGGGCCAGTCAATGGTATCAATTCCTTCATCCTCCAGGAACTGCCAGCATACTCTCGCCACATAATGCCGGGCATTGTGGTACACCAGGAGGAACTCAGGACCCACTACACCAGCATAGGGTCTGACAATGGGTCCAAGGATTTCATCCCGATACCTAATGGCAGTCAAGGTGCCGTTGTCTAGCCTGTAGAGGTCTGTGCATCCCTCCATGGATATGCCTCCCCAGACCATCACCGACCCACCACCAAACCGTTCATGCTGAATGATGTTACAGGCAGCATAATGTTCTCCACGGCTTCTCCAGACCCTTTAAAGTCTGTCACATATGCACAGGGTGAACATGCTCTCATCTGTGAAAAGCACAGGGCACCAGTGGTGGACCAACCAATTCTGGCATTCTATGGCAAATGCCAAACAAGCTCCACGGTGCCGGGCAGTGAGCACAGGGCCCACTAGAGGACGTCGGGCCCTCAGGCCACCTTCATTAAGCCTGTTTCTGATTGTTTGGTCAGAGACATTCACACCAGAGGCTTGCTGGAGGTCATTTTGTAGTGCTCTGGGAGTGCTCATCTTGTTCCTCCTTGCCCAAAGGAGCAGATATTGGTCCTGCTGATAGGTTAAGGACCTTCTACGGCCATGTCCAGCTCTCCTAGAGTAACTGCCTGTCTCCTGGAATCTCTTCCATGCCATTGAGATTGTGCTGGGAGACATTGATGTGCCATCCTGGAGAAGTTGGACTACCTGTGCAACCTCTGTAGGTTCCAGGTATCACCTCATACTACCAGTAGTGACACTGACCATAGCCAAATGCAAAACTACTGAAAAACAGTCAGAAAAGATGAAGAAGGAAAAATGTCAGTGCCCTTCACCTGTTAAGCCATTCCCGTTATGGGTGTCGTTTCATTGTTGCCCCTCTAGTGCACCTGTTGTTAATTTCATTACCACCAAAACAGTTGAAACTGATTAACAACCCCCTCTACTACTTAACTGGCCAGATCAATAGCCCAGAAGTTTCATTGACTGGATGCTATACTTAAAAAGTGTTCCTTTAATTTTTTGAGCAGTATATTATTTATGAAAACGGATGGATGGAAGAAAAATAAATAAAGCAGAATTTGAAGATGTAAATTTTTAACAGCAAAAACACTAAAAAAAGTTGTTTTTTATGAACACTTAATTTTTATGAGTACTTAATTTGTGCAAATATAAGTATTTTACTTTTAGAACCATGAATCTAGGCTTTTGCCAGTGGCCATATGCAAAAAAGAACTTGAAGGATATAATGCTCTACTACTTTTATAAGTAGATCAGTAGTTTTTATACCACCACATTGTTTCTACTTTATTAGTTTATTTTCATCATAGACTTTCACTTGCTGCCCTGCAGCTGCCTACACTCTGAGCAGACCACCAACAGACTATTCTTATTTTCTAGTACATGGTTCCACAATCTTCAAAGGCTTTATCTTTTCAAACAATTATTCATTTTGTACAATAACCAGGCTTATTACTACCCTTGTGATGCCAATCTTAAAAAGCTCACTTAGTGAAGCTAGTTTGAATATGCACATGACCAACAGACAAGAAGTAACAACAATATTAATTTGTATAGTACATTTTCATACAAATACGTAGCTCCAAGTGCTCATATACTGTAGTTTATCTATACACAACACAATTCCATTACAAAGAAGGACCTGACAAAAGAATACCTCCTGAAATCTTCTATGCACATTCATAATTTACTGTATAGATGTTAAACAGAAACTTACTATATAACAGTTGTGAGTTTATGATTCCAAAAAGACCCACAACATTCAAGAAGTGAGATTTCATCTTATTTTCTTTGTTTCTATAGATCAGCTGCTATTGACAATCATCCAAAATCTTCTCAAAGCTGTCTATGGCCCTGGCCACCTTTTAAAGGACTTGATCAAAGTGGGTTTTTTTGCCTCCCCCATAAGATGCTGTGGTAATGGTTTAAAGGAAAAAAAATACAAAATGAGTGTTCTTCTGGTGAACAAGGTTAAAAAAAAAGCACTTGATGCTTTGGCAGGAAGTACAATGATACTTAGTTTTGTTAACCTCACTGCATATTGATAGGCAAATGTAAGCATAACACATTTTTTCTTTTCTTTAAAATGGATCTGATCATGCCTCAATGCTAAAGTGACATAACTATAGCAATGCCCATACAGTATATACCCCACTGTCCAATCTGTTAGTATCAATCCATTTTCTAACACACTTATTTAGTGCCTTTCCTGGTGGCATTCTCACTGTGGACAGGATGCCAGACATTCTTCAGAGTCATATATAGCCATAGACTAAGAACTGAGCAGATAACAGGAACCATCACAGACACTCACCCAGGGCCATTTTAGAGACTCTGATGAGACTAAAACTCGTATATTGTGGATTAAAAAATAGAGTACCCAGAGAAAACTCTACCCAGATACAGAGAGAAAAATATGAATGTTATTAGTACTATTATGGGCATCATGGTGGGGCAGTGGTAGCTCTGCTGCCTCGCAGTAAGTAAACTGGGTTCACATCCTGGGTCCTTCCTGTGTGGAGTTTGCATGGGTTTCCTCAAGGTACTCCGGTTTCTACCCTAACGTGCAAACTGCACTAAAAGATGGGTGCAGGATTCAAACCCACAATGCCGGATTCATAAGGGTGTGGAGTTTTCCGCTATCCTATCATGCTGCCCTTCTAGTTTTCAATTAATGGAATAAAATAAATAGCAGACTGAATGGTGCTTTAGTATCTTCAATATAAGTTACATTGCTCATTACCTTGCCAGAGCAGACTGTACTTGCTCTGGAGTCTCAGGTTTTTTGATGTGTGCAGCAAGCTGCTGAAAATGTTTAACCAGAACATAGTACCCATTGTAGTGTTTTCTATGTTGCAGTCTCCTGTGTAGGCAACCTGAGCACAAAAGAAGTACAATGCCTGAACAAACTTATCAGGAAAGCCTGCTCCATCACCAGGATACACTGGAAGCTGATACTGGAAAATTTGGATGCCATTTTGAAAAACTCCCTCCAACCCTTCCAGGAGGTGCTCTGTTGGAGCAATTTTAGCCAGAGGCTCAATCCACCATGGTGTGTGGAAGAATAATTTTAGGGTAACATAGCATTCATCTTGAAGAAATAACATAAAGGGTTATTAAATGTTGGAAAACCAGATAAAGGTCAAGTGAATAACAAAATGTACTGAAAGATGACTAAGAAATCAGCAGATGACCTATAAATGAGAATGGACAGTTGTTATATGCACAGAAATTTCAAGGATGGTAGCAAAACTCAAAGGTATAATAAGAACTAGAATATAACAAACTTATTTTATATAAATGATTTGGGTGTAAACAAATGAACCAATCAGAGTGAAATGTATGCATTGATTGACACTGTTTGGCAATTCAGTAGTTTATAAAATGAACCCCTATACTTTGTTTCTCTGACCATGCTGTAACAGACTACTTTTGAGGAATGCTCCCTCCAAGGTATTTTGCTGAGGAGTAATTAAAAGATACAATGAACAGTTTTTCTCCTGCCTGATTACTGAATTGTCCTGTTAGGGGATGTTTCTTCCTTTAATAAGATGTTAAATTTCTACCACAGTTTTTGGTGCCAAACTTTAAGCCACTCTGTACCCCAGAGGGAACTCCCAGCAGAATTTTAAAAGATGCAAAGCCGACAATGTGAAGCTGCAACGGACTTGTTCCCATCCTCCCTCCAGAAGATGCGATCGTCTGACCTGAAAAAGTAGGAGGAGGCATGTTCATTTGTTCTTGTGGGAATAAGGCACTGGGTTAGATCCCAAGCCATTAGAATAGGATTGCTTTGTGTTTAGAGTTAGGGTTAGCTTTTAATGTAGTTAGGTTAAGAGAGAGTAAAAAGATTTGTGTGAGCCTTTTGCCAGCTAGAGAGAGCATACGTTGTCTCGGTGCCTTGCTGGGATGCATCAGAGATTGCCAATGAGTAAAAGAATAGTGCCAAGATCACTCCTCATCACGTGGTAGATTATTTTGGTTTGCCATCCAGAGGAAGTGACCCTCTATTGTCTGGGGGATTCACCCAGATCTCACTGTCAATTTAGCAAAAGGTCTCAGTAGAGAGTAAAATAGCTAGGTGAAAGTCCTGCTTGAATAGTAATTGATCATTAGAATAAGCAAGGTGTTAGGATGATTAGGAGGCAGGGTTGGAAAAGGTCAGGGGGTCCCTAGCTCTCCTCCGTGTAAGGAAATGACGATTTCCCACCCAGTAGACCTCCTTAACTAAGCACTCATTAAGAAACTGGGTTGGAACAAACAACTGCAGCCACTGCTGTTCTCCAGGAATGACATTGCCAACACCTGATATAGGGTTTCCATTGTTCTGGGTTTGATGCCCATGCCCAGACATTGTCTGTGTAGAATGTGTATGTTTTCTTTGTGTGTGTGGATTTTTCAAATCTTTCCACATTCCCAGAGTTGTACAGGATAGGTTAGTTGGTGAATAGAAATTATCTCTGCGTGGGCATTTTATAGAGTGAGCTCCTGCAAATGACTGGCCCCTTGCCGAGAGGGGTTTCCTGCTTTGTACTCTAGGATAGGTTCTAGACCAGCCTAAACTAGATTTAACAGGTTTACAAATATTTATGTACTTTAGTTATGTCATGGCCATAAGGTTTTATGCATGTCTATAATGTTAATCAACATTTTGGCTCAATAAAATAACTTCTCCACTCCATTACACTTTGTGAAAAAGCTTTCTTTAGTAATTGCCTAGGATAGATTTGATTGTACCAATAGGATGTAATGGCCATAGTATAATACATTTCACATTATTTTGGCAAAGTGAATACTGAAAAAGTAAACCTATTAAGTTTAATTTTAATAGGACAAAATTTGAGCAGATGATGCCAAATGGAATTAATTTAGCATAAACTTTTAAGTATGGAGACAGCAGAGGAAATGAAGAGCATGTTTAAAACTGTTTTATATATAATGCAGGACAAGTTTATCACAAAATTTAGAAGCAATAAGAAATTAAAGAGAACTCCATAGTGGAGAACTAAAGACTCTACAAAACAGTTGCAAATGAAAAAACAACTGTGTAAGGTGTACAAGAATAAAAACACCAGTGCCAAATATAGGGCATACGACAACATAACAGCAACCCTAAAGAGTATATTATGAAAACTAAAAGACAGTTGGAGGTAAATATTAAAAAAAGATGACTATAGTAATAGAACAGTCAAGAAGGATAAGAGCATTAGGGATGGTAAAGGTGAGCTAGAATATGCAGAGAATGAAATAGCAATTCTTTGAACTTGCATTTTTCTGAAGTTTATATGTGTGAAAAAGTTGGTAACTTCCCAAAATTAATAGGAACTACTAAGGAGTTACTAAGTGAGTGGTTTGGAAATAGTAGACAGAGAAGTGATACTTAGATTAAATAGGAATAAAATCTAACAAATCACCAAGACCAGATAACATTTAAGTTAGTGAGTGCAAATATAAACCCTTCATATGTATTTTTTTCATTTCTGCTCACTGGATCCAGTAAATATTATTCCATTATATAAAAAGGGTGATTGGACTAATCCAAGCAATTATAGGCCAGTTAACTTAATGTGGTTCAAAGGTAAATTAATGGAAGCAAATAAGGAAAATATCAAGCAGCATATATCAAGAAAAAAATTATGAAAGGAGAGTGTAATGGACCTTGGCCATTAATGTACAATAAATTCCTCTAGAAGAACATGGGGACATGGTTAAAAACCCGATAAGAATAGATTTCGAACAAATATTAGTAACTTTTTTTTTTTTAAGCGAAGATCCATAGACTCATGAAATAAATTACTAATTGTGTGGTTAGAGACTGGGACTTTGGTACCTTACAATCTTGACTGCAAATTATTTTGGAATAATCTAGATGAATAGGATGGACACACTTGTTGGGTCAAATGGCTTGTCCCCATCTCACCTGTTTTAATGTTGTTTAAAGTGTGCAGTCGGACACAATTGGTACTGTAACAAAAGTCCTATATCAAAGGAGAAGCTGTTTTTAAGCCTCTGTGTCATTTTGCTTGGTGTAGTGTTTACTGTTGTTGCCTCAGTGTCATTATTATTCAGTGTGATTGCCCTGACTCCTGCATTGACCTCAGAACTGGCTGCGTCTACATATGGATTTGCAATGTCAACTGATAGATTTTCAATGTATTACAAATTTCAGTAGATGAAATCTCATAATAATATGTTTAATTAAAAGTATGACTTGCCAATGGGAAGGGAATTCATTTTTATAGCTGGAGCTATACTTCCACTATATATCATAAGCACCATTATGGATGAATTAAAGTGCCCAATATGTTTTTAAAAAGCGTTTAGGTATTGTTATTTCCAATGTTTTATTACTTTTGCAACCCTTCGTTTCATACTTGAGGAAGAACCCATTTATGTAAGTGATAGTATGGTATGGAAATCAGTTGTCTCTGTCTGCTTTTGCATAAAAAATATGATGTATAGATCTGTGGAGATTTATTTTGAACTCTTTCAGGGAGTGTTCTATAGCATCTATTGGTGACCTTAATCTTTTGACTTTTCATAATAAAGAGAGTGCCTACTTTAATAGCTGAAAGTACATGACATAAATCAATTACCGTATTTCTCTTATATGCTAGTTGGAACTTGCTTTTGTACAATGCATTCTTGTGCTTTAATTGAATGGTTCTGGAAAATGAATGAGTGATTTAAAAATTACTCATTTGTTTGAAATATTGTTGAAACTATTTGTAATTGTTAGAAAATAATTAATAAAGTACCCTAAAATAACAGAAGTAACATTGGACACACAGTAATAAATATCCATAGCCAGTGTGCTGATCTTTTAACCCAATGAAATGATACACTCCTGCGAGGACTATGGTGTGTACAGTTTTGAATGGATACTGCAGCATTTGAGATAATTGAACAGCAATGGCAAATCGCAGACATCACTGTGAAAGTTTGGTTAGTATAAGTTAAGCTGATGTCATATCATGACTTCTAGTCATGGGGTATGTCAGATTTTCTGATTTCTGTTGCTGATCTCATCTCCAGAACATGTCAATTTAAACAGCTGAAAATTGCTGGCTATGTCACATTTAGCATTTACATGTGGACTGTTCGGGTAGTGGGTTTGCTTCCCGGGTCCTCCCTGCGTGGAGTTTGCATGTTCTCCCCATGTCTGCGTGGGTTTCCTCCGGGCTCTCCGGTTTCCTCCCACAGTCCAAAGACATGCAGGTTAGGTGGATTGGCGATTCTAAATTGGCCCTAGTGTGTGCTTGGTGTTTGTGTGTGTCCTGCAGTGGGTTGGCACCCTGATTGGATTCCTGCCTTGTGCCCTGTGTTGGCTGGGATTGGCTCCAGCAGACCCCCGTGACCCTGTGTTCGGAGTCAGCGGGTTGAAAAATGGATGGATGGGTGGATGCTGACTGTCCAAAACAGTTGTGCTTGGCCCTTTCTCTGACAGCCAATAGCATGCTGCCTGGCAAGATCAGCTGCAATCCCAATCTCTTTAACCATCAGATAGATGAGCTTCTGTTCTGTTTTTGAGGTCCAAAACACAAATGTTCCTTAATTTCTTACCCCTCTGTTATATACAGTACATTGCACTTGAAGATGAGCAGATGATTAGTTGAAGTGATTGTTGGGTATGCCATATTAGGCTACTGGCTTCATGGAAGCGTGCTGTCAAGATTATGTAAATGAAGGTTACCAATGAAAATCGCTGGAAAAGAGTGTCATTACCTTTAGCATGAGTTAGTAAAATATGTTAATGGTTACTCCATATTCCTTCTTTTTTGATGTTTCATAGAGGCTAGCATTATCTTGTAGTATAGTTGTTAACAGTAAGTATTCAGAATGAAATATTTATTTCATTTATTGACTTAATGTTGTATCTTTATCTTTTTGAATTATTGAATGTACCTGATGTCTTTAAAATCTTTTTACTTGCACTCCAAAATAAATTGAAGCTCCCAAGAACTCCCACCTCCATCCCATATACCTTATGAGAGCTCACATTCTTTTTTTCCTCTCCTGGAGCTACTTAACACACATACACACACACACATACACACACACACACACACACACACACACACACACGTGCACACACATGCAGAAACAAATGCACACACACATTCAGAGCTGAGCTTTGCCAAAATGCTTAATTCAATCAAGAGTCTGAGGTGGTAAAGCCTATCCCAGCTGCATCAGCCCCCAGACAAGAACTGATTCTAGACCAGGGGTGGGCAAACTATGGCCCGCGGGCCACATCGGCCCGCCGAAGATTGGTACAAAATTGCCCAAATCAAATCATATCATAATTATGACTGCATTCATTTGACCTTGTCCTGTAATGCCTGGCGTTCCACCAGGTGGCGCATTAGGCGCAGTGATACATTGACTTGATTTTGCGGAGCCAGGGCTACTCTCTGTTATTACTCTGCTACTGCTCTGAACCCATCTGCAACAATGAGTGGGCCAAAGAAAAGAAAAGTCAACAGTGAGTGCCGAGTGTTTAATAAGGAATGGACAACTAAATACTTTTTCACTGAAGTTCGGTCAAAGGCTATATGTCTTATTTGCCAAGAAACCATTGCGGTTTTAAAAGAATACAACATCAGCCATCATTTTTCCACCAAGCATACTAATTACGCTAACAACCAGTCAACGCAAGAACGGACGGTTACCACTCAGAGGTTGGCAGCTAGTTTGCAGGCTCAGCAAAACACCTTTATTCGACAAAATGCCATCCAAGAATCAAGGACGAAGGCAAGTTATGTGCTGGCATTCAAATTAGCAAAGGCAAGCAAGCATTTCTCCGAAGGAGAGTTTCTCAAAGAGTGCACAGTAGAGACAGCAGGTATCTTGTGTCCTGAGAGCAAGAACAAATTTGAAAAAATTAGCTTATCACGCAAGACAGTGACTCGCCATGTTGAGCTAATTGACAAAGACTTACTTAGCAAGTTAAACAAAAAAGCGGGGTCATTTACATTATATTCCTTGGCACTGGACGAAAGTAATGACATAAAGGACACCGCTCAGCTTTTAATTTTTATCAGAGGAATTAATGACAATTTTGAGATAACGGAGGAGTGTTTTCCATGGAATCCTTAAAGGGGAAAACGCGGGGAGAGGATTGTTTGACAGCGTGTCGGGGGTTATCAATAGGCACAAGCTACCTTGGAGTATGCTCGCCAGCGTTACCACAGATGGATCGCCAAATCTGACTGGAAAAAACGTTGGGTTGCTTGAAAGAATCCAGGACCGGGTGAAGGAGGACAACCCTGAGCATGAGGTAATTTTCCTTCACTGCCTAATCCACCAGGAAGCACTATGTAAATCCGTATTGCAGCTTGACTACGTAGTTAAGCCAGTTGTAAAACTCATTAACTTTATTCGAGCGAGGGGACTTCAGCATCATCAGTTTATTAAGTTTCTTGAAGAAATTGACGCTAATCACCAGGACTTGCTTTACCACACCAATGTCCGCTGGTTAAATTTGGGAAAAGTATGTCGACGAGTGTGGGAGCTCAAACAGGAGATTATCTCATTTTTGGAGCTACTTGAGAAATCTGACGATTTTTCTGAGCTGAGTGACACAGATTGGCTTTGTGATTTAGCTTTTGCTGTGAACATACTGACACACATGAATGAGCTGAACATGAAGCTACAAAGGAAAGACCAGTTTGTGCATGAAATGTACACAAACATCAAAGCCTTCAAAACCAAGCTAGCTTTATTTTCAAAGCAAATGTCAAACAACTCATTCATTAATTTCCCCAAACTGGCTACGCTGAAAGAGGCCCCTTGACTTGTGAAAAAATATAGGAAATCACTGGATGACTTGCATGGAGAATTCTGCCGTCGTTTCTTTGATTTTGGAAAAATGTACAAGTCACTTCAGCTGGTGTCATGTCCCTTCACACAGGACCCTGAAACGGCGCCACAGGAGTTGCAGTTGGAACTGATTGATCTCCAATGTGACACCATCTTAAAGGAGAAATTCAACTCTCTTAAATGTTCAACTCTCTTATGCTTCATTAAGCGCAGCCAAATTTCCAAACATCCAGAAGATGGCACAGAGGATGCTGGTGTTGTTTGGCTCTACGTATGTGTTTGAACAGACTTTTAGTGTGATGAACACCAACAAAGCACTCCACAGATCCCAGTTGAGCGATGAACACCTCAGATCTGTTCTGAGAATTGCCACCAGACTTCGATGCACTGGCAAAAAAGGATGATCAACAACACTGTTCCCACTAAAAGTGAATGTAAATATTAACACTGTAATGCCTTTTTATGTTTATATTTGATATGTATGCATCTAGTGCTGGTCCGGCCCGTCTGTCAAATTTTAAAAGTCAATGTGGCCCCTGAGCCAAAAGGTTTGCCCACCCCTGATCTAGACAGTGGCCATTTCATCACTTTACCCCATTCATGCATAGAAAAGCACAGAGCAACCTATTTTTATGAAACAAATTTAAACCATTTCAAAACAACAGTCCATACTCCTTTATATGGATGCAAAGAAGTAAAATATTTGAGATCCTGTAAAAATGTCTGAAAACAGACATTAGAAGAAGTCAAATAAAAGACAAAGAAAAAATTTACTTCTAAGTCACTGTTGCATATGGAATTGGAATAATGTTATCAATCCTTGCTGATATTTTACAATTTCCTATCCTCAGTCTCTATTCTATGCATATGGCCAACAGCACCGAATTGGGTGAGATTAATATTGATATTACTGTATTTATTTTAATAAAGGATTAGTGTTTGCTTAGTAGTATTTAAAAAAAGAGTATTCCTTAAGCAAAGTGCTGTGATCAAACCCCAGTCCCCTGGGCCAAATATCACCATTTTTCCATTACACAGTTGCAGCACTTTGTTTTTAAACTTTTACTTGTAAGTCAATAAGTGAAGAAGTCAAATTCATTCAGATGTAACCAAAGAAAATAAATTATAGCAATATTAAGGAGCAGTACTGTATAAACATATACATTATTTGGATCCCTACAATCATAATCGTGCACAGAGGGGTGGCTCAAGTTTTTGCACCTTTATTCTTATTGGGCTTAGTTCCTTTTTCTAACATTGGGACCTAATGGATTGCTTCTCAGTACAAGTGTATGCATTCTTCTGTTAAAAGATTGAGATTGAGAACCAGTTAATGTTCATGTTGACTTTCTAGAATGTTCTTTTTCTTCTGACTGTATCTGTTCTAGAATGTCATGATGCTACTTATAACATTACTTTACCTACTCATTGTAAAGAGCACACACTTGATATAGTGTGCTCCTCTGGTTCAGCTCATTCTAATTTTACTGCACTTGATTTTCCTGTCACTGATTATAAAGCAATTACTTTCAATATCTGAACTTTTGCATTCTGTCTTGTTACTAGCATATTTATCATAAGCGTGGAGAAGGTGTTTCCAGTCTTTAAAGCCAATTTTTACGAATCAATCCTCAGTAGAAAATTCAGGGAAGTGGCAACATACCTTACAAAATACAGCATCTTTTGAAGTGTTGTACTCCAGCCATGGGAACATTTCATACCACCAGACAGAGAAATTTCTATTTTTGCATGCAGTTTTGCTGACCGGGGAGTGAATTGTGTTTGGGTTGGGCTGGGGGCTTATCTGTAATGGGTAAGTCAGAAGGCGAGTGTCCATGTGTAATGGAAGATTTTGAATCAATTCTTGCCATGCCACTTGTTGACGGTATTAAATTTTACATTTGTAGAGCTAACTCAGGAGCCGCTGATGAAACTAACGACTTCTGACCTCTCATTGAATCAATTTCATCCTGGTCATTGTGTCTTTTTTTATAAAAAATATTATGCTGTCTGCTGCTTCTCTTGCTTTGAATGAAAAAGAATGATAGCCTCCTCTGTGATCATATTTTCAAATTGCTCCACCAATGAAGTCAATCATCATCCAGTGGCGTCTTCATATTGACTAAATGTGATTGTTCATGGAAGTTTAAATTAGGTTTTCTAATTGGTTTGTCCAAAATGCAAAGTTGGTGGGCCTGGCCAACCCATGGCTGCACTACTACTTTAAAAGTGACATAATGAACACATCACCTAGTGCTGCCTCTGTCACGTGGTCAGCACTTTTACAACATTGCATATACCTTTGTCTTTTGTATGTTTCTCAAAATGCAGACTGTTTACAAGATTGAGTTGCATGCCTTTAGAACAGCAGTAAACCTCACCAGACAGCTTTCTTTTGTTTACACTGCAAGAAAGTGTGTAGCTACTTGACTATACTCATCAAAGTTTAAGACAAAATCTGATTGTGACATTGACAAATCTTAAATGGGCACCTGAACACATGGGAAGCTTGGCTAATGCATTCTAGCATTTATTCTGGTTTATTTAAGTAACAAATGTTCACAACATAATTGTTCAATACAATATTACAATTTCCATAACATGTTCAATAATACAATTATGTAATGAATACATTTGTAAGAAGAACACAATTTTCAAATTTCAATGAAAAAGGAACATTATTTCATACATTTTACCCAATGTTGGACAACAATGTGTAGTTTTTTTATCTATACTAATAAAAGGCAAAGCCCTCTCTGACTCACTGACTCATTCATCACTAATTCCCCAACTTCCCAAGTAGGTAGAAGGCTGAAATTTGGCAGGCTCATTCCTTACAGGTTACTTACAAAAGTTAAGCAGGTTTCATTTCGAAATTCTACGCGTAACGGTCATAACTGAATCCTACTTGCGTACATATATACGTCCTTAGCCTGCAGCTCGGTCGCCGTGTGAGGCGGTGTTGCATCCCCCATCCCCACGCCTCCCATGTAATTGGCTGCCTGCCTATATAAGGCCGTCCGTCGCTTCGGTCTCTTCATTCCATTCCTTGCTTCGCCACAGTATTCATGTCTCCCTCCTGATAACTGTAGCCTTTTTATTTAATCCACGTCTTCTCCGCTGTTTAATTGTTCGTTTATTATGATTCTAGTTATTGTGTAGGTATTTTAGAATTAGTTTACTGTTCAGGTACCCATTTCCTTTACCGTTCCAACTGTACCCCCCATTAACATGTCTATTGAGGTGATCACCATCAATCAAAGAACTGTCACTTACCGAGTGGTTTCGGTAAGTTTCGGAGATGCCGCCTGCCTTTTCCATTCTCTGTGCTACATATTGCATGGCCATATCAGGCTCACTCTTGATATCCGGAGGAACATTGTGTCTTATGTATTGAATGACTGGGACATGTTCAAGGTGTGGACTGATGACGGTACAGGAGATAATTATACTACACAGGAGCACTATAAGAGTGAAATGCTTAAGCCCTTCACCTATGGTTCTGCATGTGAGTTGATGGCTGCCGCTGAATTGTTCGGTTGTCGCTTTCAAGTGTACCGAAATGGCCAAATATATTACACCTTTGGAGAACCGCCAATGCCTCTTAAACATCTTAGATTCACAGGTGACGATTTGAGTAGTGGACACTTTGATGTTTATGAATGTTTCAACTCTCAAAAGCTGGATGTGAAAATATTGATGAAACCGGTTGTATGCTTACAACGCTTGACAGATGCCGAATGTCACTTCAACACAACAAGTCCTGCAAATACTAATATAATTGAAACAAACCATGAAACTCAAACTGGTTATGACAGCAGTAATCCAAGCTGTGAGAAAACAGTAAAAAGGAGGTATGTGAGACGTCGTGGTACATTTTCTGATGCAGCTAGACGCTGCTGCCAAATACTCGCAGAAAAATCCACAAGTTAATAGACATGCTGTTTCTAAATACTCGAAGGCAAATTCACAAGTTAATAGAGACGCTGCCCCTAAATACTCGCAGGCAAATCCACAGGTTAATACCAGGAATGCCTGTTAAACATCTTAGATTCACAAGTACCGATTTGAGTAGTGAACACTTCAATGAATGAAACCTGTTATCTTTACAATGGTTGACAAACACGGAATGTAACTTGAACACAACACATCCTACAAATACGAACCTGATTGAAAGAAATAATGATAATCATATCCTTGATGACAGCAACACTCATAACAGTGACAAAAAAATTACATTGACAATCATGTTACATTATTTTTAAAATGTTTCCTTTTCTTTTTCATAACTTCTTTAACACACTACTTCTCTGCTGCGAAGCGCAGGTATATTGCTAGTAACCAATAATAATGCAGTTCTTAATTGGATTTTCTAGGAATTTTAATCAAAAATACTGGGCCTAGAAACACCTTAAATATGAAAAAATTAATAAAGAAGGAAAACTTTAAAGTTAGTCATCTTTACCAAGTAAGGCATCCACTGCAATTGAACACCATCTGATGCAACAAATACAATTTGGTTTAGAAATGCATCCTGCATATGAGATAGGAAGTAATTTACTAGTGAGAAATTTCAATAAAGTCTTGCATTAATTTGAAAGATAACACATTTCATTGGGAAATCTTGTCAACTATTTTTAATAAGATATACATTTTACAATATGATTTTATCTGAGAAAACATTACAGTAATTTTGACAAGAACAAGCCATTGTGCCCAAAGATGCTCATTAGCTCTATTCACCTTACTTTGCCAAAATAATGTCAAATGTTGAATGTCCCCAAAGATCTCTTATCTGGTACACTAACTGGTAACTGAAACTTTATAAGAGGGTGTGAAATTTCACACAGTAGAAAAACTTTTTTTAATGTAATAGTTTTTGTGGCAATTTTTCCTCCTTCACTCAAGATAAATTGGTTTTGCATGGATCCTTAAAATTTTTTTAAATATCGTACACCACTTTATTATTGACTGGATGGTTTCAGCTGAAAGCCACATTTTTATTTTATTTTTGTTTCAATGATTTCATTTTGCTTTTTAATAATGTCACTTACTATTGATTTATCGATGCAATCTATAAATAGCACATTTTACATGGTTAGGCAGAGAGAGAGAGAAAGAGAGAGATGGAGAAAGAGAATCCTACAAGTTGGAGATTTACATTCAATTTACAAATTTATATTCAATGCTGTAGGACAGAGTGGACTTTATTGGCGCACCAGGTCTGTTAAGAAAGCATATTTAACAGGTATCCAGATGCACAAACCCCCCTTTTGCATTCCAAACTAAGTAACTGAACTCCAGTTTGTACCAGGATCAGCCTGGAAAGGTGTAAATCAGAGTTGCACTAACATCTCTCCAGAGACCCCTTTGCAGACCTCTTGATTCAGAAGGTGTAAAATGGACTCAAGCAAGAAAAAAGACCTTGATTCAAGGTATGACAACTAGCACGGACAGAATGACTACTGGTTTTGTAACCTGGTGTGACTTTAATCCAATCAGGAGAAGTTATACATTACCTTAAAACTTTGCACCATCCTGAAGAAGCTCCCTAGGATATTTCCTAGATACTTACTGAATTCCCTAGGAGACCCATTCGCAGAGAAGGGGAAATATGAAAATGACCTTTATAAACCTGGACTCTGAAAAGCTATGAACTGCTCTTCCTTGGAGAGCTGAAGCTGACAAACTCTTCTCTTTGTGAGCCTGAGTGCTGAGATCCAGTCATCCAAGCTAAGCACTGAGCCCTGTCTGCTGAGAAGCAGTCATTACTTCAAGAAGTAAACTTCAGTATCAAAAGTCTTGTGCCAGAAGGACTGATGCTTTTCTCCATGAATTTGCAGATAACATAGCAAAGGGCTGAATTGAGGAAAGCACTGCACATCCCAGACTAGGGATCATGAAGCAAAAAAGAATGAGTACACTCCAGTGCATGAAGAATCCTCCACTTGAAACTGGACCAACAACAAAGCAACAATTCCACACAACATCAAACATCAGTAGTAGTAGCAACATCATCTCGTTTGTTTATTGCACACCTTTTTGTGTGACTATATATATATATTATATATTGTGGAAGCCAGCCCCGGACACATACAGACAGACACCTCCATGTCTTCAAAAGCACACGTTTATTTACAAAGTTCTCACACACAGCACACAGTGCCCCTGCACCAATCACCCTCTTGAGTCCTTCAACAGGTCCTTTACCGCCTCCACTCCTTTCCACCGAGCTCTGTCATCCTCCTCCCAACTGCAGCTCAGTGTGGTGACTGTCTGTCTCTTTTATAGCCCACCCGGAAGTGCTGCAGGTGCTCATTGACCTACTTCCAGCTGCACCTCCGGGTGTGGCTGCGTTCCCGCCCAGACAGGCTCGTTAGGCCGTGCAACTCCCCTGGCGGTGGCCACGGGCCCTTACAGGGTTGAGCTTCCATGCTCAGACCCCGTGGGCCCCAAACCAGGCAGAGCAGCTGCCCTCTCGTGTTCCTGGGGAGGCACAGTCCCTTTCCAGGTCCGTCCAGGTGTCGCGACTGGGCACAGCCCCCAGCTGACCACCACAATATATATATATATATATATATTGTCAAGGATGCCAGGGGCCACGACCCGGCCGGGACGCCTTGGAGGACCGGAAGTGGGCGTGCGCCCAGCTGGGATCACGTGGGGGCCGCCTTCCTGGTTGCATTGGGGGCCACGGCTGCAGGGCATGGAAGCCCCATCCTGTAGGGCCTCGTGGTCACCGCCAGGAGGCGCCCCAATGCCTTGGGAATCCTGGACCCCAGTACTTCCGCCACACCAGGAAGTGCTGGGGGGCAGAGAAGCAGGGACACCCGGAGAGCTTCCGGGAGAACAGCCGGCACTTCCGCCACACTGGGGCGTGTCAGCGGGAGATTGCCGGGGAGCACCTGGAGCTCATCCGGGTGCGGATAAAAGGGGCCGCCTCCCTTCATTCGGGGCGAGAGTCGGGAGGAAGCTAGACAGAGCCGGAGAAGGCAAGGAGGCGGTCTGAAGAAAGGGAGAGAAAGGCATTGTGTGGCCAGGACTTTGGGGACTTTGGGGGTTTTGTGGTGCACTTACTGTACATAGTTTGTAAATAAACGTGTTGTGGGTGACATGAACGTGTCTGCCTGTCTGTGTCCGGGTTCAAGTTCACAATATATATATTGTGGAGGATGGCCGGCCGTTTATCCCGGCCAATACCCCCAAGCCGCCAGATGGAGCCCTCCTTGCAGCATGGAGGTCCCCAGAAGACCAGCAGGGAATCATGGACAATGTGGTTTTTATGCACAGCCCTGCTGGATGCCATGGGGGCCACAAGAGGGAGCTGCAGGGAGGACCGAGCACTTCTTCGTGCCCTATGACCCGGAAGTTCGTCATAGGAAGAGCGACGGGCTTCTGGGTTAAAGAGAAGAGCTTTTACCTGACCCGGAAGTGATTGAGAATCACATGGACTGGGGATTGGGAACACTTCTGGGTCAGGAGATATAAAAGGACTGTGGGAGCTCCCAGACGGCGAGCTGAGCTGGGTGGAAGGGTGGCAACGCGTCTGGGAGCAGGAGGATTGGTTTATTGTGTATTATTGGTTATTGTATGAGTGTAGTGGTGGAGAGTGTGCTTTGTACACTGTGGCAAGAAAATTAAGTCAATATTTGGACTTTTACCTGGTGTCTGGAGTCGTGGACAGGGGTTCAAGGGAGCGAGAGCGGCCCCTATCTACCACAATATATATACTGTATTGTGATGGACGGCTGAGGCTCTAACCTGGCTGAGATGGGGATTGCAAAGGTAGTGAGGGGCCATGAGTGTGGTTTTGCCACTGGCAAGGGAGTTGGCGCAAGAAGTAATAAGACCAATAGAGTAGGGGGAGTACCAGGCAATGCAAGATAAACAAAGAGTAAGTGTCAGACAGTGGTATGACAAACCCTGAGAAAGTTTTACGTTCTTTGCCTGCACTTACCTCCTCGAGGAGAGGAAGGCTGGATGCCAACCTGTAGCCAATGTTTGGCTTCGGAGAAGACAACTCCCATGCAAGTTTGGAACACACGCCTGACGAGGACCTTCCTGTGCTGCCCGTGGAAGAGGGATACGACTACTGCACCAAAGACATACAGGACAGACAGATCCGATGCTGCCCCTCGGACTTCCTGGGTCCTCGGCAAATGGACAGGACCCCCGCAAAGGTGTGAGGGAGCACTGACTGCCCAAACCACACTCCCTGGAGTCACGTGAGGTGGCTGCCAGTGAATCAAGGCAGTCGGAGCTCATCCAGCTCATTGCCAACCCTCAGAACTCCAACTCCCATGAGCCTCCTGGAGACCTGACTATGCACGCATCAGAGAGGCCCATGCTATTTGACTTGCGGCTGACTAATAAGGAGGACTGAAGCACAAGTCCACCGTTGGCCAAATCAACTAACCTTGATCAGGATGTACAGGAGCTGGAAGAGGTGCTGTACATTCTTTATTACAGGTATTGGACAGCCTGAGCAAGACAATTGTAGGTTTGGAGAGAACAGCTGAAGCACCCACAGGGCTTCATGGAAGCTGGACTTTGGTACAGTCTTGTTGGGTTCCAGGGAATGCTATAGGAAATGCTGAGCCCTTTATTGCAGCACTTCCACCACACTCGAAAGTGCTGTTGGAAGGAGATTGTGGGATATCTGGAGCACTTCTAGGTGATCTATAAAAGGAGCCACCTCACTCCATTCAGCGAGCCAGAGTCAGGAGGAAGAGAGATGAAGCTTGCCAGGAGGAGTGGAAGCAGAATGAGAGACGGAGGAAGCGAGGAAGAAAGTGCTATAAATAGTATTATTTTTGCTTTGCAAACTGTGGTTTCCTGGAAAACGCTACTTAGGAAGCGTTTCCCCTGTAATTAAAAATTGTGTGCTGTACTGAACTTGTGTCCACATCTGTCTGTGTTGGGTTTGGGGAGCAGAGTGAAGTGAATAAAACACAAGACAAAGAGGTGGGGTTACAATGCGGCAACCCCATTTACTTGGATCGTGCAACCAAAAAAACAAACAAACAGTCTTTACAGACAGGAGCTCAAACAGAACTGATAGCAATTGGAAAGATGGCAGATTATAAAGCCGGATGACAGGAAGGGATGGGGGAACAAGAACTGGAAGTGAAGTCAGCAGTGGAATAGCCATTCAGTGGGGAATGCTGATTGCACCTCCAGTTCAGCAGAGCTCTTGCAGACGGGTTTTAGAAGGTTCCTGACCATTATATAGACCGATACATTTTGCATATTCAGTAAGCTAATTGTGAAAATGGTCATTTGTGGGTAACTGTGGATCTGTGAACAGTGCACCTGCTCTAATCACTTAAGCCTGCGTGAAAGAATAGTCACTACTTCAACTGCAAGTACGCTAACATAACTGGGTTCATAAATAATTTTCAAATAGTTATTTTTCAATTCTGATTACACTCTGTCCCTTGATATTTGTGGTTTGTGAACAGTTCTGATGATTTCCTCAGTCTCCTTTTCCTAATATTACATTAATTATATATTTTTTCGATTGTGAAAAGCCCAAACATTTTCCATCCTTCTCAACTTCCCTGTACAATGTTCCATTAATGTTTGGTTTACAATTAAACATATGTTATGGGCAATCAATAACCTCTTACCCTTGAGTCCCTCTTTTAACAATGAGAGTTTCATGGTCTTTGTCCACCATACAGGGGCATGAGCACGCTAAAAGTGAGACAATGACAATGACGATGAGACAACCATATAATGTTTGTAGGCAGCCTGCATCACATCACAGTTAAACAAACGTGCCTCAATTAAGAAAACAAGATATGTGTGAAAAGTCAGTCACACAAGACCTTTTTTCAGGTGTTGACAAGGGTCTCACGTTCCAAGGAGCTATATTTAAATTAGCCATGGTCTGAAATAAAATAAGCAGAAAAGGCAGAAAGGAAGAAAAACAGATGTGCCAAACGAAACATGTACGACCCCGCAGAAGTGCGCATCTGCCATTTACTCTCAAACTCAGAAAGCACATCCCAATAAAACCAGCCCTCCCCCAAGAAATGACATAAAACCCATAACCCCATGCTCCAGGTAACTGCTGCCTCAGCCAGCCTTTCCCCCAACCTCTGACCTTGCACGAGTGAATACAAATGTCTCTGCTAAGACATCTGGACGATTTAATAGAAAGGCTTAAAAGTGAAGATATGTACAGTATAACCCAAGAATACAAGGCATCAGAGTTAATATGCTCATGGTGCTCATTACCATATCATGTGCGTCAGCATGCACATGTCCACCCACCCTGCTCAATATTAATGTGTGGCAGGCAGCTGGGTGCCATACACAGCCAGAATGCCTGGAAGGACCGTGAGAGGGATTATACCTCCCCCAAACCATGAGAGGGCAGCCGACCTGGTTAGTATGGGGACCATAGGAACCGAGCTTGGAAGCTCAACCCTACTGGGGCCCGTGGTCACCGCCAGGGGCGCCCAGAGAATCCTAGAGTCCTGAAAACCAGCACTTCCGCCACACCAGGCAGTGCTGGCGAGAGGAATTCTAGGGTCACCTGGACTGCTTCCTGGTGCTCGTGTGGCACTTCCTCAACACTAGGAAGTGCTGCTGGAAGTTCATCAGAGGCACCTGGATCACGTCTGGGTGGCGATAAAAGGGGACTGCCTTCCTGTGATCAGAGAGCCGGAGTCAGGTTGAAGAATGCAACACTTGGGAGTGAGGAGGAAAGGCGGCCCAGAAAGGACTGATAAAAAGGGTGCTTGGTGCTGGAGCAGTGTGTGTGTGCAGGGACATTGTGTTTGAGAACCATGTCTTTAATAAACGCGTGTGTTTTAAGAACTTCCCGGCGTCTGTCTGGGTTGATTTCCGGGCTATCTTCCACAAATGATAAAGAAATACAAAACAAAGATGAAAGCCCCTGCCATCAAGATCAACGACTTTGAAAAATATAAACTAAATACCCTAACTCTGATGATCAGTCCACAGCATGACCTTCCGAGGTTTAAACATATTAAACATCAGTTAAAAGAAATTAAAATGAAGTCACCAGAACAATGAGGGAATAATTAATCCTCATAAAATTCTTTGAGCAAGTAAATGTCAATTAACAGCAAAACCTTGGCTAGCTGAACTTCACACTGGTGCCAGTTGGGAAAAGTCATGGCAACACACCAATGGAAAAGTAAAGGGTGCAGTCCTCCATCTACTGTAAGCAACACAGAGGAAAGGTGCCGAGCGATTCAAAGTCATATAATGTTTTGCTCACCTCTGTTGGAGTGTGAACTCCAAAAGAGAGCTTGAGACACACAGGAAAAAACAAAAAATGGGTAACACCTAACTCCTTTGCCCTTCTGATCAGCATGTTCATTGCCCGTCTTGCAGCAGTCAATTTAGCACTAAACTCCTGATAAAAATTAATTTTATGACATTCAAATGAGAGCTTCTGAAATGTTCTTGCCTCTCATATAACTGTCAGTCTTTATAATTGATAAACCACACTATAATAGCGGGAGGGTGAGATGTGTTATCCTACACACTATACACCACGTGTGTCCTCTCTGTAACGGACTCAAGAGAAGCAAGAGCAGGAAAAAGTTTTGGGCAGAGCTGAAAAGGGAAAGACATCATATCATTTCCTTCTCCAATCCTTATGATGACAAGTCTAAGGTTACTAAGGTTATCCTGGCACTGATGATCTTCCATCTCGGTGAGCTTTGCTGACAGCAAGTCAACCTCTCCATTGATTCTAGCAATATCCGCAGTATGGCAGTTAGTTATTGCTTTAATGGAGGGAACATCCTTCTGTAACACCTGGAAGTCAGCCAGTTCATATCAGCCCGGGGCTGATTCTGTTGGATGATACACTGTAAAGAACTCACCTGGTCCCCAACAAATTTTTTCACCTCCTCAACAGAAAAAGCCATGAAAGGCGAGATGGCCTCCTCTGTGCTACCTTCAGGTCACAGTGTCTTTTTATCCAGACTGCTAAGGACAGAACAGGATTTTCTTTGTGAAGTAGCCATGATCAGATGCACCAAAGTAAACTAAAACGTATATGACGTTTTGAAAAAGTTTAGACAGCAAGGGCAATTAGTGGTTAGCAAAAGGTAGAAAGGATGCAGAACTAAGCATTCATTAGTAATATGTCCCCACACATCCATCTATTATCCAACCTGCTGAATCCGAACACAGAGGTCTGCTGGAGCCAATCCTAGCCAACACAGGGCACAAGGCAGGAACTAAACCTGGGCAGGGTGCCAACCCACCGCAGGACACACACAAACACACCAATCACACACTAGGGCCAATTTAGAATCGCCAATCCACCTAACCTACATGTCTTTGGACTGTGGGAGGAAACCGGAGCGCCCGGAGGAAACCCATGCAGACACGGGGAGAACATGCAAACTCCACACAGGGAGGACCCGGGAAGTGAACCTGGGTCCCCTAACTGCAAGGCAGCAGCACTACCACTGCACCACTGTGCCACCCCTCCACACATATAAACTTCAATAAAAAAGTTAAAAGTTTGAGGCATTTTCTTATTTCATTGTCTATATTCTAGCTCATCTTTACTGTTCCTAATACTCTTCATCACTATGACCATTCTTTTATTACTAACACATAGAATAAAATTCTTTTAGTCAATTTCACCTTTTCTGCAATATTTCCCTCCAACTCTCTTTTAGCCTTTCTAATATCTTTTTTAACTGCTGCTATCAGGCTCTCAAATGACCTAAAATTAATGGTGGAATTATTCGTCTTATATGGCTTATATAGCTGTTTTTTCTTTTGCAACATCTTTTTTTTAACTTATCCATCATGGACTTCTCTTGAATTTCTTAATGCTTCTAAATTTTAGGATAAATCTATCCTGCATTATATGTTATGATAAAGGCGCTATATAGCGCTATATAGCGCCTAACCCGGCACAGACTACACAGAGGCACGTGTTCACATTCTTTTATTATTTTTTCTTCAGCCGTGGGCACACGTCTTCCCCGTGTCCCACCGGCCCAACACAGTCCTGAGCACAAAACGCACAAAAACCACACTTTCCTGCTCCACCACTCCTCCCAGGCAATCTCGTCCTCTTCCTCCCAATTCTGGCCTCGAGTGGAGGTGGCTGGCCCTTTTTATACCCCACCCGGAAGAGTTCCAGCTGGTTGACCACCTGGTCCTAATTGCCCTTCCGGGTGGGGCTGAGAATTCAAGCAGCCAGGCTGCAGAGTCCATACAGCTCCCCCTAGCGGCCACCCGAGCCCCCAACCAGGCTGTGGAGGACTCCGTCTCCCATGGAGCCCTGCGGATGGTTGGGAAGTCACCGTCCGCCATGGAGGCTGCCACCAAGCGTCCCGGGGGAGGTACTGGAGTGTCCATGGTGGCTCCCCCGGCATATACCCAACAGGGGCATCCCGGCCGGGCATGGGACCCGGCTGTCCGTCACAATGTAAAACAATTTTAGACTTGCTCCACATCTCCTTAACTGCCCCTGCACTTAAGAATGTATCTCAATTTAACTTACTTAGGCTTTGCTGCATCTGTTCAAAATGTACCCTTCTAAATTTCTATTTAACTCTTTGGATTTATGAGTATTTACTCTGCCAAAACACTGTGAAATGTATATCATATTATGTTCACTAGATTCCAATGGTTCAATCCCATAAACATCCTGGAACCTATCCTGATAATTACAGAATATTAGACAGTCATTAATGTATCTGTCTATGGTATTCTCCTTCCCATCTTCATTTTTTACCCAGGTTACTGTTTTTCCTATTATATCATAATTGTGTAGCTACTTATAAATCCATCTCACTTATTTTATTCATAATACCACTAGCATTAAGGCAATCAGTTCTTTTTGTATATTACTAAGTGTACTTTGGCTTTTTAACAGTATTCTGGAACTTCACAAGTTATTTTATATATAACTCTGCCAGTCCCTTTATATAAATCCAGCGACATGTCCTAAACTCCCTGCCAACCCATGCTCTATTTTAAACAACATGCTAACCTACCTATGCACCTCCCCAATACAATGGTACCCCTTCTGTTCAAATGTAACCTGTCATAGCAGAACAGGTAATGCAACCCACACATTACCAAATTTAAGCTGAAGAAGCCTTAAAGTTGAAGCAGCAGTATTTATAAGGTTGTAAGGAAGTGCGCATACCGTTTGTATGTTGAGGGCACTGCCACGGGAGCACAGGGCCTTCTAGCGGATGAGCACTGTAGACGCGGTATGTCTGGACACACATAGAGCCGGTATAATGGCCATTTTTACACGCCGGTATCCTCGCAGCCTGCCCACCGCAGGTGGTTTAAGGTGCTTTGCGGAGCGCCTATATCAACAGGGGTCATCAGTGGACCTAAAGGCAAGGTAGGAGTAAGCACTGCTAAGCTATTGAAGGAGCAGCTGTGATTTTGGCAGCTTTGTACATATTCTTTTGTAAATGTAGTTATAAATCTCCTAGTGATCATTTTGGTGGAGGTATACAGTATATACTTATGTGGTGCTGGGATAATTTTGATTTTGGGTTTGGTGCAATTTTTTTGCATATACACACACTTGTTTTTGTTCTTGTACATTTTTTTTTCTTTCCTGTTGGAGGAGCTTCTTGAGCCAGAGGTAAAAAGAAGACAACCTTCATTGTTGGAGTGTGGGTATAGTTTTTATAGGAGTGCATTGTTTTTGTAAATACACCATATTTTTCCTTTTTTTTTGTTTTTATTTATTTCTGAAAAAGTGTCAATGCTGAAGGACTGTGTCTCAAAGCCCACCTGACACTACTGCATTTTTGATTGTACAGCACTCTTGTAAATAAACTTGAACAATTCACCCTTCAATTTTTGTCTGTGTCTCATCTTTCCCCTGATCTTGTTCAGTTCATAAACTATCAGATGTTCAGAGTGTAGGCTGGGGCTACTTCCCACTACACAGAATACAACAGTTTGGTGGTAGCGGTGGGATAGATCAAGTCGGAGAGAGAGAACATTATTTTTGTTTGAGCACAGACGAAGACTGTGGATATAGTATGGCTCCAAAGAAACAGCCTGAAGTTTAAACTCCTGATTGTGAACATGGAGTTGACTCCAGTACAGCTCAGGCTTCGGAGGATACCACCAGCACCGGGGACATCAGAGTTGTTGAGACACTCTTGCGTCAGTTCATCGCTGTCCAGAAGGACAAGGATCGGCGGTTGGAACCATGTATCAAGAACCTCCAACATCAATTCACCCAGCTGCAAGTCTCAGAAGAACCATCAGAGAGGAGCAGAGGTTCACCAGTGAGAATCATGGATTATCCTCACCTTACCGAGTCTGAGGACATAGAGCACTATTTAACAACCTTCGAAAGGATGGCAAGAGTATGTGGCTGGCCGAAGTCGGAATGGGCAGTCCGTCTGGTACCCCTGCTGACAGGGAGAGCCAGAGCAGCGTTTCTGCCCATTCCAGTGAAGGAGTCTTTGAGGTATGATAGCCTTAAAGGGACCATCCTATAAAAATTTTAAATCAGCACCGAAACATATACAATTAGATTTTGCTCTGTAGAATGGGAGCATGGACAGTCTCCAAAGGAGCTGCTGACACTCCTAAAAGAACTATATACAAAATGGTTACAACCTGATGAACACACTGTGGATCAAATAATTGACTTTGTTTTATTAGAACAACTTTTACAGGTGTTCGACAGCAGACTGTGGACCTGGGTGGAGGAACATCATCCTGAAACCTTCAAGGAAGCTGCAGACCTTGCAGAGGTGTTTTTGGCCTCTCATCGTCCAAGGAACCTGCGAAGAGAAGACAAAGTCAGCATGAAGCCTGGACCAATGGAAAAGCCCAAAGGTATATCTCAGGTTGATACGGGTCATGGTCCAGTTAGTGCAGTCCACCTACCCAAGAGAAGAGTTTATAGGGAAGGAGTGATTTGCCATGATTGTAACTAGAAAGGCCACATTCTTAGGAATTGCCCTAATAAGAGAGAGACAAAGCTTTGATTTGAGCCTTTTTCACTTTCAGTGAAGAGGACTCCTTTTGTAAATAAGCAGAAGGTGGTGACGGTTACTATAGCAGGACGGCAATACAAAGCACTGATAGATACTGGAAGCACCCAGTCTTTGGTGAGACGAGAGTGTCTGGAAGGCCGAGTGGTCAAGTCGGGGCAGAGCACTGCTCTTAGGTGTGTTCACAGTGAAGGTCACCTATCCTCTGGTAAGGGTAAACTTGGAGATAAAAGGGGTAGGTTACGAGTTACCAGTGAGATTCGTGGATAACATGCCATGCCCTGTAAAGGACACATGATGCTTCAGCAGGGCTTGAATCACGGCATTTTCATGACTTTTATTTTGATAAGTTATTGGGCGTCTTTGGTTTGCATAATTAATTGTGCAGTTTTGCCAGGAATAGAAAAGGAAATTGGCGACATAGGGGGTTAACAAACAAGCACCTCGGTGAAAAGTGAACAAGGTATTAATTTCTCTGTGTTATATGTAAAACAAAAGTTACAAATGTTTATGTTAAGTTATTTACATAACATTTTTTTATTTTGTACTTTGCCTTTATAGCTCTTACAGTGTGTTTATGAAACAAGGTTACGGAAACGGTAATAAACATTCATAAACCATCAGTCTGAGAGTAGACCATCATTCAGCTGGGGTTGCTACACGCCCAATACTTTTAGGGTTGGATGTGCCGGGTATCTTGAGACTTGCTGTGGTAAAAGGTACTTTTGCTGCTGTCTACTTTTGAGAGCAGCTTACTAGCTAAGTAGCAGGGGCCTTATACAGTGACAGCACAGAAGGGTCTAGTCACTTATGAGATTGAAATGCCTGACCATCCACGGAAGCCAAAACAAACATTTCATATACTGTAAATATGTTAAAGGCTTGGCATAAGAATTCTAACCCTTCCTTCCAGTTTCTCATCTAAAGTGTCTTGGAGGAGGATGAGGCAGAGGAACAGTATTTGCCTTCTAGACCAAATGCTGGAATATTGCCCTCATTGGGCACCTGAGTGACAAACAAAGAGAGGATATGCAACAGATCATTCCAGAGGGTTTGTTTGGAGCTCTGCCTGGTAAGATTAATCTTATACAACATAATATAAGACTTACCTCCCCAGGTCCAATGAAAACTGTGTATTACTGCATCCCTGCACGTTTGCAGGAGGTCTTCAAGGAGGAACTGGATCAAATTAAACAACTTGGAATAGTTGGACCATTGGTGAATTAATGGTGCAGTCCTGTGGTACTTGTACCAAAGAAAAATGGACAAATGCGTTTTTGTGTAGACTATTGAAAAGTTAATGTAATATCTGCTTTTGATGCCTACCCCATGCCAAGGGTAGATGAATTAGTGGAGCAGTTGGGTCCTGCTAAATTTCTAACAACTATTGATTTATGTAAAGGTTATTGGCAGATACCACTGACAGTGGAGTCCAAGCCACTTACTGCATTTTGAGCACCCAGAGGCCTATACCAGTTCACCATAATGCCATTTGGTCTACATGGGGCAACTGCTAATTTCCAACGCCTGATGGACAAATTGCTGCAAGGAGCAGAAAGCTACGCTAGAGAATATATTGATGATGTGGTAGTGTTTAGTAAATCATGGGAAGACCACTTGAAGCACCTTGCTGAAGTTTTTGACCATCTAAAAGCTGCTGGTTTGGTGGTAAACCCAGAAAAAACAGTTTTAGCCATGGAAGAGGTGCAATACCTGGGTTACACCATAGGGGGCAGTATTATCCGTCCTCAGGCTGACAAAGTGACTGCCATCCAGAATCGTCCACCGCCAGAAACATAGAGACAGATCCGTTCCTTTCTGGGACTGGTGGGGTGGTACCATCAGTATTGCAGCACCCCTGTCTGACCGCCTGAAAAACCAAGCCCCTAGAAATATCAAATGGATAGAGAAATGTGAACATGCTTTTAATACATTGAAAAGTGTTCTGTGAAAATGTATTATTGCACTGTCCTGACTTTTCCAAACCTTTTATTTTACAGGTGGACGCCGCTTTAATGCAGGGGGAAGGAGAAGAATGGAAACCTATTTTATTTGTCAGTCAAAAGCTGTTTGATAGAGAAAAGAAATATGCAGTGTTGGAAAAGGAGGGACTAACTATTAAATGGGCAATTGATAGTTTAAAATATTACATTTTGTCAACAGAGTTTGTGGTAGAGAGTGACCATAGGGCTTTGCAATGGATGCAGTGAATGAGACATTCTAATGCACGTGTGGCATGTTGGTATTTGTCGCTGCAACCTTATAGATTTCAGGTTCGCTATGTGTTGGGAAAGAAAAATCTCGTGGTGGATTATTTGTCCCGACCTTGCGACCTTTAATCTTAAGGGGGAGGGTGTGTGGTAATGCATGGGGGCCCCAATACAATGGTACTCCTTCTGTTCAAATGTAACCTGTCATAGCAGAACAGGTCCCTGTGGTAATGCGCAACCCGGTGGTAATGCGAAATTTACGTTGAAGAAGCCTTAAACTTGAAGCAGCGGTTTTTATAGGGTTGTAAAGAAGTGCGCTTACCCTTTGTGTGTTGAGGGCGCTGCCGCGGGAATGCCTGAAAGAAAAAGCTGGCATTTGCTATGTAAACTGGGTTGAGTCAGAGATAGGGATCCTATATTGTAAATAAATGATTTTACTTACTTGTGAGTCGGCAGCTGATGTGCTTGAGCTCAGCATAACCGTTGGCTGTCTGTATGGGTAGTTTACATGCGCGACTAGCAGGGGTTCGAGTTTAAATACAAAGTTGCTCGGGGCATGCCGCAGCGTGTGGTGTGAAAGTTCTACCGTTGTCAGTGGACCTAAAGGCGAGGTAGGAGTATTGCTGAGCTATTGAAGGAGCAGTTGTGATTTTGGTGGCTTTGTACCTATTCTTTTGTATATATAGTTGTATATCTCCTAGTGATCATTTTGGTGGAGGTATATATACTTATCTGGTGCCTGGATCATTTTGATTTTGGGTTTGGTGCAATTGTTTTTGTTTTTGTATATACACACACTTGTTTTTGTTCTTGTATATTTTTTTTTCCTGTTGGAGGAGCTTCTTGAGCCAGAGATTAAAGAAGACAACCTTCATTGTTGGAGTGTGTGTGTGTACTTTTTGTAGGAGTGCACTGTTTTTGTAAATACACCATATTTTTCCTTTTTTTTTGTTTTTATTTATTTCTGAAGAAGTGTCAGTGCTTAAGGACTGTGTCTCAAAGCCCACCTGACACTACTACATTTTTGGTTGTACAGCACTCTTGTAAATAAACTTGCACCATTCACCCTTCAATTTTTGTCTGTGTCTCATCTTTCTTCTGATCCTGTTTGGTTCATAAACTATCAGATGTCCAGAGTGTAGGCTGGGGCCTCTTCCCACTACATGGGATATCACAGTCCCATCTGTTCCAGGAGTCCCATTGACCATTAAATCTATGCTCCTCTGCTCTAAACCAAACATTGAATCATGTATTGAGCCTTCTGATCTCCTTAATTTTACCTGGACTGGTGCATGGCATAGTCAGAAACTCAGAGAATACAGCACCTCTCTGTCAGTTCTGTAACTGAATTTGGCACATTAACATTAAATTGGGATTCCAGAAGTAACAGCCTGTTCTTATGTATGTCATCTGTTCCAGCATCAACAATGACCACTGAATCCACTCTGTCTGTGGCCATCCTTACAGGGAGGTCTAGTACCCTGTGCATCTGGAAAACAACACAACGTACATGCCTCTCTGTCTCTGGAGAGAACCACCTGTCTGTCTCTGGAGAGAACCAATCACCTCAATCCCACAAACGATTGAGTTCCACCAGTATCACTATTTTTCTCTTTCTGGGGACTGGTTTTGAGGTGGCCTATTGGGGCTTCTCATCCCAACTTACCACTTCAGACTTACCAGACCCACTGCCTAGATCAGCAAGGTCTTGAACAGTTTAAGTCCTGGCGTTGATGCCTTGGACAGTGTGCTCCTCTTGTCTTGTGCTTACATCCAACTGTGACCCTCCTAGTTTTATCTCTCTGATCTGCAGTCTTCTCCCTCACTACTTTGGAGGTGCACACTATCATTCTAAGCGACATCTGGGCATCAATTCCTTACTACAGCTTAGGCTAATCTCATCTTCTTTGAGTTCAATGACCCTGAGCTCCAGGTGCTGGATCAGCAAGCATCTCTCACAAATGTAAAAATCCTGGAAGCCAGTGAATAACATAATACAGTAGTCAATCCTACTAGAAATAATTACATGAAGTTATTATTCAGTATCCTCTATATTTAGATGCTGTTTTAATTTTTTTCTAATATTTTTAGATGGAAAAAGCATGCTTGTGTCAAAGATAATGCCTAAGTCAGATGCTGATTTAATAAAATGAATGGTTAGTCCTACTGAGTTAAAAAATGTGACAGAGCATTGTTGCAGTCTGCATCATTCCCTAAAATAACTTGCATTTCTGCCTTTTTTATATTCAGAGAAAAGTAGCTCTCAGCCCTGTACTCATTTAATTCATTGACACTATTAATTAAGGACACTTTCAGAGAAACATCATTTGATCTAAAAAACGGGATCATCTACAAACAAGTGAAACGGATGTTATGTTTTCTAATGATAGTAACCAATGAAAGCATGTAAAGTAAAAACAGTGATGGTCCAAGTACAAACCCCAGTGAGACATTCTTGATCAATGGTGTCAAACCCTGTGCTTAAATCTAACAACATAATTACTGTGGAGCTTCCCCCATTAGAAGATGAATGTCATTAAAATGTCATTTAAAACACGGTTAGTGCCATTTTTGTACTGTGACCAGTGCAGAAGGCAGACTGGAATTTGTCAAATAAATCGTGATATGAAAAGGTGAGACTGAGGATGTGTGATGGCTACTTTTTAAAATACTTTAGAAAGAAAAAGAACATTTGAAATATGTCAATAATTGTTAACTGTATGTGGGTCTATTTCTGACTTTTTCTGCAACAGTCTGATAACTGTTGTCGCAGTAGGGGGCAGTAGCGCTCCCTCGAACCCTCAGGTACCACGCCAAACACCTGGTAAAAGTGCCACAATAATTCTTTTTATTATAATAATTACGTGCACTAAGCACCCTCCACTCCACACTACTCATAAATAACCAATAATACACAATAAACAATCAATAATCCAATCCTCCACTCCCAGACGCGTTGCCTTCCTACCACCCAGCTCAGCTCGTTGTCTGGGAGTTCCCAGAGTCCTTTTATTCCTCCTGACCCGGAAGTGTTTCTGCCCAACAGTTCCACAAGTCCTTATTCCTTCCGGGTCAGAGTAAACAGTATTTTTCTTCACCCCGGAAGCCCGTCGCTCTTCCTGTGACGAACTTCCGGGTCATGGTGCACAAATGAGTCCACTGGCTTCCCGACAGCAACTCCCAGTGGCCCCCAAGGTATCCAGCAGGGCTGTGTATAAAAACTCCATAGTCCATGAGGCCCTGCTGGAATTCGGGGCCCATCTATGCTCTCGGGAGAGCTCCTCCTGGCGGCCTGGGGGTGAGGGCCGGAGTAAAATGCCGGCAATTCACCACACTGTGCATCAGGAACTGTGCCATTCAGTAATGAACTATTGATAATGCAAAGAATAAGTGCTGCCGGAACAGCCATTGAGATTTTCACTAGTTTTGTGAGGAGTGAGTATAGGGAACAAGGAGTAGATTTAATTTTAGAAATTAAAGTTTTGACTTCCTTTTTACTGTGGTGGGCTGGCGCCCTGCCCGGGGTTTGTTTCCTGTCTTGCGCCCTGTGTTGGCTGGGACTGGCTCCAGCAGACTCCCGTGACCCTGTAGTTAGGATATAGCGGGTTAAATAATGGATGGATGGACTTCCTTTTTATGTTACCAAGTTAAACTTATTAAAGTGGTGTGCACAAGGAGAGATAGGGCTTGACACTACAATAATTAGTTTGCAAGGTGATGTGTATATTATATTATACACATTATCTTATTTGTCTTATATTGTCAATTGTACCATTAAAGAAGTTCAAACAATCTGCACTGGTAATGTTTGCAGGTATTTATTAGATTAGCAACTGTTCTAAACCACGTACAAGGATTATTTTTGTTGATATCTGTTAATTTAGGATAGAAGTGAGAACAGGCCATTAAAAGAGTTCTTTTTCTACTTTTTAAAACTGTTTGTCCATGCAGTTTTGAATTTTTGCGGCTTTTTTGCTTTCTATCAACAATTCAGTTTTTTGCACTCAGATTTAAAAGTGCGTTAATCACTTTTGTTTTAAGAGGAGCTACTGTATCCAAGGCCTCTTTCATAGGCACAAGACAGTTAAATGTCAGTTAATTTCCTTTTTTTTCATAATTGAGTTGAGTTTCTCACAATAGCTACAAATTTTGATGAAGAGTTATAATTCCAGTGTCGCACTGTCCTTCATTTTATTTTGTTTTGGTAAGAGAAAAATCATATCACATGTAATTGAGTAGTGTGCACAGATAACTTCTTATAAATAATCAATTTTTAAATGTTGAATTCTCAACTCTGTAAGTAAAAATTAGATTTAATATGTGATTATAACAATGAGCCGGTCTTTAAAAATCTGACAAAACCCTGCTTTGTTTAGTGTATAAGAAAAACATTTTCTAAAAGTGTCACCTTCCACATCAAAACTAAATGTACAAAACTTATGGATAAATCAGATAAAAGCCGGCAAATTTAGTCAGGGACCATATATATGGACCTAGTGGTCTATAGACTAGTACTTTATTGTGCTAGAATCTGTTTTAATATTATGATAAATAATCATGCCTTGACACAACAAAGAGGTTTGGGGCATCCTCCCGTATACTTGGAGATTGTCTGCAAATGTAAAAAAAGTTGTGAAAACATGGTCTTTACAGACAAGAGTCCAAAACAGACCTGAGGTTATGGTACAGACAAGTTGGGTTTTAAAGTTGGAAAGGGGGAAGTGATGTCTTCAGCTGTGGAACCAGAAGTGATGTTATAGGGCACAGGCAGAATTTCCCGCATTTGGTCTGCCGGGGAAAAAAGACAAATAGTTAGTGCACACTGCTACCCTCTGATCTGACCAGGAATTACCTTCTTTTGGGAACTTTAGGTGTCTCCCCTGCGCACGTGTGTGACACTGCCCCCACCCTCAGCCCAGACCCATTGGGCCAGGCTTTCTGACCGAGAGGTCATGAGCCTGAAAAAGAGTTGGAATGGAGAGAGCCCCGACAATAAATTACCAAAAACTTGTATGGCTGTAGGTCTGAAAACCACCTTGTCACCCACAGGTTCGACTCCTTGATTAGGGCCAGCCACTGTAAAAGGACATTATCCATAACCAAGGTGAACTTGCCGCCCAAGAGGTAGTACCTCAGCTGAGTAATCACCTATTTAATCGCAAAAGCTTCCCGTTCCACTGGTTTCCCAGTCCAACAGTTTCCAGCTCAGGAACATAATGGGATGTTTGACACTATTGATGCTTTGGCACAACACAGCACCTACACCTGTGTCTGAATCATCTGTGCGGAGGATAAAAAGGAAAGAAAAGCTAGGTGCCATTAAGTGCTGAAGTAAGGGCTTGTTTTAGGTCACAAAAAGCAGTTTCTGCATTATCATCCCATACCACATTGTTCGGGGCCCTATTCTTTGTCAAATTAGTCAATGGTGTCACAATCTCAGAAAATCGGGGGAACAAACCAGCAGTAGTAGCCTGCTAAACCGAGAAAGGCTTGAACTTGCCTCTTGGTCTTCAGTCAGGGCCCGTATAATGTGGCATCTATTTTGGAACACTGTGGCCTTACTGTACTGCGGCCCACTAGGTAGCCCAAGTATTTGACTTTGTTTAACCCAAAGAAGCAATTCTTAGGATTAATCTGCAGGCCAGCTTTCCCTAATGCCCACAACATGGCTTGGACCTGTTGTAGGTGATCCTTCCAGGTGCCGGAATAGATGACCATATCATCCAGATTTGCAGCACTTTAGGAGTTATGGGGCTGGAGCACTTTATCCATCAGATGCTGGAAGGTTGCAGGTGCCCCATGTAACCCAAATGGAAGGACATGATACTGCAAGTGACCACTAGGGGTGCTAAATGCAGTCTTAGCATTTGTGAAGTCTAAGGAACCTGCCCGTACCCCTTCATCATGATAAGATTAGTCCTTCATGTGCTGAGAAACATATTACATTCATCCTCTTTTTTCTAATCAGTTTGTTATATATGGAAAAGTAAAGAATTTGAGTAAGTGTGTGACATTTTTTCAGCAGTTATTTTCTAGTTGTAAAGCAAAGACTTTAATTCACAGCTAGATAGCAGAATTCAGTAATGCCAATAAATGCACCTGGAGACGATGTCCTGTCCTGTCCTGTCCTGAAGTATGACAACATCAAAGTGTTCTCTCTGAAACACTCTAGAATAAGACAGTTATTAATGTTGTCTATGAGTAAGCATGCTGGTCCACTGTTAATATTCTAGATGTTTTTGTATCTTTTAGTGCCAACCCTATGATAAGTTGCTTAATTTTGAAGGTCTCAAGATGGTTTCCAATGGTGTTGAAATGAACATAATGGACATTTAATTTGATATGCAATACTGTAATAGTTCCTGTATGCTCATTTGTTCTGTACCATACTTATTTTAATATTCTTATAAAAGTATTTAAATCTAAGAAAACAATAACATCCTTCCATGGCCTTATGTCTTTCTTGCTCTTTAGCGTGATCATTTTTGTGAATTTTTACTTGCCATACAATATGTAGTCTGGAGACAACAATCTTAATTTTTTTTGAAATGCTGGTGGAAATTATCCAGAAATAATTTCCAGGAGTAATCTTCATGTTTATTACTGTAATAAGTACACTAATAAAACTGGTACTCTTTCAGTTTCACCAGACACTCCATTTTTCTCCCACATCCCAAAGATATTCATGTTAGGCCAACTACTGACATTAAAGTATCGTGATTTAAGTGCCTGTATGTGCATTTATGAAAGTGATGAATTTTTCAGGGTGGAGTAGAATCTCCTCAAGGTTACGTCTAGCCTTCAGTCTAATATGTTTGAGATAAGCTTTGATTTCTGATAGCTCTAAAATGGAAAACATGCATTCATGAAACAGATAAGGATCATATACAAAACAAGGAGATGCCAAATATTTAAGCCAAGAAGTTTATTTATTAGTCTTAAAAGGAATGCTATGATATAGTACATAGAAAAATAAAGGCAGAGAAGCAAACATTAATGATACTCATCTCTGCCACCTTTTCAATGGAATATTTAATTACTGTCATAAGTTTTTCACTCCAAATGCAAACTCAGAATCACTAAAATTAGAACCCTCAATTGTTCACTTTTCTTTGTGTGTAAATTCAGGAATTTATTTACATTTTTTTTATATTATTATAGCCTATAAGAAGACTCCTGCACTGAGAGATGAGAAAATACACAGTATCATTTATTAAGACACATTTGTAAAATCAATTAATGTTTTTTTAAGTGGAAAGGAGGTGTTCAAAGATGAACAAAAGTGTTTTAGATCTAGAGATGCTTCTGATTTGGCCTTTTCAGCCTTGGGAACACCAAGCCTGTCATAGTCTGTGTAGTTGCACCAGCAGAAATCTCTACCCTTTCATGAAACTCGCATGATTTCAAATATGTTTGAACTACACATTAAGTTTCAGTTTTAATGGAATTCTATTCTCGTGAATGTTCTTATGAAAAAATCATAGCAATTTAAAAATGATAAATTCTGAAATGTACATGTCTCACTGACACCAGTGTATGAAGACTTTAAATATTTTATAATGTTTAAATATATGCAGCCAAAATTATTTTATCAGAGAGGGCAACATTGTTGCAGCAGGAATACTGTATACAAAGTTTGAATGTACTTAATTTTGTTTAAAATGATAGGCATATGTTAAAAGCAATACTAGTCAAGTACACAGCTGTGACTTGTGTTTACAATATAGAAATATCAAACCTCTAAGATTACTACTGCGTTAAATAGGTGATAAATATAATCATTAATTTGAAATGGATCTTTAGATATTTTAGTCAAATTATTTTTTCCAAATTAGATTATACTTTATAGATGTTCTGTAGAGAAAAGCCAAGCAAAATGACACCTTTTAGCAAAATGAAAGGTGTCATTTTGCTTGGCTTTTCTCTACATTCATAATGGCTAACACGGTACACCACCCTAGTACTACAGACATACAGTAGATGTTCTGTAAAATTGCCATTTTAGTCTGAATTCTGACCTGTTTATTTTATATTTTGGACACAATAGCAGTGTATTGATGATTTTAGACATGCAACACATTTAAACCAACAGCCTGCAACATTCTTTCAAGCTGAACATATACTGTCATAATATATGTGCATAATGATACTGTACAAACTTTTTTCAAAGAACTATCCAGAAATAATCCCTCATGTAAAGCAAAGACTGACTTAAGAGATATACTTATATTAGCTAAAGAATCCTTTATCAATATTTTTGCATGTAATTGTATACCTTGCTTAAGTGCCTAGTATTCCAAGATAATTTTTGTTTATATTACTGTAAACCAAATATAAAAAACACATTGTATTTACTGTATTTGGCTACCTAAATAGCACAGGAGACAGGATTATCAGTAAAGCAAAACAAAAGGTGACAGATTAACACACAAAAAATATAACATACTGTAAATATAAAGGAATACAAATCTGACATGATCCTTTAAAAGATATTTAATTGTAAAATGTCTTACTTGCTAGATTAATATATTGCCTGGTTTTGAATGACTGAAAGAACAAAAATGTTTAAACAGAGCATTGAGTTGCAGAAGACGTTTGTTAATCAATTCACTTTGGTGTCTCTGTAATTGTTTGGGGTGGTTGAAGCGCCAGCCGATCAAAGTAATTCATGTACCTCACGACCCAAGCATCATTTGGATTGGCACACACTGTTCTTCCACTTGCACCAATAAGTCTGTAATGCAGAATAGAAAAGTAATCATAATGAAAAACTAGGTAAAAGTTATTTTTACACTGAACATATGACAAGGTTAGAGAGACAACTTTTTAATATCTGGTAAATCGACTTAGTCCTATCTATATACAGTATATATCCTTTTATGCTGGACCCGGAAGTATAATTTTGTATCTGGGAAGTACTTCTGGGTCAAGCAGCAGTCCTTCAACGAAAGGGCAAAGTTCCCCAGTATCTCCTTTTGCCAGCCCCGAAGAAATACAACAGGGCTATCCTACAGGAATAAAATTCCCCAACTGCCCTGATGTATTTGTATACTGTAGTAGTTCCTTCAGTGTGATGCTGACACTATATGTATCAGGTGAACACATCTTTGACCTTCCTTTATGTCCTCCTGTCCTGGTAAGGTACTGATATGCATCCTGAACTCTCAGCCTCTATATACCTTCACGGTATTTCAGACTTGATCCAAATGCAATGTATGCATGCTGCCACCTTTTTTTTTTTGCCAAATGAGCACTGCGGGGCGGCACGGTGGCACAGTGGTAGCGGTGCTGCCTCGCAGTTAGGAGACCCAGGTTCGCTTCCCGGGTCCTCCCTGCGTGGAGTTTGCATGTTCTCCCCGTGTCTGCGTGGGTTTCCTGTGTTTGGATTCAACGGGTTGGAAAATGGATGGATGGAAATGAGCACTGCTAATCACACATGTGGTGATTTCAAACGAACCTGTGTGCAGTAGATGCTGTATTCATGTGTGTTAGTTCCTGTTATCATGTGTTATGGGTTTGTGTACTAATAGCATTGATAGTTCTTTTTTATTCTGTTAAATGCACTTTGTGATGTGTCCGGTCATATATCATCAAAATATTTATTTCAAAAGATAAATAATGTGCTAATAATGTGCACTATTTTATTTTTATGCACTTTGAGATGTGCCTATGTCAGGTATGACCAAATTTTTACTTTTTATTTCAAAAGTGGAAAAAAGTATTCCTAATACCTCAGATTCTGTTCAATTATTTTATTGTTTTTTTGTGCACTTTTTCATGTGCCCGTGTCAGATGTAATCAAATTTAAAAGGGAGACAATGAATAAACAGTTAATTTGTGTTGGTTTGTGGTGAGGGTGGCTCAGATGGGTAGGGATCTACACTGGTAATCAGACAGTTGCCGGTTTGAATTCCATAAATGCCAGAAGGTACTCTACTCTGCTGGGCCCTTGAGCAAGGCCTTTAACCTGCAATTGCTTCGTCCGGCATTTGACATTAATCTGCATCCACTTAAAAAAAAGTAAAAGCGATTTTACAAATGTGTCTTAATAAATCATACTGTATGCTTTCTCAACTTACAGGGAAAACTTGGGGATTGGTGGAAGGACTGGAACGCCAGCCAATCCAGGCGGTTTGTCGTGTGGTGGGTGCAGCAATGTGCAATGAGCACATGCTCCCAACCTCTCTCTCTCTGTAGGCTGCTTACCAGCCACTGAAAATGTCTGGCCCAGCTAAATTTGTTGGTTTGAAACTGGTACAACTGAACTTGCAATTGAATAGCCCTGCTCTAGTACTTCAGAAAATTCTTTGTAACAGTTTTTTGTAATAGTTTTTCATGATTATTTTCTTTAAAGCTGAAAAAACCTGCCTTTCCAATGTCTGAAATACAAAACTCCAAATCTGTTAGCCTATCTATAATGTTTTAAGTCCGCTGCCTTCATTAAAAATAATTGTATTGCCTGCAGTCTCTAACATTAAGACAAGCTGGCACAATAAAAATACACTCTGGTTAAATGCTTGTTTACAAAAACAGATTTATATTATAGTCAAAATTTTTTCATTGTACATACATCAGTTTTATTGAAAGGTACAGTATGTCTTTGACCTACCAGTGATGCATCTTAACTCTTTTTTGAAGTTCCAAAAAGAGAGCACAGAGTTTACAGCTGGTCTATAAGAATATAGTGTAATTCCAGAAAAATTTGCATTTAATCAAATTTCGTCTTTCATTTGGCTTACACACCAAAAATGTTACAAATAGTATCACAGTCACTTGAAATTATTTCTTTTTATAAGGGATAGCTGTTATGAAGTAGCAATAGATTGTCTTTTTGTTTCTTTTTGCACTTTGTACTGCAGCACTAATAGTGTTCTATTATGGCAAAGACCCTCAACTGCTTGTCTTTGCCTCAGTTATAATCAATAATATTCAATCTTTAATTTAATAATGTAATTGTCATGGAATAGCTATCAAGCTGTTTTATTTTTTTCAGATGTTTTTGAAGAAGAGAACTGATTAACAAACATCAACATCTTCTTTAAAGAGTAATTGAGCTGAAGTAAAAACACATGATACCCAATATTTGAAGATGAGACACCCTTACATGATAGTGGTGGTCATGAGCGGTTCAGTTACATTACCTCTTTCTCACTCACACGCATTCTACCCATCATATGAGTATATAGTATGGAAGAGAATAATCACACTGGACATTGAAGCCACTTTAACATTAGAAATTCTCACAACTGAATACAGGCATATTAAAACTCTCAGATGTTTATATACTCAGTATGTGGATGGCACTTTACCTTACTCAAGTGTATATAAGTGAATAAAAGTGTTGAAAAATAGTCAGACAAGTGTGATTGATGCAGAGCACCCAGGACAGCCATTAATATAAGTGCTGTTTATAACTTTGAAGAAGCTAGGAACATCATTTTAACTGACAGAACAGTAAAAAAAAACCAGAATTAGCTGTACATTTGCAGGCAATAACAAGGTAAAAGAAGAGGTGCAAGTCTATCAGGCTTTCCAATCAACCAAAACCAACTTTTATTCTAAATTCATTCAGAATCTTGAGGACTGCTGTTAAAAGCTTACTCAGAAGCATAAATATGTACCTTATGGAGAAGTAATGATCTGAAATGTCTCTAAACAAGAATAGAAACTGTAGAAAAATAAAGAAGAATCCACCAAAATACTTAACCAGCAATTTATATTTAATGAAAGTACATTGTCTGTTGTATTTCAAGAATTTAATGGTTTCATGGAAGCAGTTGTCACGAGTGACCACACGTCTTCATTGCTCTCCTACTCTATTCAACAATAATGAAAAATACTTTGTTCAGTTTCAGATTACATGCAAGAGGAACTGATGTAGTGAAGCTACAATATAAGTAAAAAGGCCTGTAATAATAATAATAATAATAATAATAATACATTTATTTATATAGCACCTCTCCCATGCTCAAGGTGCTTAGCCACCCATGACCAAGATTTATGTGGAAGTCAGGGAGCAGATATCACACTGCCGCTGAAAAGTACACTTTGTTCATCCTTAATTTTGATTGCTGTTTTTAACTTTCATTGGTTTTTTTTCATCTGTTGTGCTCTCTCTCTCTCTCTCTCTCTCTTCCTTTTCCACTCTTTCTCTCTGTTTCTTTTCCTGTCTATCAGTTTGCTCAGGGTGTTGAAAACAGGGATTTATTGGACATAAATAGTCTGAGTCCAGGAGAACATATTTTTCATGCATATGAGTTAAACCAAGATAAAATGTAAAGTTAATTTTTAAAATAAGGATAAGAAAAAATAAACCGACTTGACCTTTTTAATGTAGTTAGTAATGTCAAATTAGAGTTAACAACTCTGCAAATATTAGGCATTAAAATAATGTGAAGGTTCATAGAGAAGCATGTGCTGTTTCTGTCTTTTAAAGCGAAAACTGAAATATTTTAAAAGAGTACTGCTGACTCACATATCCAGCATCCTGGGTTTGAAACCTGTACCGACATTGTGCTTGTGGATTTTGAATTTTCTCCTCATATCTTTGCAGGATTTGCTCTGGGTACCCTAGTTTTCCTCTCATATCCCAAAGACAAATATATTTGGTTAACTCATGTATCTAAACTGATCCTGTATGAGTTTGGCTGTATGTACACTATGGATACGATTGCTGTCTTATGCAGGGCTGGCGCCTGTCATGTACTTAATACTCTTAGGATAACCTCCTGAACTAACAACTCTGAACTTTATTAAGACAATTTAGTGAGGAATGATTGGATGAAGAGAATGTCTCTAGCTTCGAAAAAAATGTATGGCTAATTTGACTAAGAACACATTTGTTTCTTAAGCACTTGTTAGTCCACATATTTTTCAGTATCATATATCAGAACGACTACAAAAGCTATCAGTGTCTATTCTTGTAAGATTTGTGATTAATAAGCTATTGTGATTGAATCAGACAATCCACACATTTTGGAAGTGAATATGAGCTTAAGTAAAGCACTTTTTCAATCCATATTTCCCTAACATATTTATAATACTAATAAACATCAGAATTCTACACTCTTTTCTAATAGACCCCTTTGATATACATGAGTTCATGATCTTCTGCTGTCAGTAATCCAGGAGAGATAGATATTTCAAAAATGTTTTCAAGATGACAATGGCCAGCTTAATTTAGCTTAAATGTCAGGGAGGGTATTCCTCAAAATTCAGAAGAGTAAATAAATTTTATGAGTAACATGAAATAAAATTTTGTAGCACTCATTTTTCCTGATGATCAGCATATTCAATAAATGTTTCCTTTCTAGTTATCCCAGAATGCACCAGTGTTACTGCTTTGGGCTGTACACCTTTAGAACTATAGTAATTTTGACCAGAGAGCCATCATTTGTTTCTGTTACAAGGAACTGTCTGAACAACACTCACCATCTCTAAATGGACTCCTGTTGCTGCATAAATAAATCTCTCATAATGGGGGATGTTGACACCTGAGCATGTGAGAAGCCAGAGCTACGACGCTAGTCCATCATTAATCTACAAATATATGTGTCTATTTGTGTATAAGTATGGTGAAACACATGCAGTTCCTTGAAAAGCACTCTTTTCAAATATTAATAAAAACTGAAAATATGTTTCTTACATTACACCCAGGTTTGGGCAGTCATCCCGAGTCATTTCATAAGCAACAATATAGCGTCTTGGAATTACAGTTTTCTGGAATTTGAAGCAACAGGATTGTGGCTTGTTAACATCTAAAATGTAAAAATATGAAGAAAATTAAAAAAATATTTTAAAGGAAATTTTTGAATAAAATTGTTAATATTTACCAGATACAATCTTATTAAATACACTGTATCTACTGCTTTTGAACACCTTCTGATACAAATAAAACAATCAACTAGTAACAGAATTCAGCATAGTCTGCCATTAGTTCAAAGAATACCCAGAGCTGAGTATGCATTACAAAAGAAAACCCTGCCAGTTAAAGACCAAAATAATGTTGTTATAATATACATGAAATATGACTTAAGCACTTTGAGCTACTGTTTGCATGAAAATGTGCTATATAAATAAATGTTGTTGTTGTTGTTGACTTTATGTGAAATTTCACACAGCAGCATTTAATGTGGTGGTTATGTGACAATTTTATCCTTCTTACTTATTTTGTGAATTTTGATCAGAACTACTTTTTAAAAAAATTTCTGTGCTACTTGAGAATCAAAATGCCATCTCTAACTGAAAATATTGATTTTTTTTGTAATTCTGTTTTGGTGAATTTATTTTACTTTTAAATGATTTGTCCAATTGATAATAAATCCAAACCAATTGATAATAAATCCATGAACTGTGAAAAATTTGTAGAAAAGTGCCATTCGGGACTTTTAGAGCCCCATGCAGAAACTCTTATTTTGTTAATTTTGAATAGCTTTGGATTACCAATCATTTATATAAACTAATGTTAATAATATAATAGTTTCAAACTCATTTTATCAAATTTAATTTCAGTCTTGAGTTTGAATCTGTTGCTGCCGGCATACAGTATGTACTTTCTGTAAACTTGCATTACAAAATTATTACAAAAATAGATGGATGGAAAAAAAGTAAATACCAGTATTTGAAGATGAAAAAATGTTTTAACAGCTAAAGAGTTTTTATGAGCCCTTTACTTGTGTACATATTACTTTTATCAACATGAATCTATGCTAGTAGCCATATACAAGAAAAGGACTGGATGGACATTATGTCCCACTGATTTTACAATAGTTGCCTGAAATGCTTTGTAAAAGTAAACCCATAAATGTTCTAATCAATATTTTCTGCACCTCCACACTGTCCTTTGGAAATCTATTAAATTTATCTCCATCTTAAACTTCGACTTGCTGTCCTGCAGTTGCCTATACTCAGCGCAGACCTCCAACAGGCTCTTCTCTTTTTCTGATACATGGTGCTAATACATATTTATATTGCACAGTTATCAAAGATTCTTGATTTTTTTTTAGATTTATTGATTCTGTACAGTCTTATGACTCACTTCTCCATACTTACAGTACAAACCTCACTTGTCTAGATAATTTCAATATCCTTGTGACCACCAAATAAGCAGCAACAGCAACATTTATTTATATACATTTTTATATACATATAAATTTCAAAAGTGCTTTAATAATTTATGTGTACAGTATTTCATAGCATGTCTGTGAAAAACATGCCTACATTACAAAGAAGGACCTGATAGAAGAACATCTCCTGAAATCCTGAGTGCATTTTCATAATTTACAGCATAAATGTTAAAACAGAAACTTACTTTGAGCAAACAGTTCTGAGCACAGAGTTCCAAAAAGAAGAACCACAACAATCAAGAAGTGAGATTTCATCTTCGTTTCTTTATATTTGTAGACTGGATGCTATTGATTAGTACCCAGAATCTCTACTAAGCTGTGTAGGACCCTGGCCACCTTTAAAAGGGTTTGATCAAAGGTTTTTTTTTTTTTTTTTTTGGTTCTTAAAATGTAGTGTTTCCTTTGCCTCCCCCATAAGACGTTGAGACAACAGTTTAATGGAAAAAAAAATGCATCTGCAAAATGAGTGCTCTTCTGATGAGTATGGTTAAAAAAAGCACACAGGGCTTTGGCAGGAAGTTTTGTTAACCTCACCTTCTATTAAAAAGTAAATATAAAAAAGCTTCATTCTTATAATGTATAATATAATTATAATGTTTTAATCTTTGAAATTTACATTGTTATTCATCAATACTGCAATGGCATTGTTATGCAAATACCCATCCATCCATTTCCTAACATGCTTATTTATTTTACTGCCTTTCGTGGCAACACTGGTCTCATAGTGGGAACACACATTGAACAGGGTGCCAGACATTCTAATCCTGCTTCAGGGTCATGGATATTGTAAGACAATGGATTGCGCACAAGACAGAACTTGTCACAGGACACACTCACACAGACTCCTACATTTTTTTTTTTTTTTTTTTTTTTTACTGGATCTCAGATTAGCCTGAAACACACATTAATGTAGAGTACCCAGAGAAAAACTCCACACAGATACTGGGAGAAAATCTAATTACATTATGGTTTACAAGACTACAAGATGTACAGTACAAAAGAATATATAAATAGATTTTTAACTTTTTCAGCCTTGCAGCTGTAGGTCTGTATAGTATGTATAATTTGTATTAAACTATTCTGGTCTGTTTTTGCTATGGATTAATTAGTGAAACTTCCATGTAATAGTTTGACTCATTTAATAAGAGTGTATTTGTGGGAAGTGTAATCCTTTAAAAAGTCACATAAACTCACCACATTTTTGCTTTCTTTGTATTTTCAGCAACGTGACTATGGAATCTAAGAATTCCATATCTGGAGTTTTACAGATTGCATTTGCTCTAAATTTTTAACAAGGTACACACATTTGAGGGAGTAACAAGAGTCCCAGAGCCTGCACAGGTCAATTTATCTGGTTTCTGTTTCTAGAATGCATTACCAGGCATTTTGAATTAAGGTAGAAATTTTAGCAGATTTTAAAAAATATAGGATTAGAAAGGTGTGGCCTATGAAAACTTTGAATTGACTTTCCAAAACTGTATTTGTCTATGATTGTGAGAATAATGTCTTACTATCAACAATTTGGGGGGGGCTTTTTTTGTTGTTTAGTATCATTATCTGTAGTAATTGAGGAGGGTAGTATTCCAAAATGAGCTATACTGCAATAAATAACATCTCTAATATTCATAACAAAACATTTTCAAACCTATCACCATTTTCAGGGTCTCAGGTAGCAAGAGATCAACATTGTAGTATCAAGCGGGTCACCAGTACATCACAGGGCCCACTCGCTCACACACACACACACACACACACAAACTATTGGGCCAATTTAGTATTACAGATCCAACTAACCTATACAACTGTGGGAGGAAACACAACATATTCATATGCAATGCAAATAACAACCACCAAGTTAATAATCTTTGTAAAGAAAAGCCAAGCAAAATGACACCTTTTATTGGCTAACTAAAAAGATTACAATATGCAAGCTTTCGAGGCAACTCAGGCCCCTTCTTCAGGCAAGATGTAATACAGGAACTGGAGTTCCCTGTGTTTATGTACACACTAGGACAAGAAACAACATTGGTAAATCTTTAAATGAGAAATCTTAAATGTAAAAAAATAATAGACTCCTTCAGGCTAGGGTTCATTTAACAAGAGAGAGAAGAACAATGTATGGTCAAGATCTTTGGATAAGATAACTGTCCAACAAAGTCTTTTGAAGTTTGTAATGAATATTTGTAAAAAAAAAAAAGACAAGAGTAAAACCAAGCATAACCTTTACATTAACAGATATACATATACAAAAGTGAAAAAAGTGATACATGTCTTATTTCAAATTAGAGTACGAAAGTACAACTTTAGGTCATTGCAGTTTAAACTTTTTTTAAAATTTTACTAGGGGGCTTCGCTCGCCAGCCACTTTGCGTCTCTGCTGCTCGCATATGTGGATTCCATTTTCATCAATCAACAAATCTTTTATTTCTCGTGAATAAGCCTCTTCATTGGGAAGAAACATTACTTTTCCCTGATGGCAACACGAATTAGACGATCTACAAGTCTCTGACTTAAAGATTAAATCCAAACAATATATTCGATCTCTTTTCGCTGTTCCGTTTTTTCACTGAGTAATAATTTCCATTTGTTTGCACTAATGCGATCTTTACTGTCATTTTATTCAGACTTTCGAATTTTAGTACTTCCATTATCTCTAACCTGCTCTGCATGTGTATCGCGCCAATGTTTTTAAATTGTTTATGATATTCTACTTTGTCATCTACTCTTTGTCTTTTATTTCCGGCCCCGGGCGTGGTTAAATCTCTTGGCACAAAGTTTCTTCTTGCAGGACGTGAAAGTATTTCACTGAAAAAGTTACGTTTCATCCCAGGATTTTTTAATTATATTAGAGAGATTATACATATCTAAGCCACATTAGCACATAGAATATACTGTACACAGTTTAGGTATATTGCTGAGCAAAATTAAATTAATTACAGTTTGAATAAGTAAAAGTCAGAGGCCACATAAATAAATAGGAATTTTCACCTGGATAAAAAAAGTGCATAATACTCATGCACCAATAGTTATTTTAATTATATAATAGTAGTTACAGTATAAAGCAGTAAAGCATGCACTTCATTCAGCCTGAAACAACATTAATTACACAAAAATGGGCTTGATTCAGTTGTTTAGTTCTCTTAGAAAATAGCAAAAGCAGTCACTTGGCTACATGGCAATACTGAATACTTGCAAAAATATAAATTTTTATTGATATTACTTAATCAATCATTTATAGTTTTTTTTGCTCTTTGATGTTAGTTTTTAGTGTTGATCAATGTACAAAAGTCCTCATTAAATACATGAAGATTCCTTATTGCAGCCTGACAAGATCTTGTAAACAGTCGGAACAGCTGTTTACTTGTTGTGGCTACAGTGTTTAGTATTCTTACCTTACTTCCTTTACTTTCTGGATTCTTACGTAGTGGCACAGATGATGGACTGGAAACCACAACAGTGGTAGTCTATTTCAAAGTGATAACTCAGTATGTGACTCTGAGCAAATTCTCAAACTCTTTTTATGGTGATATAGTGACAATCACTCAAAGAGTTGGGGAGGAGGTCCCTTGTAAAGCTCTGAATGCTGGGATACATTAACACTTGGTTAAAAAGCAGGACGCATGATGAATCAGTACAATAAGAAAAGAGGAAAATGATGAAACTTTGATCTTCAAAGTCAATGACAGTCAATCAAAGAGTGTGGTGGGGGAGTGTTGGGCTTCCCACATGATATATTTTGCACCAGGTTACACAAACATTGGATCAAAGAACATGTTCCACGAACATATGTGAAAAAGTACACTCCTGAAAAGCGTTGGTACTCTGCGCTGAAATTCAAACAGGTGCCAGTAGTGTGTAGCAGTGAGTACTGGCCCACTTCAAGCACTGCTTGTTTTGATGTGTGACTGGCCCTGTGTCCTTAGAGACAGGCATTATGTAATTTGCTAAAGGCTTTTGATTTTTGGATTATACAACTAAGAAGAGAGAGAGAGGGAACAAAATCCTAATCACCTTCATGAGGTAACTTCAAACAGATCCCAAGGTACTTGCTAATCTGCAGAGATAGCAAGTAACCTGCTTTCCCCTCCAGCTCACTGAGTTCTCATCTCCTTAAAATATCACTTGTTTATCTCAAGTCTGTCAGGACCCTTCTAAACCCTTACCATCTTCCTGCCTGCCACAAAGCTGTTGCCCATTTGCTCCCAACTCTAGCAAGGGTCAACCAATTCATATTCCCACCTCAACCCCCAGAGTAGAGTCTTGAATGTAGCCATGGCTGTACTAAGCACAGGAACAACAAAACCCCATTTCATCTTTCAGAATACTGTACCACTAAACTCTGCATCTTTGTGTTCTTGTGATAGTTAAAGAGTGGGAGAGGGAGTGCTGGTACTCTTTGCTGAAAGTGGAAGAAGTGCCAGTACTGAGTTCCAATGAGTACCAGCCCACAAATCTAGAAAGGACAAATTGCAGTTGTAGTTAGACCCCCCCCCCCAGTCTATTTGTGTTCTAATATAAATTCTTGCTTCTATCAATGCATTTAAAGTCTGATAGGGCATTTGTACACCCTTATGAGCAGCATATCCTATCCCCAAGCTAGAAGTATAAATAATTATACTTGGATTGTTGTCAGGGATTACCCATCTCTGAATTAACCAAGCAATTCCCTCTGTTACATTAGGGGGTTTTCCTCCTATAGGCCAAAATGCCAAGTATTGGATTTATGTAATTTCAACTAGTTTGGCAACACTGAAGAATTTGTTAAGCATCTGAACATTGCAAATCTGTACTGAATGTGCCAAGCTTTGCACACATTCTAAGTGTCGTATTGCCTTATGTGTTTATAAAGGCACAAAGATATCATATAAACAAAAATCAAAAACAAAAACAAAAATAGCACTGCTAGGCCTTCCTTACACTGGACTCAGCCTCTTGTACAATTCAAAAGCACAATCAAATTATATCTTCTCACCATCATGTTTTTCTTCAGATAAACCATGGCTGCTTTAGTCCTTGTAAGCGGTGTGTTGTCTAATGTAAGACTCCTGTGCTCTGGTGCTCTATCCAGGAATAGCAGACAACCTACAGAGCTCTTGGGTTGCTGGTTAATAGCACTGCTCTGACCTAAAGTTCTAGCACCTCCTTAAACAGTCTCACATACCCAGGTAATAGACAGAAGGTCTTTATGAGTTCTGTCTTACAGAAATTATGTCTATAGTAATGTGACCTCTCTAAAAACAATCAATACCTTTTTTTAACCACCAATAAATAAAGCATGTCTTGGCTTGAGGTATCCCTGTATAAAGTATACTCCCAAGATCACTCCTAAATAAGGTTCTAATCAATGTTGTCCACTAGCTAGCATATTAGTCCTTTATTAAACCATCTAAATGCTTCTGTATCTTTGAACAACAACCATACAAGCAATTACCCCATTTCATAGTCTTCAGGTGGGTTTGTATGGTAGTGAAGCAGAGTTTCAATCTAATGAGAAATATTGTCCTTCTTATTTCATGCTCAGTTGTTCCATACCATATGTATTCCAGTTTATTCTCAGCAAAAAATGATGAATGGGAAAAGAAAAAAAGAACAAGACCCTTCCAAGACCTTATGTCTAAACATTTCATATGTTCTAGATGAACTCAAACTTGAAGTTGCTATTCTCATTGTCCAAGATGACAAATTAGATGACTCTGTGATCTCATTCTAGCACAGTTTTAGATTTCCAAAATAATTCAAACTCACCCCTTTTTCTGACATCCAATAATGTACTGCCTGACAGAGCCCGTACTTTATAAATGCTTTCAAGGTATGGTGAATATGCAGCCAAAATCTTGCCTCTTTATTTTTTTCCTTTTTTCATTCTGTTGTGATACATGAATCATGAGACATTACACAAGTGAGCCTTTCTTCTCTTTGCAACGTTCAAAATCTTCTATGATCCTTATTCCTTAAGGCAGCATTTTATGTGTTGTACTTCCAGGTGAGTGCTCATTAATTGTCAACTCTCACACATTTAAAGCCTATAACTTAAGACAAAATCTAACTTGTTAGATCTTTCTGGGGTAAGTCGAGACTGGGTTGACTGAGTCACTAGGTATGTCAGACTATATGAGTGATGGTCATGGGAGTGCACCTTGACTGTTCCTGAGTCTCTAAGATTAACATAATGAAGAATGGTACAAAAATGTGTACTGTGACAGGGCCTTCACATCATTTGGTTTTGGTTTATTATTACTTACTAAATGATATACAGTATAGACTAGGGACATGTATTAACTTTTTTTGAAATGTAGGTAGCCTTCATCCAGGGATAATTTCCAGAAGTAATCTCAGATTTTTATTGCTATAAAACCTACAGTAATAAAATAGGTACACACCCATTTTCTCCTGACATAATTTTTTTTCCCATATCTCAAAGATGTTCATGTTAGGCTACCTACAGATATTAAACTAATGTGGTGAAAATAACTAATATGTATCTTTATAAATGTCCCCCAGTTATCTACTGTCTTCAGTCCGATAAGGTCAGGAAAGGTTCTGATTTGTGGTAGCTCTAAAATGGGTTAACAAAATAAATGAATGAAAATTTTTCACATCTCAGACCTGCTAGGCTCCAGGTATCATAAACTGTATAAAACATGAAAATGCTAAACATTTAAGCCAAGAAGTTTCTTTATTAGTTCTTGAAAGATATGCTATAATACAGTATATATACAAATAAAGACAAACAAGCAAACATTCACGATACTCAACTCTGCCATCTTTTCAATGGCAAACATTTGTGACTTTGTGAAATTTGTGAATTTGTGCAAATTTTTCATATGCATATTTAATTACTGTCATACATATTTGACCAAACATGCAAACTCAAATTCACTAAACAGAGAACATTGTGTGTCTCGAAACAACTGTTGTATTACGGTAGGCCTTTAAACAGGTATATTTTCAATTATACAGACTCCCTCAGTCTATTCTAAAGCATGAAAAGATGACAAAGTAAATGATTTATTAAGACAAACTGGTAAAATAACTGGATGTTTTTTAATTGGAGAGAAGTACTCAAAGATTTTTTGATTTTAGGAGAGATAGTTGTAATTCACCATTTCATCCTTGTCATACGCAGTTACCCAATTACAGTTTTGCTTCCTCAGTACATCAGCAGACATCTCTACCCTCTTGTGAAAATCGTGATTTCAAGAATGTCTGAACTTTAAATTTGGTTGAAGTTAATAGGGGATTCCTTTTCTCTTAAACGTTCCTATGAGAAATTGGGAATTATTTAATGATAATACATCGTGAGGCATAGTTTTGCATTATTTTAGTATATCTTAGGCCATGATGAACAATGGGACATGTTTACCGTCAACATTTTTTTGGAAAACTAGATGCATTTTTAAAATAATTTAGCATGGGGTTGCCTAGCTGTTACTAATTTGTGTCTTTTTTACATGAATTTCTTTGGCAGTTGGTAAAAGTACCCACTTTCCACTAACACTAGTGTCAGATAGCTTGGGGTCTTTTATAATATTTAAATATATGAAGTCAATAAATAATTTTAAATAAAAGAGAGGGGAACACTGTTGCAGCTTGAAAGATAGAAAGTGGTCACATTTGTCTTAGACATATTTAGATATATAATTAATGTTATATAAATGAGATTCATATTTTAGAAATAGTACATTGTATTTGTGACTTGTATGTTTACAAAGCATAAATTGCAAACTTTTAAGATTACTAATAATTAAAAGAGGTGATAAATATAATCAGTAAGCTGACCTTTGGACATCTTATTCCAATTTTTTTTTTTTTTTTGACGAATTAGATTATTTATATTTCATGGGGGTTCTGCTGGTATGGCCTGAATAGCTAGAACTGGGTACTTATATATAGACTGTACAATAACAGTGTATCGGTAATTTTTGACCCCTGCAATACATTTAATTCTGCAGTCTGCAATTCTCATTCAAGCTGAACCTATCATGGCTTAATATTTGTGCCTAAGGATATTGTTCAAATGTTCGTTTCAAAAAAGTTCCCAAAATATTCCCTCATTTATAGCAAAGACAGTCTTGAAAGATATATTCAAATTAGCCAAAGCATTCTTTCAAAATGTTTTATCTGATAGTCATATCCCTGACCAAGTGGAAAACATTGCAAGCAAAATTTTGTTTTCTGTTACCCTAAACCAGATATGAAAAACAAACACTCATATTGTATGTATTTGCTAACTTTATAGCATGGAAGACACGAGGATTATGAGGTAAAGTATAGCAGAAGATGGCAAAATCAATACACAACAAATATAAAGTATATAAAAAGGAAAAGGAATAACATGATCCTTTAATGAATTTTAACGTGCCATGCTGATTAGATTCATATATTGCCTGGTTTTGAATGACTGAAAGAGGAAACCATGTAAAGAGAGCGTTGATGAGTTGCAGAAGATTCTTATGGAATGTGTTCCTTTGGTATCATTTCATTTTCTGCGGCTGGCAGGAGTGAAAGCCGATCAAAGTAATTCATGTACTTTACGACCCAAGCATCATTTGGATTGACACACACTTCTCTTTTTTTATTTGCAGCAATAAGTCTGTAATGCAGAACATAAAGGTAATCATTATGGAAAAAACAGGTAAAAGTTATTTCACATTGAACATATGAGAAGAAGGTTAGAAACACAACTTTTCAAGACTCTCTCTAAAAAGCATACTAGCCCCATCCATTCGAGAGGAACTGGTGTGGATTAACTGTTTTGTTTTTATACGTGTTGCTTGTGCATTTTTTAATCTTACTTTTGGTTAATATTGGTGAAAAGGTGTTATTTGTTTCCAAGCCCTCTGTTAATGCAATATTTTTAATCTATACTTTTTATATTAGGTTCCCTAAATTAAAACTACAAGAGTAGTCTTCTGTTCTATTTTAGGGTTAATGTTTTAATTTAATCTCAACACAATCACACATATGTTTCCTTCAAACACTTCCTCTATTAATTTAATCTCTTTAGAATGCTGATTTTTTTCTTTCATGTTCTTTCTTTCCCTTTTCTTCAATCTCATCAATCAACAATCTTATAGATATAAAAAGAGTTCATTGTCTCCTCAGTTTTTTTTTCACACATTGTCATGTACACTTTTTGATGTTTTATTGTGTTAATACTTGATTGGCTACCTTTTAACTTCTTAAGCAAGTGGTTGAAATTCTCTTCTGCTATGTCACTATAAGCATCTCCTACAAAATTACTACTAAGACAAAAGAACTGCTTTCTTTATTGTTTTACTATACTCTGTTTTGAAGGTGTACCTCTGACTTATTTTTTATTTGTCCACATACTCCAATACTTGTAAAAAAAAAAAAAGAAAAAGATAAAAGCCCAAATCTGTCAGCCTGTCCGTAGACCTTTAGATCTGTTGTCTTCAATAAGAGTAATTGATGTCAGTTACAAACTGGGACACCATTCTTTATGTTGCCTGCAGTCTCTACCATTTAGACAAGCAAGCACAATGGAAAAACACAATGGTTGAAGGCTTGTTTAAAAAATAACACAATATTTTTCAATCAAAATTACTTAGCTTAGGTATCTCATTTTTAAAATGAGGCATATCTTTGACCTCCTGGTATTGTATCTTTACACCTACTTGAATTTCAAAATAAGAGCATAGAATCTAGTTGGTCTACAACAGTGTTT
>JANRMT010062808.1:41982247-41998887 GCA_026402145.1 Polypterus bichir lapradei | reverse complement strand
CAGTTTCTTGCTACAGCAATTTTAACTCCGTTACAAAGTGATCCAAACTCTCGTTTATACCTCGTGTCTTCTCAGTAAACTTGTATCTGGCGAATACCGTCATTCGCCATAGGCATGACAAACGGCAGCGGGAGTGTGTCTATAAACTTAATATAAACTTACGGTTCATGCCGTGCTTTGTTTCCGCAGTAGCTGTACTTATGAATATGCTTGTATTTATGAATACGCTTGTATGCATCACTTGCTTCATAATCTTTTTCTGCCTTCTCAATTGTGAAATGGCGTTTTTTGTTCAGCGCTGTTTGGAGGCCTTCCTTGTTCTCTACGTACTTACGTAGGAGACGTGATGATGTCACACGAAACTCTGCTCCCATGGCCATCCAGCTCAACTCCATTACATTATATGGAGAAAAATAGCTTCCAGTTATGACCATTACGCGTAGAATTTCAAAATGAAACCTGCCCAACTTTTGTAAGTAAGCTGTAAGGAATGAGCCTGCCAAATTTCAGCCTTCTACCCACACGGGAACTTGGAGAATTAGTGATGAGTCAGTGAGTGAGTGAGTGAGTCAGTCAGTCAGTCAGTCAGTCAGTGAGGGCTTTGCCTTTTATTAGTATAGATATGTGTATACTTATACTGTATATGTGTTTTGATGACCTGGACTAGGTCCCGACATAGTCTAATACTCAGTGATAATGTTTTATAAAAAGAACTACAAATAGCTGATTGTTCATAGGGAAGATAAAACTGCAATATATTAGAGTGGCAGAAGCTGCATGCAATCCTGCTGATTTGTTTCTGAAGAGATGTGGTTTCAAGAAAATCCTAAATATGATTAGGCTGGGAGCAGTTTGCATGGTTATTGGTGTTTCATGTCACCAATCTGGAGTAACACCTGGAAAATTTGGTCCATCTTTAAAACATCTTGTGAAAGCAGTCAGTAATAAGGCAGGCCTATGCACAAAAGATACCTTTTAGAGTGATGTGTGAACAGACCAGAGTGGAGGTGTTGAGAAGCAGAAAGTGTGGGCACCTATATGTCAAGGCATGAATTTAAACTGAAGCCTAACCGCAACCAGAGATGTCTCTGCATTAAGGGCAGATGGAACACTGACTTCATCCCCCGGCCAATGGCATTTTTTTTTTTTTTTTTACAAAAATTAAACAGGTGGTAAACTAATTTAAAAGTTCTAAAAATAGCAAATTCAACCCGGTCATCATGATCACATTTTTCAAATGTCCCAAAATATCCTCAATGAAACTTAGAATAATAATTAATTCTAATAATTATTAATTTTTTTGAGGCTGTGAGATTTTCTTGGTACTGCTAGCCTCTTTCTGCACTGTCCTTCAACCCTGGTGGGTTCAAGACATACCTTTGCCCTTGAGTGCACTTGTGCAGCCTAAACGTCAATTTGGAGTATAAAGGCTACAGTCCTTTAACTCACCCATTGAATAATTTTTTGTGACACAATTTAAAGAGCATGTGACCTTACACACTTCACTATTTTGAAATAGTCACTATTATTATTATGAATCATATCAATTACTCATGTACAGTACAATTTACCACATTGCCCATAGGAAATGTATTATTTTTCATCATCATTTCTGCTTTTGGTGTTGGGTATTTGATGTTGAAAATACTGTTCTTTGTTGATTGTACTCTGTGACAAAAAATTTGTTGATAGTTTTTTCGTTTTGATTTTCATAGCATTATTGATGTTGGTGGCCTAATACATTGTGAAATGTAGCGTCTCTCCCTGTCATCATCAGGACGGCTCCTTCCTTCTTTGACTGCCCTGCAAAGCTACTGCTACTGTTCTGTTCTTCCATGGCTTCTTCCATGCATTTGCAGGGCTCTTTTCTATGCCACGTGTACCGCCTGCACATTCACACCAACAATTTACCTCACACCACTCATTCAGGGTCAGAGGCAACAATGCACTCACTGTCTCCAAATCCATGGGACAATCTAAGCCAGGATCCTTCTTAAACTTCACCAGTGGCCATATACCCAGGCCAGTGGATTTTTATCAGAGGAGCAGTTGTCTTAAGTCCCGCTCTGTATGTGCATGATCGTTTCTGTCTTTCTCTATCTCACTTTCTCTCACACATACACATATATACGCTGTATATACACTGAATCTTATATGGTCGTCCTATCAGGATTGCTTCACCTTCTGACATTATGTGACCCATTTCTCTCCCAGGTCAATGTGGCCAAAAACACCAGGCTGCAACATGAAGCCATTGGAGGGAGAGAATCAGGCGGGTGGTTTAAGTGAGGCTGGGAACATTATACACCAGTTAAGTTGAAACATTCAGGATGAGTTGTACGGTTGGCTAACTGTTAGTATTAGCTTTGGAGAAAACAAATGTGTGAGTGAGGAGCTGAGGAGCACAGGCTGTGAAAAATGGTTAGAACTTGTAAAAATTTTGAAGTGTCAGACCTGGGTCAAAAATGCATTACTTAAAATAAAGGAAGGAAATGTACTGATCTTTTTTTAAACTGGGGCTCTTGTGGTTCCTGACACTGCATTTGACAAAGAAGGCGCTGCACAAGCCATCTCGCTTTTTCCCTCATCTGAATGTATTCAAGTTTCCTCTGAATTGTCATGTGGTGAAGAAGCAATCACCCCTGTTTACACCACCAGTCACATGGTATCAGTGGCTGTTTGCACAGGGTGTATCACGCATCATACCTGGATAGCACAGGCTGCCTTATGATTGTGGTGATATTCTTATTAATTTGTATTTCTGGTCTTTGCAGATTTTTGTGTATCTAAATTATGATGTCTCTGGAGGTTGATGATGTATTGAAAAACCTTTTTTTGTGAATATTATACAAGTAAATTTCCAGGCAAGATTCTTATTTTAGAAGTGTGAAATTTCAACTCACATTGGCGTAGTTTAATTTTTCACTAACTGAACATCTTTTACTTACACTCTTTTACTTTTGTCTACTTCATCTTTCACGCTATACCAAAAATAAATTGTTGTTGTTGTTTAAAAGTTGATTATTTTTCTTTATTTATGCAACACTATTTGCAAAAGTCATGTCACCTTGATTGTTGTATAGATAATATAACAGAAGTTGCACTACAAATATGGAGGCGTTCATACTATATAAGAATAATAATAATTAATTTATATAGCACCTTTCTAACCTACTTAAAGTGCTTTACATAGACAGTGAGGAATCACTTCAACCACCACCAATGTGCAGCATCTACCTGGATAAACCATTGACAGCCATTCTTGTGGCAGTAAGTTCACCACATCTTAGCTATTAGGTGGTGAACGGATGAGAGAAATAGTTAGCCAATAAGCGACAGGGGTGATAAGGAAGCCAGAATGGACAAAATCATGGTGGGCAATTTAGCCAGCACCTTGGGAACACACTATTGTTTTGAAAAGATGCCCATGAATATTTTATGACCACACAGAGTCAGAGCCTTCTGTTTTATGTCTCATCCAATGGAGGGCACCATTTTTTCAGCATAATGTTCCCATCACTACGGGGATCCACACAGACCACGTTTCCCCTTCTACTCTCATCAACACCTCATCCAGAAGCAACCCAAGCTTTCCTGGTTGGTCTCCCATCCAAGTACTGGCCGGGCCCAAACATACTTAGCTTCAGGCAGATGACCTGTTCTGAGGTGCAGGTGCATTATTTTGTTTTTACTATTTGGATAAATCGACCTAAAGAAATCTTTAGCAGTAGTTAGCTTCTTTCTCAAGTAGGTCCTAGTGTTAGGGTTTTGTTTTTATGGTTTCAACTTCGCTTTCTTTTTGATTTTCTAGTATTGTCTTTTCCTTTTGTTCTTGGGAGCCACAGTTTCTTCTGATGTCACAGCTCTGGCACTTGCTTTGTCTGACCGTGTCTTTTTCTTATTATCTCCTGGTAATTTTATAAAATAATAATAATCTCCAGACACCTTTGTGTGTATAACACATTGGTAGTGAAAAGACTTTTAAGTAGTGGCTAATTTTCAATATGCATGTGACACTAATGTAATTGATGCATATGATTTTGAAGTAAAGAGTCTGTTACAGTAAATCATACTCTTATAATGGTTTCAACCCTACAATTTAATTTTAGATTTTTAGTCATAGATCCAGATGTGACTACTTGGTTTCATTTGAACCAATTTTATAATTAGGGGCTGCTTCTTGCTTCTAATAACAATTTCTTAATTAGGCTTCTTGTTTCCCATTATTTTAGTCTGTCCATCCATTTCCCTTTTTATGTACAATATACAGTATTTTGTCTTCAATTTTTGCATTGAAGAGTCTGCATCAGTTTCCTTATACAGATCCCTGACTTGTTATTTATATTGGATGCTTTTAACATAGTAGATATTATTCAGTGCACAAACATTTGCATGTAACTCAAGGCATTCAGAATATATAACAGAGTAAAAGTTATTTTTATGTTGAAAATATGAAAATGTTATCAACACAACATTTCAATGTTTACTGAACCTCCTTAATTTATGGAAATTATTATGCTGACCCAGTCAGCTTCATCAAACAGACAGGAACTGTAATATGCTTATCGTTTTGTTTATAATTTTCTAACCTTTTTTGTTAATAGAAGTTTATTAACATACTTTGACAGGCTTTGTTTTATTCCAAGACATCTGTTAATTCAATGTTTTTTTTTTTTTTAATATTTACTAGCTTTTTTTATATCTGGTTCACTTTCTTACAACTATAAGAACATACTTCTATTCTAACCTCAAGTTCTCTGATCCAGATTTCACACCCACCATTTTTCTATAATGTCAACATAATCACACACTTTAATCTTTTTGCAGATCTCTTCCTTTTTTCCTTCTTTTATTTAGAATGCTATTTCCATGCTGTTATCTTTTATTCTTCCTTTAATTCTTCTATTCTGTTTTATATCTTTAGTTTGTTGTACCCTGATTGAACTGAAAAAGGACAATTAAAATGGCAGAGATTGTGTTGCAACTCACCACACTGCAAAAAGTAAAATCTAAGCAAGTTATATCATGACATTAAGTCTTATTTTCCTTATTGTAAGAATTATTTAAGATTATTTAGCTTACTTGAAGAAATCTTGTCAAGTAAATTTTGCTTACCACATTGGCAGATTTGTTTTGCTAAATAAAAGTAAAACAACTTCTATTTAAAATTTGTTTTATTTTGTCTAGTTTTTGCATATGCATTTTTTGCAGTTGGCATACCTTGAAAGCTTTCTTACAGGCACTGGCACCATCAGGCAGCACATTACTGGCTGTCAGACTGCAGAAAGCTTGTGACACTTTGGAAATGTGAAACTGTGCCACAAAGACTGCATGGAGTCACATAGTTGGCTTCCCCTGTGATTTCTAGTCATGCATTCAGACATCTTCAAGGACATTGAGATCCAGCAACTGAATTTGACATCTCCTTCAACTAGAAGTTGTGTCATTATTATCTGATTCTGAAGAGCGATATGCTATGGTGACGGGCAATTTATCTAATACTAAAATGATTTTGATTAATATCTATGCACCAAATGTGGATGATAGAGCATTCTTCCAAAATGTATTTGCATCTATCCTTAATGTGAACACTCAGAAAAATTATAATGGCTGGAGACTTTAATTGTGTTTTACATCCAGACCTGGATAGATCCTCAGATACAACGACAATAACAATAACAATTACAGTTTGTAACAGATTATAACTTTTTATACTGTAGGAGGTTCTTAAATCCTAACCTAAGGCCATACTCCTTCTTCTCATCCGTACATCATTCTTATTCAAGAATTGATTATCCTCATAGGCAATCATTTTTTGCCCACTCTCAAATCTTGTAAGTACGATGCTGTCATTATCTCTAACCATGTCACCTCTGATCATGGAGCTTAAATTACTGCATCCTACACACTCACTCATAGCTAGTGTCTTAACACCTTGTCATTAGCTGATGTGAACTGTACAGAATTCATACCCAGGCAAATTAATTATTTTCTTGAGACAAATGCATCCTCAGAGGTCTCAGTCTGTATACTCTAAGAAACTCTTGTAGATATGTGCTAAGAGGCAGGGAGAAGGTTTAAGTGCACTTTTTAATAGGAAGCCTTTCTTTAGTTACAGGGACATGCCGAGGCATTTATAACAATTAAAAAGATCTCCTGACATCACCCGCAATTCAGTTATCATACAAGGCTCTACAGAAAGTCAGATGGGACAAAGTTAGTTATAAGTAGCATTATAATACATCAGAGATGTCTACAACTCTGAAGGCATTTTTAAGAGGACAGATTACTTCATATCTTTCTCACAAAAAATTAACTGGAAACCAAGAAGGTGTCTGAGTTAATCAGCAAAATTACCAGAATAGATCTAGAATATGCCAGGTCTCCAAATGAGGCACTCTATAGAAAAAGACAGGTTTTGCAATCAAAATTTAACCTCTTGAATACTAAAAAAAAGGAAAAGCTTATCTTTAAATCATTATTATGAATACAGAGAAAAGGCGAATAAGATCTTAGCCTAACATATCAATAAGCAGGAAGTCCATAACGCAGTAGCAGCAATTAACCATACAGACAGAGATAAAATTATTGACCACAAAAATGTAACTTACACATTTAGAGAGTACTATAAGTCCTTATATTCTACACAGTTTAAAGAAAGTAAGACACAATCTAATGAGTTCCATGATTCATTAGAGATACCACAGCTAAATACTCTTAGTGATGCGGAACTGGATAAACCTCTAACACTTTCAGATTTACTAAACTCACGTCAAAGTGGGAAAGCAACCAGGGCCGGCTACACATTGGAATTTTATATAAAATTCTCAAATAAGTTAACTCCACTATTATTAACAACGTTTATAGAAGATAAAGACAAAAAAATCTACCTCGGCCATTTCACCAAGCAATAATTGCCATCTTTCCTAAGAAGAACAAGGCCTACTACAATACGTATCATACAGACCAATCTTTCTTCTGAATAATGATGTTAAGATACTCTCAAGTTCTAGCCAGAAGGGCTGTGAAAGTGCTTCCTTCTGCAATATCACAAGACCAAAGAGGATTTATTAAAGGTAGACACTTAACTTCTAACCTTCAATGTTTGTTTAATATGATATATTCACCCATTATATCTAACACCCCAGAGATCCTATGATCTTTAGATGCAGAAAAAGCATTTGATATCATTGAATGGGACTACCTTTTCACCACATTGCACAAATTTGGGTTTGGCCCAAACATATGTGAATGGATCAAACTACTTTACACTAATCCAGAATCCTCAGTTAGTATTAACAACATTATTTCAGATAACTTCAAACTAGAAGGTGATATTTGACAAGGATGCCCCTTATCACCTTTGCTCTTTGCAATCCCCATTGAACCGTTGGCTGTTCACTTTCAAAACACATCAGAGATAAAGGGGATTCTCAGAGGACTTGAACAGAAAATATCACTATATGCAGATGATATGGTACTGTATATATCGGACCCACAAAATTCTGTGCCAGCAGTCCTAAAAGCATTAGTAGATTTTCAAAAGATATCTGGACTTAAAATCAATTTCAATGAAAGCTTGTTTTTTCCAGTGAATTCTCTACCACATAAGATATAGCCCATATATCTTAGCAGATCAGTTTAAATATCTATGGCTAAATATTACAAGAAAATATAAAGCTCTTTTTCAACAAAATTTTGCTGTCTGCATGGGAAAAAAATAAACAAGATGTGACTAGATGGTTTACCCTCCAACTTACATTAGCAAGGAAAATCAACATTGTTAAGATGACAATCCTACCCAAGCTGCCCTTCCTATTTCAAAGCATACCCATATACATTAACAAATCAATTTTTAAGAAATTAGACTCAATCATAACTTCATTTATTTGGAATTCGAATCATCCACACATCTAAAGGGCAACTCTACAATGATCTATTGTAAGTAGAAGGGGGCATGACACTCCCTAACTTTCACTTTTATTACTGGGTGGTAAATATGCAAGCTATAAAGACCTGGGGCCTCATGTATAAATGATGCATATGCACAAAAATGTTGCGTACTCCCATTTCCATGCTCAAATCATGATGTATAAAACCTAAACTTGGCATAAAGCCATGCAAATTTTTATGCTAGCTCAAACCCTGGCATACGCAAGTTCTCTGCTCAGTTTTGCAAACTGCCAGCACCCAGCATCAAAGCAGTGCTTTTGTTCCAGTGTGGTTTCCCTTTCTTTTTTAGATCCACATCCCTGATGCAACTTTATCATATACACTGAAATTAACCGCATATTGTTTATTAGTTTAAGGCATCTGATTGTAATTAACCTGCAACAATATAATGGTCAGAATGGCCAAACTATTCCAAATACCATAGCTGCTTTAGCGTTGTTACTCCTTGTAGAACTGTTTGTACTTATAAGTACAATCACCTCACTGTAAACTTGCGATACAGTTATAACAATGAACAGCCTGAGCCACTTTATAAATTGCGTATTTACATATGATGATGAATATAATTTTTAAGATGAAATGCAGCAAAATATTTTTATTACATTATACAGATAAAATGTTAACATCATTTAAATAATCTATATTGTTAATAATTAAGCATGTGAGGACACGGTGTCTCCATGCTAGAAAGGAGCTGGTGCCCCGTTCAGGGATTGTTCCTGTCTTGCGCTGTATTTTTGCTGGGGCTGGAGCGACTCTGGATGGATAGTTGGATAGAATAATTAAACATGTACTGCGAAGATATTTAAATGTTTCATAAAAGTTTTGAAGAATCTGCGTTCTAAGCTTACAGATGGCTTTGCATCTATTACAGAGCTGACCGTATGGTGATTGGTTACTTGGAGAAAGAAAAGGAAGGACAGGAATTGGGGCTTAGTATGTTTGAAAGAGACAGTACTGCTGCAATAAATTATTTCATTGAAGGTCAAGATTTGAAGCTGAGATGCCTTTTCAAGAACAGGTCCATTACTGTATATTACCCCGCACTCAAAGGCCTTCATGCTGTACAGTGTGGGACAGGATAAAAAAAATGCACATTAAAGCCACTTTAACATCAAAAATGTTGGCAATTGAATACTGCCATTGTTTAGTGGTACACATCTATATCTGCAGCCAGTTCCTGTAAAATAGGTTTATTTTTGTTCAGCAACTAACAGGGCAAATTTGAGAATGTATTCTATTGTGGAGGAAATGATGTGCTAACTTAATTCAAATAAAACAATTTTTAAAACAATTACTTAATCAGCAGGCAGTAGGAACAAAATCATTTAAAGTTTTAGCATTTTTCCATTTGTTTTGGTTTTCAAGATCCCAATATATTGTGCTTGTCAATTACACATTGGATGGTAACCTTGTACTCCCATCCCACCCTAGAACAAGTGTTTTTGCCAAAATGTTGAAATAAACCTGGTCCACAATCAGAAATAATTGATTTAGGTAAACCATGCAATCTGAAAAGTTCCTTAATAAAAATTGTCTGATGGTAATTTCTTTAAGCAAATACAATGAGCACATTTTAGAAGCCTACCATTGATAACTAGTATTGTGGTATTGCAATTAGGTAGAAGAAGATCTGAGATGAAATCCATGGTAATCTTCATGCAGAGATTATAAGGTGGAAGTAAACTGTAGGTTGTAAAATCTCTGCACACCAGGAATGCCATTAGTCATCTTGAGGTGGCTCATGATAGGTATGTGAAGGGCTGGGTAAGAGCACCCTGAATTATTGTGAGGTACTGGACCAGCAAATGACAAAAAGGTATTTCAAGGGACAAGAAAAAAACATAGTATTTCAAGACACAAACAGCAAAACCAAAGATTCAAAAATAAAAACAAAAGTCATTTATCATAGCCAGAAAAGGCAAAACAAAACTCAAAATCAAAAAGGCAAAATAAAAGTCAAAACAGCTTAAGTGACTGCCACTACCTTAGTATTTTCCCCTAAACATCTTTAATATTGAAGCTTTTAGGATTTGTCTTACACCCACTGGGGGAGACAAGTGAACCTGGCCATCGCCACTTTATAAATGAAGACCCATTGATATCACATGTCATGTCAGTAAAATATGCTATATATAAAATGATGAATGCATCCCAGGGAGACGCGGTCGCTCCTCCGAAACCCCCTCTTAAAAGGTGATGCAATGGGAAACAAATACAGATTTTTTTACCTCCTCTTTGCATGATCTGCATCTCACACAGCACTTCGAACATTTAAAAGGCTGTACAGCAGCTGTCCTACTCTTTGTCTTTTATTTCTGGCCCTGGATGTGGTTAAATCTCTTGGCACAAAGTCTTGTCTTACGGGACATGAGTTCTTGATATTTTTTAGTTTATAATTTAAAAATGGAACAAGAATCTGAAAATCTAACAGCATCACATTAAAGTTCAATAAATTCTGAAAAGAATGATACATTATATATATATATATATATATATATACTAGCAGAATACCCGCGCTTCGCAGCGGAGAAGTACTGTGTTAAAGAAGTTATGAAAAAGAAAAGGAAAAATTTTAAAAATAACGTAACTTGATTGTTAATGTACAGTAATTGTTTTGTCATTGATATGAGTGTTGTTGTCATATCTATCTATATATATATATATAGCAGAATACCCGCGCTTTGCAGCGGAGAAGTAGTGTGTTAAAGAAGGTATGAAAAAGAAAAGGAAAATTTTTAAAAATAACGTAACATGATTGTTAATGTAATTGTTGTGTATATATATATATATATATATAGCAAAATACATATCTATATACATATCTACATATACATATATATATATTCATACCTATCTACATCATATATACACACACATATACATACATACATACATACACAGACACACACATATATATAATTTGTGTGTGTGTATGTATGTGTGTGTGTGTGTGTGTGTGTGTATATACACATACATACAAACATACACACAGGTATATATAAATATATGTGTATATATATATATATATGTATGTGTCTATATGTGTGTGTATAGCTTTGATCACTGAGTGCAAGGGAAAAATAATAAAATGTAGTCTATAAGTTATTAAACAGTAAAACATTAACGTTTTAAGAAGTAAAGGTACATTGAGCACTACTGGAATGGTTGCGGGTAAACTACATTTTAAAGACGGTATAACAGAAGAGGTAAGTAGTACTAACAGCAGCTAAAATGTATATGGATCATCTCTCGGTAGTAGATCCCTTTTGAAAGGCGCTACACGACGGCTGTGGTATAGAAATTACATTTTCTATGTGAAAGTCCAAATTTCTGCCTCTGGTAATGTGCCTTACCAGCAATTAAAGAAAATTAGTTTTGTGTCCTCTGCAGTGTTAAGAGAGAAAGGCTTTGGTTTGGGATAAAAGGAAAAAAGGTGTAAAGAAAGGAAAGTTGCCTTTTTCTTTTATATAGTATAGAGAGATGTGTTCGCTGACGATATGAGCGCCTTTTGGGGACAGTCGCGGTGGGTCTTGTGCAGACTGGTGAGGCGTCCCAGCTATTAATCGGCTGTGATGGCACTGTCAGTCCTTCACTCCTGTGCGTGTCTTCATAATCCGAGTTGACGACCTCATAATCGTATACGTGCAAAATAAAGTGCGAAGCGCCTTAATATTATTTTGCCGCAGAAGCGCAGTCAGCGTCTGAAAGGCCGGCACAGCTATGCGCGCGCGCCGGCTGCTCGACTTTTGGTGGGCAGGAGACGCCAGTTTTTGCAGACACGTTCACATGATCAAAAGTCTCCGCGCTCTTTGGAGGTCATTCATATACAAAACTAGCAAAATACCCGCGCTTCGCAGCGGAGAAGTAGTGTGTTAAAGAAGCAATGAAAAAGAAAAGGAAACATTTTGAAAATAACGTAACATGATTGTCAATGTAATTGTTTTGTCACTGTTGTGAGTGATGAGTGTTGCTGTCATATATATATAATATATATATTGTCACACACGTGCGAGTTGGAGGCAGTCAAAGAGCCTAAAGGTGAGTGAAATCTCGCGAGACAAGGGTTTATCACGTGGTACTTACCTGAATCTCTTTCTATCTACAGAAAACCGGAAGACAAATAAAGCACTTCCAAACTCACAGTTTCAAAATGGCCGTGATGACGTCACTTCCGGTTTCCATCTGATGACGTCACTTCCGGTTCACACTCGATTGCTCCAGTCTACTCCTGGTGACGATGGTTCCGTGGTCCCGCCTCCAATCGTCACTTCCTGCCAACCACTTCCTCCCATCATCCCATCTGCTATATAAACGCCATTTTGTAACAACAATTCATTCTTTGTGTACTGAAAAGTCATTACTGAATCACTTTTTTCATTGTTGTCTGGACGACAATATACGGGGATAAAACCCCAAATCTTTTTCTATTTGAAAGGACTCTTTATTTTATTACAATTGGCGTAGTCGGCAGGATCCATTGTTCATCATGAGCGAAGAACAAGACCTGAACACAGTACTCAATACCATCATGGGAGATCTCCAAACACTGAAGATCCAGATGGGGGAGACCAGGACCCAGTTAGCAGAAGCCGAGGCTCGTTCCCGTGCTGGTGCACGGACGGAGGTGGCTCGGCCACAGCCAATACAATTAACTCCTTTAACGGAAGAAGATGACATCGAGTCCTATTTCCTGATTTTTGAACGGACCGCAAAGCGGAACGCTTGGCCGAGGTCGGAGTGGGCGTACCTACTGGCTCCCTATTTGAAGGGAACGGCGCAGAGGGCCTATTACGACTTAACCGAGGAACAGGCAGCCAATTATGATGCTCTGAAGACTGAGGTGTTCAAGCGCTACGGTGTTTCACCAGAACAACAGGCGAGAGAGTGGAGGGAGTGGCGATTCGATCCTGAAAGGCCGTTGAGAACGCAGGGCTTTGAAGCTTGGGGAAAGGTGTGTCGCTGGCTACGGCCCGACATTAACTCCTCCCATAAAATAGCTGAGCTTCTCGCGTGTGAAACCTTCGTACATGCCCTCCCTGACCACATCGCCCAACAAATAAGAAAACATACCTTCGAGGATATGGACACCCTGATTCAAATAGCGGAGCGTCATTGGGCAGCCTATAAATCGGGGCGGTCGGAACGGACTTCTCGCCGAACCCAACAGATACGTGGGGCAGTCCCTGAGCCCCCCCGACAAACTCCCGAACCTGCCGTTCGTAGAAGGGACAGACCAGCCGGTCCCCCTCGCTGTTTCAAGTGCGGGGAGATCGGACATCTGTCCCCGAACTGTGCCTACGAGCCTATGGATTGCTCGATAGTAAGGGGAGAAAGGTACTGTGCCACAGTGAATAACCCTCTGTCTCTTCCATATACAGGTGCAGTTATTATAAATGGCAGAAAGGTAAGGGCAATGTTTGACTCCGGGAGTAACATTTCCATTGTTGCTACCCGTTACGTATTACCGCAACAGTGGACTAATGGAAAAACTATTCTAAAGTGTATACATGGGGATATTAAATATTACAAAACAGCCAGGTGTGTAATATCTGTAGAATATAAAATAACCAGTATGGCTATGGCAGTATTACCCGATCCCCCTTTTCCAGTCATATTAGGAAGAGATTGGAATAAAATTAACAGCGGTAAGAACGTAACTGCATCTAATAAGAATTTGGGCTTAGTAATGGAGAATAATGCTCCGACTGCCTCCACGCCGTGTCCCTCAGTAGCACGGATCCATACGGGTACCCAGTGCGAAAGTTTTGATGTCCCATCGTCCTCTGCGGGAGCTGGTACAGTCGACGCAGAAGACGTAGAGACAGTAGCTCCTCCCATTGAAATAGAACAAGATCCCATTCAAGATTTAACGACACAATTTAGACTAACCCCGTCATCATTCAAAAGAGAACAATGGAATGATGATTCATTAAAAAATGCTAGAAATGCAATAGTATCTACTGACGGTTATACAAACCTAGATCCTATGCCACCGATGCCGTTCTTTGTAATTAAAAATGAATTATTATATCGAGTGGCAGAACACGAGGGTGAAGTGCGGGCTTTGTTGTTAATCCCACGTACGTTTCGGCGAAAAGTATGTGAATTAGCACATGCCCACCTTCTAGGAGCCCATCTAGGCTCCGATAAGACGTTGGAGAGAATAAAACTCAGATTTTTTTGGCTGGGAGTTAATGAGGAGGTCAGGCGATTTTGCGCTTCATGTCCGGAGTGTCAACTGCGCCAGATACCCAGAAGGTCTAAAGCTCCTCTTATTCCCCTTCCCCTTATTGATGTCCCGTTTGAACGAGTAGGTATAGATCTCGTTGGTCCCTTAGAACCCTCGTTAAAAGGCTTTAAATATATTTTAGTTTTAGTAGATTATGCCACTCGCTTTCCAGAGGCTGTTCCGTTGCGCTCAGCTAATTCAAAAAATATCGCACGGGAATTAGTAGGGATATTCGCGCGTGTTGGGATCCCCAAGGAGGTCTTAACAGATCAAGGGACTCCTTTCACTTCAGAAACGTTCAGGGAAGTGGCCAAATTACTCAGGATAAAACATCTAAAAACATCGGTTTATCATCCTCAAACTGATGGATTGGTTGAACGTTTTAACCAGACGTTAAAACAGATGTTACGCAAGGTAGTTAACGAGGACGGAAGAAACTGGGATCAGTTGCTTCCTCTCGTTTTGTTTGCCTACCGGGAAGTTCCTCAAACCTCAACAGGGTTTTCTCCTTTTGAATTATTATATGGAAGACAACCCAGGGGGATTTTGGACATGTTAAAAGAGGGTTGGGAGGAGGAGGTACTCCCTACCTCAAATATTCTCGAATATATCGCACAATTACGCGATAGACTAGAGAAAATCAGGCCTATCCTAAAAGAGAATTTAGAAAAAGCGCAAGCAGCACAGTCACGTTATTATAATAGAAACACCACCATTCGGGAATTTGTCCCGGGTGATCGTGTTATGGTATTAGTCCCAACATCCCATTATAAATTGTTAGCCCATTGGCAAGGACCTTATGAAATTAAAGAAAGAAAAGGTCTCGTCGACTATTTAGTTAAACAACCGAATCGTCGACCGAGTGAGAGAGTGTATCATATTAACTTGCTGAAACCGTGGAAGGAAAGGGAACCCGACCCCTCCTCCGGACAGCCTAGTTCACTTTTTATGTCCTGTGCCAAACTTAATTTTGGTTTCGATTTGACACCAGAACAAAGACAAGATCTCGAAAAGGCTATCTTGTCTGTACCTGAGGTGGTGGATGAATTACCTGGACGTACTGCGTTGATTGCGCATGATATTATTACGGACCCTGGAGTGATTGTCAGGGAGAGACCTTACAGACTCCCGGAGGCAAAGAAAGCGGAAGTAGAGTTGGAAATTAGACGAATGCTGGATTTAGGGGTTATCGAAGAAAGCTATAGCCCCTGGTCTAGTCCAATTGTTCTAGTTTCTAAACCCGATGGGTCTTGGAGGTTTTGTAATGACTTCCGACGACTCAATCAGGTCTCTAAGTTTGATGCGTATCCGATGCCACGAGTGGATGACCTGCTCGATCGACTAGGAAGCGCTCAATTCCTAACTACCCTTGACATGACAAAAGGGTATTGGCAAATTCCCTTAACGGATTCTGCAAAAGAAAAAAACGCATTTAGCACTCCCAGTGGACATTGGCAGTACAGGGTCCTTCCATTTGGTTTGCACGGGGCGCCAGCTACTTTCCACGTCTGGTAGACACACTGCTACGGCCCCACACTTCCTATTGTGCCGCCTACCTAGATGACGTCGTCATCTATTCCAGCACATGGAAGGATCATGTATGGCAGGTGAAAATGGTACTTTCCACACTAGCAGCAGCAGGGCTTCGTATTAATCCAAAGAAATGTTTCTTTGGATTGAGGGAAGCCAAATATTTGGGCTATCTGGTGGGGGGAGGTGTCGTGAAACCACAATGTCTTAAAATTGATGCCATCATAAATTGGCCCCGTCCGATAAATAAGCGGCAAGTACAAGCATTTTTGGGATTAGCTGGTTACTATCGTCGCTTTGTGCCACATTTCTCAGAAATTGCTACGCCCTTATCTAATTTGACAAAGAAACGGGCACCTATAAAAGTGGTATGGGATGATACAGTAGATAAAGCATTTAGTGACTTAAAATTGGCCCTTACGTCAGCACCTGTTTTAAAATCTCCTGACTTTTCTCTTCCTTTTGTTCTCCAGACCGATGCATCGGCCACAGGACTGGGTGCCGTGTTGAGCCAATGTATCGACGGTGCTGAACACCCCGTTATGTATCTGAGCCGGAAACTGCTGGACAGTGAGACAAAGTATGCTGCGGTGGAGCGAGAGGCCTTGGCGATTAAGTGGGCTATCACATCATTAAGGTACTACCTATTGGGGCGAGAGTTTACTCTGGTGACGGACCATGCCGCTTTACAGTGGATGTCCCTTCATCGGGAGTCGAATCCTCGTGTCACTAGGTGGTTTTTGGATCTTCAACCGTACCGTTTTAGCGTTACTTATCGTAGAGGTTCCTTGCAGGCCAACGCAGATGCTCTCTCCCGGGTTCACGACCTCTCGGTGCAGGTCGCCCGACCGGATGGGTCTGGGCTGAGGGGGGGGTCATGTCACACACGTGCGAGTTGGAGGCAGTCAAAGAGCCTAAAGGTGAG
>JANRMT010062808.1:41894143-41977247 GCA_026402145.1 Polypterus bichir lapradei | reverse complement strand
TGAAGCCGTTCAAAAGCTTGTAGATCATTGTTAAATGTGTGCTGAGAAACATGGGGACTATATTGGCTATAACTGAGATGTAATTAATTTGAAATGTCTTTAAAACAAATTTTTTAAAAAATGAAGGAAAAATTAACAACCCTCATATAGAGTTAAAAACAATTTGCATTAATTAGAAGTACATTGTGAACACAAAATACATTAGAGTAAATGCTCAAAATGAGTTTTATTAAAGCACAGCACAGCCGGTAGAGTCAGCACTGCTACCTCACAGCTTCAGGAGACTCCAGTCTGGTCGCTGTCTGGTCACTGTGTTTATGTTCATTCACATGTCACATATGAATTAGGTGGCTCTAAGTCTAAATTGGCCTTGTGTGAGTGTGCCTTGTCATGGTCTACTGTCTCATTTAGTTGTGCTGGATACTGCCAAAATATTCTTAATCTACCATTAACACTGAACTGCACACATCAGGTACAGGAAACAGATGGATAAAAAGTACATTGCCTGTTGAAGGTCAAGATATTTATGGCTTTCAGGATAGCAAAGAGTGTCACAAAAATAAATATGGCAGGTTACAATTAGTTATTAACCTCCTACTGTACTCAATAATCATGATAGAAATTTTAAACAGTTTTAGATTACATCTAAGGGGAACTGTTTTAATGAAATCTTGAGGAGGCCGCAGTGTAAATTAGGGCTCCATACTACAAATTGACCAAGGCCAGGACTTTATATGGAAGTCACAAAGGAGATGTCACATGGCAACAGAAAGATATGTTTTATTCTTTTTAATCTTAGTCACTGTCTTCTAATGCTTCTTGTGTTTATTCCTAATCTCTCTTTCTGTCTGTATTTCTTTTCTTTTCTACATGTTCACTACTCTCCTACTGTAATATGCATGTTTCCTTAAAGAACAATAGAAAAAATGAATGGGTTTAAAGGACAGTGGACATCTGGTGGATGTTTGTTAGATGCTAAGACCTGACAAATGTTGAAATTATAGTGGAACAATAATGTTCTCAGTTGTTCCTAGACAGGAATGTGTTCCTTTGCATTATTAATTCAACTATTAGGTCAATTTTTTATGATCTTTAAGGGAGTTTGAGTATTCATTGTTAAAGCTCTGCTCTTGGGAGACAGAGATTACATTGGCACCCTGAAACTTTTTTAATGTATTTTATAATGTTTCATCGCACCTCTTGTATCACATGTTGTCCACTTTAGCGCAACAATTCAGACATTATACTAAAGGAACAAGGAATGCTCCATTGGTTCTTTTTTTTAATAAAAGCACACCCTTCTTGTACTTACAGATTTGCACAGCAGTATAGAGATTTATTGCAAACAGAAGCTTATGTCTCCATGAAAATTGCACTCCCATGTGCATGACTTAAATCAGATTAAACTCAAATGTCGATTTTTAGTGCAAGGATAAGACCAAATGTATGAAAGCTGCTTGATTATTTTAATGTAGTCAATATTGTTTTTATTAGTGCTCCAAAATGTAGAGTATTTATTTATATAATGTGAACATTCAAGAACATTTGTTTTATTCTTATAAATCAGGAATTACATGTAACATAAACGTCACTATTTTTGTCACACGTCCAAAAGTTGTGTATGTTTGGCTAAACTCTAAATTGGCCCCCAGTGAATGTAGATGTGTTTGTGATGGAGACCTGTGATGGACTGGTGCCATGTATGCAGGAGGTTCTTGTGGTGGTGTGGCTGTGCTACTGCACCAACAACCATGAACACGATAAAATGTTCAGTCATTTATGACTGGCAAGAAGGATGGATGGATGGATGGATGGATGGATACATTTCTGTGGCTTCAAAAGGGTGTTTTGGCTCACTGGACTGAAACAAATTTGCAAGCATGTACTGTACATGTTAGTCTGTACCTTTCTAGTACAACATAATAATGCTATCACCGTAAAATAAAAGATTTTGATCTTCATTCATTTGTACATACAGTATAATCAAAAGTATTTTAACATGAAGCTGTTAAAACCTGAATGCTGCAGATTATACTGCTGAAAAAAATCAAGAAATTATAAATATTGTAGGATAAGAACAGGCACCCAGACCAGGGAGGATCATGGTTTATTACCTGGACAAGAAGCCAGACTAGAAAGACGAATGGATTGGCCAGTGGGGACAGAAAATATCTTTGTGTCTGGTCGGTATAAAATAAAAGACAGACCAGCAGAAACCAGCAGTAGGGAGCAGTTGAATCCTCCATACGTTAGGTGGAAATTGTCCTTACATGGGAATGCAGTCAGGACACCCACAGGGGTGCTTGGCATATGGAGTTCAGAAGTACAGCCCTTTCTGGATCCATTCATTCCAATAGAGGGTGCTGCTTGGGGGAGAACCTCTCTACTTTCATTATGACCTGGAAATGCGTACCAGATGATGTGGCATGGCCATGGAAGCATTCCGACGTCCAGCAACAAAGGAGGCCTGCTGCCACACCTGGATGAGTCAGAGTTGGGAGGCAGAAGACAACACTCAACTGCAGGAGTGAAGGAGGAAGAAGTGTATGTTATTATTCAATTATTGTATTATTGTGGCTGATTACTGGAATCAGGATTGGGAAGAAGTGCCTATTTATTTGATCCTAATAATGTGTATGTGGTTTGGAGTTCTCTGGCGCCCCTTTTGGTTACAATATGTAAATAAACACATTCCGCCTAAATACTAAGCAAAGTATATTTCAAGACTCAAAGGCGTACATAAAATTGGTGAATAACATGAAATAAAACTTTGCTAAAGCAGTGTCTTTGTAGTAAATGTTCATTTGTTTAGCCACAATAAACTATTATCTATCTATCTATCTATCTAGATAAACACCTTAACTGGTACAGTGTCCCTAAGGTGTACATGAATGAAGACTTCCTTTTACATTGTCCCAGAATGATGGCATTTTGCAGCTTTGGTTAAACTCCTTTATGATAATAAACAGTCTCCTTTTATTTCTATTTCAAGAAAGTGTGCAACTGTTCAACAGCACTCCTCAATGTCTCTGTAACATGTGAAGTGCTAAACTAAAAAGATTCCTGAAATTACACAGGCAAATCTTAGATGAGGGAAGTCTGTCGCCTGAACACGTGGAAAGCTAAGTCAGTATACTCTGACATTTCTTCTGGTTTATATAAGAATTCATTTTTATCTCGAGTTGCCCAATACTAATATTTTGCAATGTCCATAATTATTATGTAAATATATGTGTGTGAGTGCACTGGAGCACATCCATATTGTCTAAATAATGTCATTTTAAAATTTAGATTTAAAATTAATTTAAAACTAATTTAGAAAATTAGTTTCTTACATCACACCTTAGTTTGGACAGTCGTCTCGAAATAATTGCATTGGAATTTGAGTTTTCAGGAATTCAAACCATCACATGTCTGGCTTATCCATCCATCCATCCATCCTCTTCTGCTTATCTGAGGTCGGGTCGCAGGGGCAGTAGCTTGAGTAGAGATGCCCAGACTTCCCTCTCCCACTTCTTCTCGCCACTTCTTCTAGCTCTTCCGGGGGAATCCTGAGGAGTTCCCAGGCCAGCCAGGAGACACAGTCCCTCCAGTGTGTACTGGGTCTTCCCCGGGGCCTCCTCCCGGTTGGACGTGCCCGGAATACCTTACCAGGGATGCGTCCAGGAGGCATCCTGATCAGATGCCCGAGCCACCTCATCTGACTCCTCTCGATGCAGAGGAGCAGCGGCTCTACTCTGAGCCCCTCCCAGATGACTGAGCTTCTCACCCTATCTATAAGGGAAAGCCCGGACACCCTGCGGAGGAAACTCATTTCAGCCGCTTGTATTCGCAATCTCATTCTTTCGGTCACTACCCATAGCTCCTGACCATAGGTGAGGGTAGGAACATAGATCGACTGGTAAATTGAGAGCTTTGCCTTACAGCTCAGCTCCTTTTTCACCACGACAGACCGATGCAGAGCCCACATCACTGCGGACGGTGCACCGATTTGCCTGTCGATCTCATGCTCCATTCTTCCCTCACTCATGAACAAGACCCAGAGATACTTGAACTCCTCCACTTGAGGCAGGATCTCACTCCCAACCCTGAGAGGACACTCCATCCTTTTCCGGCTGAGGACCATGGTCTCGGATTTGGAGGTGCTGATTCCCATCCCAACCGCTTAAGCAGTGACCCAATCCTGAGTCCACCAAACCGGACCCCCTCAACGCCCTGGCTATGCCTACAAATTCTGTCCATAAAAGTTATGAACAGAATCGGTTACAAAGGGCAGCCCTGGCGGAGTCCAACTCTCACTGGAAACGGGTTCAACTTACTGCCAGCAATGCGGACGAAGCTCTGACACCGGTTGTACAGGGACCGAACAGCCCTTATCAGGGGGTCCGGTACCCCATACTACCGGAGCACCCCCAACAGGATTCCCCGAGGGACATGGTTGAACGCCTTTTCCAAGTCCACAAAACACATGTAGACTGGTTGGGCAAACTCCCATGCACCCTCCAGGACCCTGCTAAGGGTGTAGAGCTGGTCCACTGTTCCGCGACCAGGACGAAAACCACACTGTTCCTCCTGAATCCGAGGTTCGATTATCCGACGGTCCCTCATCTCCAGGACCCCCGAATAGACTTTTCCAGGGAGGCTAAGGAGTGTGATCCTTCTGTAGTTGGAACACACCCTCCGGTCCTCCTTCTTAAAGAGGGGGACCACCACCCCGGTCTGCCAATCCAGAGGTACTGTCCCTGAAGTCCATGCGATGTTGCAGAGGCGTGTCAACCAAGACAGTCCTACAACATCCAGAGCCTTGAGGAACTCTGGGCGTATTTCATCCACCCCCGGCGTCCTTGCCACCAAGGAGTTTTTTGACCACCTCGGTGTCCTCAGTCCCAGAGATGGGGAAGCTTCACCTCCAAGTCCCCAGGCTCTGTTTCCTCATAGGAAGGCATGTTACTGGGATTGAGGAGGTCTTCAAAGTACTTCCCCCCTGACCCACAACGTCCCGAGTCGAGGTCATCAGCGCACCATCCCCATCATATACAGTGTTGACACTGCACTGCTTCCCAGTGGCGTAGCTCGAGTTCGTGCTGCTCGGGGCGGGATGGGGCTTCAATTTGCCACCCTCCAACATATCTGAATATGTTAAACTATTCAAATAGAAAATTAAAATGTCGTATAGAGAAAAATTAAGATACATTTTGCATAGATTTATTCATATATAAAGAAACAGCAATAATTTTTTATATACATTTATAAGCATCAACTAGACAAGAATATAGTATAGACGCACTGATAAGCCGTGTTCTAATTATTAGTTTAATATGATTACGCTACGAAAACCAGAACCAAAGTAGGGTACAAGTGATAGGTGGGGATGTTTTCTGTGCAGAGCAAGAACGCATTCGGATTAATAACGAAACGAAATTATAAATTGTAAATTAGTTGTTTATCTTCCTAGAAATTATTATCGGTGTAATGTTTATGTTTATTTTTGTCATTGCCTCATACGTTTCAGCTGCTGTGTCTGATGCAGAAGGACAGTCTAAACATTATTTTTGAAGCATTTGTGGATAAAAATCAGAGAATTTGACTTTTTTCATACATGAGTGATATTTTTCCGAACCCTGCCTTTTACACATGAATCGGCCTTGTGGCCAATAATGCCGCCCCCAAAAATGTGCCGCCCGGGGCGGACCGCCCCCTCCGCCCCCCCCCAGCTACGCCACTGCTGCTTCCCCCTCCTGAGACGCCGGATGGTGGACCAGAATCTCCTTGAAGCCGTCCGAAAGTCATTCTCCATGGCCTCCCCAAACTCCTCCCATGCCCAAGTTTTTGCCTCAGCAACCACCAAAGCCACATTCCACTTGGCCTGACAGTACTTATCAGCTGCCTCCAGAGTCCCACAGGACAAAAGGGTCCGGTAGGACTCTTTCTTCAGCTTGATGGCATCCCTCACCGCCAGTGTCCAACAACGGGTTTGGGGATTGCCGCCACGACAGGCATCAACCACCTTACGGTCACAGCTCTGGTCAGCTGCCTCAAGAATAGAGGCACAGAACATGGCCCATTCGGACTCAATGTCTCCCACCTCCCTCAGAACGTGGTCGAAGTTCTGCTGGAGGTGGGAGTTGAAGCTACTTCTGATAGGGGACTCTGCCAGATGTTCCCAGCAGACCCTCACAACACGTCTTCCCCCACCATCGAAGCCTACTCACCACCAGGTGGTGATCAATTGACAGCTCCGCCCCTCTCTTTACCCGAGTGTCCAAGACATGTGGCTGCAAGTCCGACAACACAACCACAAAGTCGATCATCGAACTGAGGCCTAGGGTGTCCTGGTGCCAAGTGCACATATGAACACCCCTATGCTTGAACATGGTGTTCATTATGGACAATCCGTGATGAGCACAGAAGTCCAATAGCAAAACACCACTCGGGTTCAGATCAGGGGGGCCATTCCTCCCAATCACACCCTTCCAGGTCTCACTGTCATTGCCGACATGAGCATTGAAGTCTCCCAGCAGAACGAGGGAGTCCCCAGAAGGTATGCCTTCTAACATCCCCTCCAGGGACACCAAAAAGGGTGGGTATTCCAAACTGCTGTTCGGCGCATACGCACAAACAACAGTCAGGACCCTTCCCCCCCACCCGAAGGCAGAGGGAGGCTACCCTCTTGTCCACCAGGGTAAACCCGAATGAATAGGCTCCAAGTTGGGGGGCAATAAGTATGCCAAGGAGCACAACTCCAGAGTGGTAGAGAGTCCAGCCCTTCTCAAGGAGATTGGTTCCAGAGTCCAAGCTGTGCGTCGAGGTGGGCCCGACTATATCTAGCCGGAACCTCTCAACCTCGCGCACTAGCTCAGGCTCCTTCCCCTTCAGAGAGGTGACATTCCACGTCCCAAGAGCCAGCTTCTGTAGCCGAGGATCGGACCACCAAGGTCCCCGCCTTCGGCCACCACCCTTAAAAATTTTACTTAAAATGTAAAAAGCTTAAAAAAATCTGTAAGTTTCTTACAAGAAAAATTGAAAATAAATTTGTCAGCATTTGACTGTGATTGAAAACCATTTGACATGATAAATACAATTGGTTGAATCCTCATACTGTCCTTTGCTAGTTTATCCATTTTTTTCTGTATTCTGAACAGACCCCAAATAGAATCTTCTAATTTACTTGCACACTGGTACCTTTGTTCCACTTATATAAGTCGTGGAACGAGCCTTAGACACAGACAGGAAGACATGGTAAATTCACCACCACACGTTTATTTACAACTATATTTACAATAATAAGTGCCACACAACCCACAAAGTCCAGGCCAACACCACACTATACCTCTTCTTCAGGCCACCTCCTTCTCTCTCCTCCAGACCTTGTCCTCTTCCACCCGACTCCAGCCTCGAATGAAGGGAGGCAGCCCCTTTTATAATCACCCGGATATGCTCCAGAGGTTTCCCGGCAATCTTCCACCGACACACCCCAGTGTGGCGGAAGTGCCGGCTGCATCCCCAGAAGCACTCAGGGTGTCCCTGCTTTTCTTCTCCCCAGCACTTCTGGGTGTGGTGGAAGTGCTGCGGTTCAGGGTCCCCAAGGCATCGGGGCGCCCCTAGGCAGTGACCACGGGCCCCTGCAGGGCTAAGCTTCAAAGCCCTGTACCCGTGGCCACCAAAGGCACCAGGGTGATCGCCCCCACATGGTCTGAGGGAGGCGTAAGCCCTCCTCCGGTCCTCTGAGGCGTCCTGGCTGGGTCGCCCCCCCCCCCCCCAGCCATCAGAATAGCATAGAATATTCTTGACTTTCACAGAGAAGTCTTGGTTTTGTACAGTGACTTAGCTTATTACTAATCTTGAGACTCGCTTTTCCATTCCTACACTCCTCACATATCCATCTGCCTTGAAGGTGCACACACAGTAACAATCAAACAGCAGCAGACAGCCCCTGCATATCTGTGAAAAACCTGAGGGAAGAGCACTTGACGAAATCCTGAATGCACCTTCAGAATTTACAGTTTGAATGTTAAATAGAAACGTATGTACTTTGAGCAAACCTTTCTGAACACAGAGTTCCAAGAACAAGAGCCACATCAACTTAGAAGTGTGGTTTCATCTTCATTTCTTTAGAATCCTAGACAGACAGCTATTGATTACCATGCAGTATTTTCACTAGGCTACATAGAACTCAGCTTATGAAGTTTGTTTTTGTTTGTTTCCTTTTTCTCATTTTTTGGAGGCTAAAGTAATTATTCAATTGTGAAAAAATTAACAACTTTAAAATTAGTGTTTTTCTGAATAGAATGGTTTAAAAAAGCACTTGAAGTGTTGCCAGGAAGCTGAGGGTAGTTAACAACCGGCTTAGCTAACCTCACTGTCTTTATTTAAGGGAAATAGAAAAAGGCATCACTATTGTAATGAATTGTTTATTTCTTTGAATTAGATATGGTTATTTATAAAGCGCCTCTGTTGAAACAACACCATGACTTGTCACATTTTGTTTTGTGTGTTCACTTCACAACGGCCATGTATGATAGCATCCATCCATTTTCTAACATTCAATTCAAGGCCTTTTCTAGCAGCGTTAGACTCACAGTGGGCAGAATGGCAGGCGTTCTTAGAGTCACAAATAACCAGAACTTATAAATTCATCAAAGGTCACACTCACACATACACCTACAAATATACTGGGCCAGTTTAGAGCCTAATACAATTTTGGAATGAAAGATTAGAGTACCCATAGAAAAACTTCACACAGCAACAGGGAGAAAAAGCAGACGGTGATATTAGAGTATATCTTACCATATAAGATGTACAGTACCAAAGAATTAATGAATTGCCATTTTTATTAGCCTTGCAACAGTGGCACAATATAGTATGCATAATTTATATCACACTGTTCTGGTCTGTTATGGTTTCCATGTAATATTTTGACTAAACATTAAATGAATGTGCATTAAAATATTGCACTGCAAGTTCTATCTATCTATCTAACTCTATCTATCTAACTCTATCTCTCTATCTCTATCTCTATCTATCTATCAAATATAACCTGTTAAAAGTGAACGTAAACTCTTAGAATTTTTCCTTTCCCTGTATTTTCAGCAATGATATCTAAGAAGTATGCATCTGGAATGTTACAAATATACTTTTGCTCTAAAATACTAATGACATATATACATGGAGAAAGTAACAAAGAGCCTGAGTCTTGGTTCTGTTTCCAGAATGCAAAAGGCATTTTAAATTAAGTTAGAAATGTATGTACATTTTAGAAAGTATGAGCTTAGAAAGCTGTACAAGGTGAGAAAGTTTAAATTGGCTTTGCAAATCTTATCTGTTATAGTGAGAATAATGCCTTGCTGGCAGCAGTGTGTTGTTTCTTGACCTTTTAGTATTATGGTCTCTACAGTAGTTGACAAGAGTAGTATTTCAAAATGAGCTGCACTGCAATAAGCATCATTTCTAATTTTCATAACATAATATCCTCAAACCTGCCTCGGCCAGGTCACAATCACAGAGAACCAGAGCCTAACAACATCAAGCACAAGGCAGTAACCAACAATGGATGAGTCACCAGTACATCACAGGACCCACTCTCACACAAAACCTCACTGGTTCAGTTTAGAGATCCCAGTTCACCTAAACTGCATGTCTTTGAGGGTGTAAGAGGAAAACTGGAGTAGCTGAAGGAAATCCATATGGACACGAGAAGAATGACCAAACTACACTCAGACAAAGGAAGGGCTGCAGGATTCAAACCACCATGCTAGCTCCATGATGCTCCATAAGACAGCATGCACTGTTTAACATGGCATCGTTGTGCTGCCCTCTTAATTTTCAAGTAATGAAAAAAAGTTAATGTGGCAAGTTAAATTTCTTTCAGGGCAGTTTGTATGATTCATTCATATTTCCCTATATAAGCCTTTACAGGTCTTGATATCAACATCACAAACCGATTACTGGAAAAGTTAATGAACAGGTAAACACATATACATTTCTTTTAAAAATGCAGTTAACAGCAGAAACACAAATTACAAATCCTGTCTTCACAGGTAGCAGGTTCTTAGAGTTGTGGTCCATTGGTGCACAGGCTGTAGAGAGTGGTGCATACACTGTAGTCTGCAAGCTGACAGACAACTTTTGTATAGTCTATAAAGAGAAAGGGATAACCAACCCTCCCCCAAATAAGTACTGGAGTTGAAAGATATATAAATTGCTTTACTAAGTCCAGTTGTACCCATAGCGCCACACAGTGGCAGAAGCAGAAAAACAAAATAACTAGTGGTTCCCCTTGGAGGTCCAAAAGTGCTCTGACATGCATAGAATATATCAAAGAGTAGGAGTGGTGGTCACCCTCAGAAGTGCAAAAGCTCAGGGAAAGGACAGAATGATTTTCTAAATATGGGTTAGTAAATGTGTCAAAGTGACGGCACACAGACATTAATTACGGGGAAGTGATGAAGTGCCAGTCCCGGGGCACGCTTCAAGCTCTGGCACTACACCATTTTCTTCAGTAGATCAATGGACCAGCGATTTTTTCAGATCATGCTATATTTTATTATAACATCTCCATATATATAATCCAATGTCTGTCTGTATGTCTGTCCACTTTTCACGACAGAACTACTTAACGGGTTTAGATTGGGTTTTTTTTCTATAATTTGCTTGAACATTCTGGTTGATTTTGCGACTTTTCTCATCCTGTTAAGAATCATGGTTAGCTTGCAGGAGCGATATATTTGCACTAATCTGAGAGAGACACAGCCCACCGATCGGTGGGACATCAGGAGTAAGGAGCAGAGCAGGGCCCTCCTCACTGTCCTGTTTCACTTCTACGCAGGCGAAGCCACTGGGGATGTCTACTTATAAATAAGCCTATAACTCAGTGATAGTAGCCATTTACTTTTAGCTCTACAGACTAATATGGTGAAAAATATCTTTACTGTATTATGTCCCCTTACCAGTGAAAGGTAATTGTTAAGCCAATTGGAAAATACCTGCTTTACACACTCCAGGAAAACTATAAAACTATGCTTTTATGAAACTATAACTCCTAAAAATGTGAAATTGTGGCAGAGTAAAATGAAGCTGTTCAAATTTAGAAAGACAACTATTAGCAATGACAGGTAATACTTTTATTTATATTTACCTTGAGCTCAAAAAAATTCTCATAACCTTTTATTGATAGCACTAACTACTAAAACCCAAGTAAAATGAGCTAAAATCGAAATAATCAATGTAGACCTCAGCTCTAACATTTGTAGTCCACAGGCAATGCAGTGACTCTGTTATATGCCATTTTGAATTGGATTTATCAAAGCAGTGTTAGTGTTTGTGATACGCCATTTGTTGGAATGACAAATGCAATACATTTTATTATTAAAAATGTTTGTGATGTACCATTTTTTGGAAGAACAGAGATCTAGCAACTGGACAGACACATATACACATATTCTTTTATTAAGATGGATGTGTTGAGATTAAGGACAGACATTAGAAGTATCGTCACTCAACAAGTTAACTTTTATTTTCAGGGCCCCTTCTAATTTTTCTGAGCATCTGCACCACTGGAAAGTGAAATAATTAAAATGCCAGATATCACAATTAATAGCAAAAAAAAGTCTGTGTTTAAGTTATTGAAATGAAGTAAGAAGTACATTTTGAGTAAATGTTTTACCAGTTTAAGATCTTGGGGCCAAGCCTGAGCTTACAAATTACAGCAAATGAAGAGTCATGCTATTATATCCACTTCTTTCAAAATGTCATTCTGCAAAATATTGTAAACCCAATACAATCTAATAGATAATGAAAACAGGTTCACCCAAAAAGGTTTAAATTTAGAATGATTGAGTCACTATAAATTAATCAGATTCTATAAAGAAAAAGATTACAAGCACTCACTTGGACCTAACATTTTATTTCCTGAAGCACTCTAGGAGCTGGCAGCACATTGTCCACTACATTATTCAGTCAAACTCAAAATCAATTTTCCAAAATTCAGGATTTATAACACAGGAATCTAGATAAACAGGCCCCATTATAAGTTGCCTTAACTATGCTTTTACATTAAATGGTTACATTTTATTAGTGTTACACAGGGCGTGCTTCTGAAGCCATTTTATTTTTTTACAATTGTCGGATTGCATGCTTAAAATGTCTTCATTTTTGAGTGGCCCTTTAGGTTACAGTAAACCCTCGTTTATTGTGGTTGATCCGTTCCAGACTCAACCGCGATAAATGAATTTCCACGAAGTAGGATTCTTTATTTATAAATTGAATATTTTTGCAGTTAGAGCATAGAAAACCTGTTTACGACCTTCTAAATACGTTTTTTAACATTATTAGAGCCCTCTAGACATGAAATAACACCCTTTAGTCAAAAGTTTAAACTGTGCTCCATGACAAGACAGAGATGACAGTTCCGTCTCACGATTAAAAGAATGCAAACATATCTTCCTATTCAAAGAAGTGTACGTCAGCAGCAGAGAATGTCTCAGAGAGAGAGAGAGAGACAGAGAGAGAGAAAAGCTAACAATCAAAAATCAATAGGGCTGTTCGGGCTTTTAACTATGCGAAGCACCGCCGGACAAAGCAGCCACAAGGAAGGGAGCAATGTGAAGGTAGTCTTTCAGCATTTTTTAGAGGAGCGTGCGTAGCCTCTAGGCCAGTGTGCGAACAGCCCCTCTGCTCACACCCCCTCCGTCAGGAGTAGAGAATGTCAGAGAGAGAGAGAGAGAGAGACAGAGACAAGCAAACAATCAAAAATCAATAGGTGCTGTTAGAGCTTTTAAGTATGCGAAGCACCGCACGGGAAGCATGTTGTATATCATTGAGGAGTTTTATTTAATACATAATACGTGCTCTGATTGGGTACCTTCTCAGCCATCCACCAATAACGTCCCTTGTATGAAATCAACTGGGCAAACCAACTGAGGAAGCACGTACCATAAATTGAAAGACCCATTGTCCGCAGAAATCCGCGAACCTGCAAAAAATCCGTGATGTATATTTAGATATGCTTACATTTAATATCCGCGATGGAGTGAAGCCACGAAAGTTGAAGCGCGATATATCGAGGGATTTCTGTATTCCCAAAAAATTTGCCCTACCAAGAGAAGTGTGTCTGATGCATAACTGTAAGCTGAATTTCAGCATATTTTGCACAAATTGTTGAATGATTAATAAAAATATTACCTGCGATATTTATAAAGAGGTCTCTTTCCCAGCAGTGAGCACTGTAATAATAAATGAAGTGTAAAAATACTGTCAGCGCTCTCATTACTAGTTCAGATATTCTCAAGTATAAACATTGATGCATAATTTGATTACCTGGACAAATTCTTGAATAAAGTTACTAAGTTTTAAGCAGAAAAATATTTGTGATGAGGAACTTCCATATCTGCAACAGAGTTGCTCAAAGGGTGACAAGGACATTATTAATTTAAAGATCTCTAAAAGCTGAGATACCTAACGATTTCCATAAATTAAATGCTGTGTAACTGAAGAAGAGGTGAAATGCAAAATTATCCCTTAATGGAGTTGCAAACAATATTGCCTCTGCCTGTATTTCCCACATTGGTTCTATATTTTAATGAACAAATCACAATCTGATTACAAATATATTGACAATAATTATTATTAACAGAGCACAGAGCAAGGCAAACAAGAAGGAGTTTATACAAGATTGTCTTTCCAGAACTGACCAAGTAGGTTAATTCTACCTCTCCCCATTATCTAAAATTATGAACGTAGTTAAATGTGAATGTATTGGAAGTCAGAAAGCACCGTGCCACCTTCTGATTTTAGTCTATGCAGTATGTCACATACTGTATGCACGTCTGTGGACCATCCTCCGCTCTCATCTGAAGCAGGTACTACCACCCCGTGTGGAGAGGGGGCACTCCCGCTAACCTCCTCCTCTTTTCTTCCTTCCATAGCACTGAGTACATACTCAGTAAGGGGAACTGGCTCCACCCCTTCCAGTCTCCCGCCGAGTCGTTGCTGCAGGAAGGAGACAGCCCATTGTGAACAGATAGCACTGTAGAATGGAGCTCCCTTTCACTTCAACAGAACAATGTTATTAGAGCCAGATGGTTCTCCTTATTTTTCTATTTGTAGTGGCATACATCACAGCCTTTTTTCATTATTTTGTGACTGAATTAAACTGGGAAGCCCGGGTTGGCTCCCCAACATTTACCTGTGGGAACCTGCATTGCTTTATTTGACCACAAGTGTCATCTTTTAAATACGTTTTTTTGCATTCCATATAAGCAAGATTACACTAGAATGCGATTTGTTTTAAAGAATTTGTTAATAAATATAGTAATACTTTGACTTTCTGGAGGATATCCATATCAACTATGTTCACCAGAGAGATCTGAAGAGTTGACCATCTATTATTATGTTGTTTAATAACTTCCATCAAACTGCAAAAACTGTTTAAATAAGATCTTTGAATTTCTTTGTAACTGAAACATCCAAAAACTGAACTTTTCTGAGAATATCGGTATAATGCACTCGAACATAGCATAGTACACTAGTGATTTAACTGAAAAAAGTCACTTTTATCCAAATTAATTTTAAACCCATAAATCTTGGAGTTCTCCTCCAACTTATTTTCTGCACATTCCAACCCTAGTCATGCTGAAATTGACCCCTTCTTATTTAATTTGAGCATATCTAGATTCTTCAAAGATAAAGTTTTTACTCAAGATGTCCCATTACCATTATTGAAATTAAAGAGGCTTTGGACTCTGTGCAATCTCTGAAACCATCACAGCCAGATGGGATACCACCTGAACATTTGTCAGTATTCTGTAAGTAATTATCAGGACCTTTATTTCAAATTCTCTGTTATCTCCTTCACTCAAATGAATGACACAGCAGCACATGATTTGTCTTTAGTAAGGGCAGAAGATCAGTAAAAGGAATAACATGTACTGTATATATTCACGTTTAAGTTCTCCCGTGGATAAGTCGGGGCTTACCGTATAATTTCCGGTAATTTATGATGTCGGTTGTATAAGTCGAATGCGGAAAACTCACACTGTTATTCCACGAGATTATGATATGCTAACACCCACCTGAGAAACCAACCACAGAGCACACTGCTTTCCCTTTCTATGTATTGTGCCTACGTGACCACACGGTAATACCCGAACTATTCCGAAACGACGTTTGCACTGATTTGTGTTTTTTTGTATCTCACACCCTCATACACCTTTATCATAAGAGAATCTCTTTACTACAATGGAGCGTACGATCAGAAGAAAATATGAATCAGGTTTTAAATTAAAAGTTGTTGAAATGGCGAAAGAAATTGGTAACTTTGCTGTTGCAACAAAATTCGATGTGTCTGAGAAACTGATGTGAGTTTGAGGAAGCAAGAAGATGTAAAAAAAAGTATATAAAAATTTAAGTGTCAAATTTTTGAACAGTCAGGGGTCTGATTTTATGATCGATATATGCAGTATTTTATTCATTCAAAAACATGCTGCTGCCATCCTTGTATCCTACTTTTCTCTACTATGTTCTCAAGTTTTGTTTTGTTTTGCTAAGTAATTCAAACCTTTGACATAGATCATTTTTTAATGTAATGTAAGAAAATAGTTTTGAAAGATGCTGATCTGAATAAAAGTAAAATACGACAGAGCAAGACACATGGAATAGAAAATGGACAGATAAGCAAAGATTAGGGATGGGTACCTGCTTAAGAACTTGGGAATCTGCTCAAGGTCCACTCTTTCCAGCAGTCAAGCAAAAGGAGATTTTTTTCAACATAAAGTAATGCATACCAAATATCAATAATTTGTACGTATCTACTTTGTAATGCCAGGTTTGGGATGAGATCTGGAAATTGATGACTTATAAGGAATATGCTTTTATTACTCCAATTTTGAAGTCAGTCCCCTCCAGAATTCCAAAAAAGCAAAGAAATTTGAGAAACAAATGGTGCTTTGCCACAAGCAAAATTTGTGCCATAGGCGCATATATTTTCATTTTATCTGTAGTCGTCTTGTCCATGTACAAAAGCATTGTAAAATGTGTTCTGGTGTAAAGCATGGACAATGCAGTGTAGCTGGAGAAAACCTGCACACACTTCAGATGCACTTCTCAGATCCATTGGCCTGGGTATGTGGTCTGTGGTGATCCTCAAGAAAGGATCCTAGATTGAATCCGCTTATGGAGCTGGGAAAAGTCAGCAAAGATGGTGTTACCTCTGACCCCAAATGAGCAGTACGAGGTGGAATGTGAAGGCAGTACACAAGGCAAATGAGAGCTTGTGGAGCCACATGGAAGGAGCTATGGAAGATTGGGGTGGCTTTGGAGAGCCGCTGAAGAATAACCCTTAGGGAGCAATATTTCTTGCTTTCCATCCCAGCAAACTTTAAAAACCAAAATGTAATGATTTTTACATGTTGTAATTGCAGAATCACATGCAAAAAAATGTAATTTTGTAAAATTGGATGCAAAAAATTGCTGCAATTTTGCTCATCGCTAATCATAAAAGCAAACTGTAAGTCAAATGAGAACGAACAGTACAGTCCATCAGGTTTGTTTGGTAGAGCTAATAACTTCCTTGTCTCAATATCTCATCCAGACACTTTAGAATTGCCACATTTCCACCTCAACTACATGACTTGGTCATTGATTCCAGATGTCCACAAACGTTTGAATGAATGCATCTAAAATTATTTTTTCACGTGATGTCATTCGCTTTTCAAATGAATATAAATTCTTCTGGGTTAATTCAATGCTTTCAATGCTTTTGAGTATTTTGAATACATGGATTAGTTCCCTATACAGTGGAACCTCGGTTCACGAACATCTCGGTACACGTACAACTCGGTCCACGACCAAAAAGTTCGCCAATCTTTTGCCTCGGTTCACGACCACACGCTCGGTATACGAACAAGCCAGTTTCCCTTTTCCCTTTCGGTTTGTGTGCGCCGATGTGTTGCATTGTTCTCGGTCAGATGTGCCTGCCTGCCTGCCTGCACGTGAGAGAGAGAGCGAGCGCGTGCGTGCGTGCTGCTGACAGAGAGGGGGAGGGTGCGTGCTGCTGAGAGAGAGAGAGAGAGAGAGAGAGTGAGCCTGCTCCTGCAGCTGAGCAGGGAGCCTGGGTGTTTTGTGTCAGTGTTATTCAATGTTTTTACATTAGTTTACTATTACACTGTGCATTCTGTGGTGTAATTAACTATATTTGTGCTTAATCTTTACATATTTTTACATATTTACATACAGTTTGTACGGTCTGGAACGGATTAATTGTATTTACATACAATCCTATGGGGGAAATTGCTTCGGTTCACGACCAACTCGGTTTACGACCAGAGTTTTGGAACAAATTATGGTCGTGAACCGAGGTTCCACTGTACAGTCCAATGCTAGATGATACACTATCACTATAAAAAAAGCTCCACAGTTGGTGAATTCTTCAAGGAAAGCACATCCTTCAGTATAGTAGGAGATTAGTAGGCCTAAGTAGTGTTGTGATGCTTTTTGAAAGTGTGTCTGTTCCAGGGAATCTTGAACATCACTACAGTGGGAGAAATTTGTATGATCGTGGAAAGCTCATTCCACTGCTTGCAAGCTAATTCCTGGGAAACATCATCCATTTTAACTTATCTGGTGCATAGGCCTGCAAAATAACTATTGGTCTAGTAGTTGTCACTAGAAGTCAATGAAGCGAGAAAAGTAGAGGAGCAGTGCATTCGAAGTAGGGAACAGTACACGAGATTCGGGATGACTTGGAGAGCTGGCTAACAGACACCAGGGACTTTGGCAGGGGAAAGAGAAAACAAAAGCTTGAGCAGTAAGCTGAGTAACCCAGGCTAATAAGAGTGGATAGATCTTCTAAATATTATGAAAGAAGAAGTGACAGACCCTGGACAAAACCTCTCTTTCACTTGATGTTTTTAAGATCAGAATTCTATGTACAGGAAGGAAATGTACTGATCTTTTTTTTTTCTTTTTAAACTGGAGCTCTTGTGGTTCCTGACTTTGCATTTGACAAGCCACTTCTCTGTTTTACTCTTTGTAATGCATTAATTCTTTCATCTGAAGTGTGAAGTTGCCAAGATGCAATTGCACCTGTTTACAACCAGTCAGATGGTATCATTGCTCTTTTGTATGCAGTGGCCCACTCACCATTCCGGAAAACACTGACCGCCTTATCATTTGTGTGAAAGTTTGTTTGTTTTACTTTCTGCTTTGCTGCTTCTTGAGTGTCTAAATTATCACATTTCTGGAGTTTGAATAATAAATTGCTTTTAATATGGCAATGATGGCCGTTCAAAAAACATTTTTCTGAATATTATACAAGGGTATTGCTTTCTCCTTATTTCAGAAAAATGCAAAAAGTTAGATTTAAAGTCACATTTCCACATTTCTCATTAGGTATTAGGACATCTAAACATCGTCTACTTCTTTTACTTTTTTAATAATTGCAGGTTCAGAGAGCTTAAAGGCTATCTTTGTGGCAACAGGCACATGGTGCAATAAAAGATTAAGCCAAGACAAACATGTTAGCATGTGTGTGGACTGTGGGACGAAGCTGAAATTTGGATGCAATGTGGATTTAATTATTTGTATTTTAAAGGGCAAAGAAAACCACAAATAAGAAAATTAACACTTATTCAACTTACGTAGCAACTACAGCAAAAGAAACCCTTCTGACAATGGAAAAATGAGATAGCATCACACCAAAAAATAAACACTCCAGCTTGTAAGTGAACTGAACTGGAATCCAAGAGCTGCGAGACAGCCATGTTTGGATCAAATGCGGACTGGAAGCAAGGTTGCCGTGTCAGTCAAGACCTCTGTCTCACTGTGTGAATTTGAACAAGTCACTTAACCTTCCTATGCAGCACTTGCACAAATACCTAAAAAACAATAATCTCATGCTTCTCTACATACGAAGCACAATGCTTTAGTTTTCATTATAGAATATGGAGGAGGCCAATACAGCCACACTGTTTATGGAACTTGACCTTGTTGGTGACTGCTACTCTATCTGCAGTTAGCGAAAAGGCATAACGTGGTTACAGTAACTGTAGCCCTTTAGTGACAAGCTGTAAATTCTGACATGACTCTTTAGGCACCACTGTTTTCTGGCTGCAGCTGTTACTCTGCTCAAACTGTGTCAGCTTTCACCAGACCAATTCATCAATAATCTGCCACTATTGGAAATAAAAAGGGTCAAGTTTTTGGAGCAGGCCAATGTAGCTTCTCTTCTTGAAACAAAACTGTTCACTATTCATTCATTTCAACATTTTAGGCTGTATTTTTCAGTATTTTTCTTCATACAAAAAAAAAAACATTCTGTATGTATACTGGGAAGGGACCTCATTCCTAAAGTAATAGTCTTCATATTAAAATGCATTTCCCCTTTTCTGCTAATTGCACAATTAAAACTGGGTTAATAAAACTCTTTGAAATTAATTTATAAAAAAAGATCTACTTGTCATATAAGGTAATAATTCTCTTAGCAGCCCTACCATTGTATAGAGGGGTGGCAATTCATTTTCACAGAAGGAACTGTAATATGGAAACCTGCATCACCTGAATGCTACAAGAAGTTATAAGCAGTTAAACAAAGTTGTTAAGAAAATATGTCAAAAGCAGGTAGGCACTGCTCTCTTCCAATTCCTTATTTTTTCGGTTCCTTTTTATTTTATACTAGCTGTGTAAGCCTGGGCTCCTAGAAACCATGGATTCTGTCACTTCAATCAATCAATCGCATCGGTTATGCATTAGTGGCTAAGTGAGGTTCTCTTTTCTCTGCAGTTTCGTTTTGCAGACGTGCTCGCCTCCATTATCTATCAGCGGCTACGCGAGTTTCGCTCTCTACTCGGAGGTTTCGTTTTTCCAATGTGCTCACCTCGCTTGTGTATTAGCAGCTAAGTGAGTTTTTTTTCTCGGCGGTTTCACTTTGGTGATAGACTCGCTTTCTTTGAGCTCTATGCTGTAGCCTCGCACTTCCAAGCTGGACAGACAGAATCAACAGAATCAGACAAACACATACACATCCATGTGTAGGTGTTTATATATAAGACTGGAAGGGAGAAGCCATTTGTGTCGCTTTCAGTATGGTATTCAAATCAGTTTACCCACCTGTTATGTGTATAATTAAAACTGGATTAATGATCTCTAGGCTGGTAACTCAAAGGCTGTCGGTTCGAATCCTTGGCAGTGACAGAAGGAATGCTACTCCGATAGACCCTTAGGCAAGGCCCTTAATCTGCAGTTGCTCCAGGGGCGCTGTACAAATAGCTGACACTGCACACTAAATGACAATATGATATATAAAGGATTGAAAATCACTAAAACAAATAAAAATAAAACTGTTTTAGGATGCGGACTGCTGCCACTCAAACATGTAGCCCCACCCAGCCTGCTCCAAGACACTCATCTTGCTCCGCCCATTCTATATAACTCACTTCAGTCCTGCCTGTGAAGGTCTTGTTGCACTCTGCTAAAGTATCTTCTCACAAACTCAATAATGGGCACAGAGTAATTTATAACTTCATGCAACACAAGACAGTATTTTCTTTAGCCTAAAAATGCATAAAATATTTATTTTTGCTTTCAAAAATGAATAATATATTTTTGCAGTTGGCTTTGTGTAGATCTGATGAGTGGGTCCTTTGGGTCTGGAGGCCTCCTCCACTGTCTCACAGGGCACCCCCTACAACATTGCTGACATGCTTCGCTCGATTCATGTAACATACAATAGAAACGGATTTCCATCTCATTTCTGCATCTACAGTATGTCTTCTCCCTTCATTATGAAATGCTGTCAAAAAAGCCCAGTAGTAAACGCTACAATTTTCAGTTTATACTGACACTCAGTCAGCTAGTTATTTCCCCATTTCCACACTACTCAGGACAATAAAAACCAATCAGCACACATAATTATTTAGATAGACAGAAATACTTTTATAATCCCCAAGGGGAAATTCACATACTCCAGCAGCTGCATACTGATAAAAACAATTAATTAAATAGTGATAAAAATGTAGTGCAAGTTAAAAAATGCAAGGTGGAGCGTGCGAGGCAGGTATAACAGTCTATAATCTTGTGTAGTGTTATCATTTACCCCCCGCCCCCCTGGGTGGAACTGAAGAGGCACATAGTGTGGGGGAGGAACGATCTCCTCAGTCTGTCAGTGGAGCAGGACAGTGACAGCAGTCTCTCGCTGAAGCTGCTCCTCTGACTGGAGATGACACTGTTCAGTTGATGCAGTGGATTCTCCATGATTAACAGGAGCCTGCTCAGCGCCTGTCGCTCTGCCACGGATGTCAAACTGTTCAGCTCCATGCCTAGAATAGAGCCTGCCTTCCTCACCAGTTTGTCTAGGCGTGAGGTGTCCCTCTTCTTTTTGCTGCCTCCCCAGCACACCACCGCGTAGAAGAGGGCACTCGCCACAACCGTCTGATAGAACATCTGCAGCATCTTACTGCAGATGTTGAAGGACGGCAGTCTTCTAAGGAAGTGTAGTCGGCTCTGTCTTCTCTTGCACAGAGCATCACTATTGGCAGTCCAGTCCAATTTATCATCCAGCTGCACTCCCAGGTATTTATAGGTCTGTACCCTCTGCACACAGTCTCCTCTGATGATCACAGGATCCATGAGGGGCCTGGACCTCCTAAAATCTACCACCAGCTCTTTGGTTTTGCTGGTGTTCAGGTGTAGGTGGTTTGAGTCGCACCGTTTAACAAAGTCCTTGATTATGTTCCTATACTCCTCCTCCTGCCCACTTCTGATGCAGCACACAATAGCAGTGTCGTCAGCGAACTTTTGCACGTGGCAGAACTTACTGGGTCTTTTGAGCTCAATGCGTATATTGCAAAAACAAAAAAATGTCTGCCCTAAATAATGAGATACCCCTTGATATACATGTCCATCAGTTATTTGACCTGCTTCACTTTCTAATAATTTCTAATAATTCAAGGTTTATTTAGACTATGCAACACTGTAGTAACTGCTTCTGCATAAACCATACTGTATAACCACAATCTGAGATGGAACCTATTCACGCTGATACTGTATATGTCCAGTTAAATACTCCTAGAAGCACCCAATTCCAATCACTGAAAACAACACATAAAGTTAATACTCTTCTTACACTGATCCTCAAAATATTTAATACTAGCTCTGTTACCGGGAACTTTCATAAGACAATGGGCCTAAGGTACAGTGTAGTCAGTCAATCAGATATATCAGAAGTATTATGTAACTACCTACAGTAAGTGCTTTTCTGTACACAATAGTTAATAGATTTGTTTTCACCAAGGGCTACTATCATTGGCAGGTAATGTGACATAGTGTTTAATTCACTGGACTTCAAACACTGAGGTTGTGGGTTCAAATCCTGCTACTGACACTATGTGAACATGAGCAAGTCACTCCACGTGTTTGTGCTCCATTTGGAAAAAGAAATGGAACCTGATGTATATCAGATGTTGTAAGTTAATTCCATGCTGGACCAAGGGATGGCAGTGTGCACTAACCCTTTCTCTCTTTCTTCTGCAGACCACCCAAGGGAAATTCTACCTGGGCCCGATGAAGTCACTTCTGAATTTGGACCTGATGATGTCAGTTATGAATCTGGACCCAATGACATTAGTTCCGGTCCCAGAATTGATGACATCACTTCCGCCACCCGACTTTAAAAAACGCCATTTTGTTAGCCATGCGTCAGTTCTGCTTTGGACTCAACTCTGTAAAGAGATATTGATGACTTTTTGCTCTCTTTTTTTCACACACTCTTCAAGTATACGGGGTGGCTACCCCAAAACCTTTTTCTGTGTTCCTCTCTTTATTTTACAATGCAATTGTCAATGAGGTATACATTCCTGCATTAGATGAATTCCTGTTTTTCCTAGTGACTTGGCTTTTGTTGATGGTCATTGCAAAGCACCATTTTACAGGAAAGTGTATTCTTTTGAAATGAAATGGAGGAAGGAATAATGTGAAATGTGAGTATAGAGTATATTATTTTCATTATTAAATGCTTATGATTTTCATTTGTTTATGCTTTTCACTAAAGTATTTCTTTTGCATGTTTTTTATAAGTTTATGTGGTCCCCCTTAATAGTTTTCAAATTATTAGAGAATGGGGGAAGTGGTCCATCCCCATTCAAAGTAAAGAGATTCACATTTAAATGAAAATGATGTCAAAGGGTGGTGGGGGGTCTTTCAAAAATCCGTGCAATGTATATTACAATGGAGTTGCTAAGTTTAAACTGACACCATCGGTCCTGGCTTGTCTTGAATCTGAGGACACCATTTCCACCTCGACTTCTCTCTCCCTGCCGTTTGAATTCAAGCAAAGCAACATCTATCCACCCTTGGAGCCACAGCACCCTAGACCCTCACCGGAGCTTTGTAGTGTAGTTGCTAATCATTGAGCTTTGCATCTTTCTTGAGCTAAATGTGAATTTACAGTTTGAGAAAGGAAGAAGTATGGGGGTACTTAAAAGATGAAATACTTTGATCAGAGTCATTCGTCACCTGGACAAGATAACCAATCAAAAGTGTATAATGTCACATGTCTTGAAACCTCACTTATGCACATTAACATAAATATAGCTTGTTTGAGGAACAAAAATGGGAAAAACAACAGAAAGATGACATAGGAAGCGACATCAGAGATCAAGAGACATGAGGCTATCTGATTTGGACGTAAGAAAATGTAACCTATGAATAACACTGATAGCTAAACTGAAAGTTGCCCAGAACAACATCCATCCCTTCTGATTTTCAGTAAGCTTTTCTAACACTGTTTATATCCACACTTTACTATCTATTTTATGTTCTATTATATTTTCTTCTATTTGGTATTGCAATACATTAATAAATACCAAATTGCTTTTATATTTTTTTTACAGTTTGTCTGTCTGTTCTGTGGAGTGATTGAAATAATAAAATGGTACCTAGTGTGTGTTAGATTGCTGCTTTCTTATCCACAGGGTTTATCCTATTGAAGGTCGCTCCTCAATAATTAAAACAATTGTGGTTACAGTAAGACATAGCTTAGTTATTAAGTTGCGTATGACCAAAAGAATTGCACGTTTATGTGTGTTGTGAGGACAGCTGCATGTTTGTTAGTGCTGGTGTTAGTGAGTTCCTATGTATAGAATCCTATGTGGAGTACTGCAGAGTTACTAGCAACTAGCACCACTGTATGTATGTGTCTATAGCTGTGTCCTTTGTGGAATATTGCCGAATGATTGTTTATCTATGTGTGTGTGTTAATCTTGAAGGGTGTGAGCATTAATGTACCCGGTAAACCTCACAGACTTCACGATAATACAAACAGGTACACATCTCTTTTCTTCCGGGACTTCAGTTTTCTCCCACATCACAAAAATGTGCATGTTAGGCCAACTATTGACACTAAATTAAATGTGATATTAGTGACTATATGTGTCTTTATAAATGCTTTTCTTTTCAGTGAAACAGAATCCCTTCATGTTTACATTCTGTCCTGTTTTCTTCCAGATGAGATCAGGAAAGGCTTTGTTTTTATGGCAACTGTAAAATTGAAAAGGTAGGTTCACAAAATAGATGGATGTACCGATGTACGTGTCAGGCCTGCTAGGCCACAGAGATCAAGTACATACAGGACATGAAGACACCAGACATTTAAGCCAAGAAGTTTATTTATTAGTTCTTGAAAAGTATGCTATGGTATAGCATATAGATAAAAGAAGAAAATAAAAGATTACTGAACCCTAACTCTCCCTAACCCTCCATCTTTTTATCAATACATTTTATTTATTTCATGTATATTTAACCTAAAACACAAACTCATGTTATATAAAAATATGATTAAGTTATTCCTGTTCCATTGCCTGAAGAGGATAATACATCTCCAGATATAATTTTCCACTGTTTTAGTATAGTTCAGTGCATGGTCAACAAAGGGAACTCTCTCTTCAAGAAATGCAAAGTCATATTTCATGGCGGCCTCCCACCTTTCCTCATTCTGCTTTACAAAAATTTCTTCAGCAGTTGATTTGACCCTGAAAAGTCCTGACTCTTATATCCACCAGGGTAGGAGGGTGTTGGCTATTTTATGATACTTGAATATATTCAGTTAATAAGGTGTGGCATCCGGCCGGGGCTGGAGCCCAGCCGGGACGCCCCGGAGGACCGGAGGAGGGCTTGTGCCTCCTCCAGACCGTGAGGGGGCGTCCGCCCTGGTTATGTTGGGGGCCTCGGGTAAAGGGCTTGGAAGCCCAGCCCTGTAGGGACCCGTGGCCACCGCCAGGCGACGCCCTGGTGCCTGAATATCCCTGGAGCCCAGCACTTCCGCCACACCAGGAAGTGCTGGGGGGAAGACGACAGAGGACACCCGGACGGCTTCCGGGTGCACAGCCGGCACTTCCGCCACACTGGGGCGTGTCTGTGGAGGAGGGCCGGGAAGCAGCTGGAGCCCATCCGGGTTCCTATTTAAGGGGCCGCCTCCCTTCAGTCGAAGGCGGAAGTCGGGTGAAATTGGACAGAGCTGGAGAGAGGATTGGAGGCGGCCACAAGGACTGTGAGGCCTGGACATTTGGGGGAACGGTGCTGGAGGCACTGGGAAGTGCACTGACTTTATTGTAAATATTGTAAAATAAACGTGTGTTGGGTGAAATTAAGATGTCCGCCAGTCTGTGTCCGGGTTCAAGTCCACAAAGGGAACACTGTGGCAACATAATACAGAGAAAGAGATGGGTGGCACACTTTCAGATGTTTCCTCAGTGTTGGCTCATGATAAGAAATGATTTTAAAAAGTAGCAATTCTGTATTTGTATGTTACAGTATAAAGAAGGAAGTAAAACACTTAAAACTGATGCTTAGATATTTTATTAAAACAGATGATTTTTTTCAAAGTAAGATAATCTATACTTAAATATGTGTTGTGCAAATTTCTACTTTCATCTGAATCCCAATCCTATGGGGCTGGATAGAGACCTTTTGACTTTATCCTTTGACTGTAGTAACAGTGTGTTGATAATCTTAGATTCAAGCAACACATTGAACTCTGCAGAAAATGACAGAAATGCTCCCACACTTATGGCAAAAGCTGTCTTAAGAAATATTGATTATATTATCAAGAGTATTTTTGTAAACATTTTAGCTTTTAATTATTGACATACATAGATAAAGAGGTTATGTAAAACACACATATTTCATGTATTTGGTAACCCACAGCGTACAATAGATGTCTAATATTACAATGCCATGCTTGGTAGATTTAGATATTTCTTTGTTCAGAACAATTGAAAGAGAAAGCTGAGTAAAGAGGGCATTGGGGAGAGGCATTAGATGCTTGTGAATCCTTTCATTTCGGTGTCTCTCCACTTTCTTTGGGTGTTTGCTGATCAAAGTAATTCATGTGCCTCTTGACCCAAGCGTTTTTTGGATTGGCACACACTCTTTTTCCATTTTCAGCAACAAGTCTGCAATGCAAAATATGAAGATAATAATTTTGAAAAAAATAGGTAAAGGTTATTTTTCACTCTGAAACCACAAGAAGAAATTTAGAGACACGATATTTTACAATTTGGGTAATCCAGTTAATCGAATATATACAGTATAAAAAAATCATGTCCTTACCTAGCCAGTCCTGTCAAACAGGAAAGGATTGGTATGTGTTTCTTGTTTCTATTTATATGCATTGTTTGTAAACCTCTCTTTTTGTTATTTTTGGTATTATTACTTTCCTGTATACATAGTATAGAGAAAGTTTAGTAATCACAAATAAATTCGACATCAAGATTTTGATGAATCTCCACATTTCAAGTGCTCCTGAACACATTTTGACCATTTTTACAATCATGTGTGTGTCTGTGTGTATGTAAAGAAACACGATAACTTGAAAACACTTTGAGCTAGAAAATAGAAATTAGCATATGGGTGTTATATCAAAATGTTAGTTTTCTATCAACTTTTGGATAACTTACATCAACCGGAAGTGGTACTTTACCTGAACACATTTCAATTTTTTTCAAATAAACTGATGCATAGTTTAAATAAACATTTCATTGAAATTTTGCATAGTAGTTTTTCATGTGAAATTGCATCAAAAGAAGAGAAAAATAATTTAAATTTTATATTGCTGTCTGACAGGCGGCTGCCGTCCATACCCAGTCGGGACGCCCCTGAACGCTATATTCAGGGGGAGCAGCCCTGGACACTGCAATACCTCCCCCTGGACACTAGATGGCCGCCTCCCTGGGGTGGAGCAGTGCCTTGGGCTCCTGCAGGGCATCCCAGGAATTGGAGTTGGGTGCAGCCCTGTTGGGTCCCGCAGGTACCGCCAGGGGGCACTGTGTTTGGGACTCCTGAGCCCGTATGGGCAACATATTCATCACACCCGGAAGTGCAGCTGGAACTCAGGGATCAAGCACCTGGAGCAACCACCACTCAGTGGCCAGAGTCGGGTGGGAGGAGGACAAAGCTTGGTGAGGAGGAATGGTGGTAGAAGAAGAAGTGTGTTGTGTGTCTTTGCTTGTGCTTTTGGGACTGTGTTGGGCCTGTGGGACACGGGGAAGACGTGCCCCACGGCTGAAGAGAAAATAAAAAGTCTTTCATTTTATACGTGCCTCTGTGTCGGTCTGTGCCAGGTCGGGTGCTATATAGCGTCTTTATCACAGCTGTTAGTTAGGGTAAGAAACACATAGATATAGAATTTCACCTTAAACGGATAACTGGAAATGATATCTTAACAGGTATCAACACTATTACATATGTATTACTACCATTATATAAAAGAGATAAATAATTACAATTTTGTGTGATCATTACTTATCGTTAGATATAAAATTTGACCTTAATCAGATTGACCGGAATGGTATATTACTGACCATAAAATTTCATTTTGATTGGATTACTGGAAGTAGTTATTTGCCATATAAACTTGCATAATAAACAAAGATAAGTAATTGAAATTTTGTAAGAAACACACAGATATGAAGTTTCATTATAAATGGACAACCAGAAGTAGTATCTACTTTACCTGAACAGGTATAAGGAAAGTTGAGTGGAGAACAATTTAGATTTTTTTATGCTTTATTTGTCATGCTTTACAAAAGACTGGCAAATTCGCATTCATCAATGGCCTTAACAAAAAAACTAACTATAGGGTATACAAAAGTATACTTCCAACGTTTGGTATCATTGTGACATTGTGACAAGTTAATTGCCTTGTAGGATAGACGTTTTTATTTTGTGTCTGCCTTTTTCACCTAGAACTGGGGATTTTCTAGAATTTACCCCAACAATTTGATTGACTGACATTTCAATATGATTTCTTGACAGTTGTTGAAGCAGACACACACACACACATAATTGCAAAAATGGTCAAAATGTGTTCAGGAGCGCATGAAACGTAGAGATTCATCAAAATCTCCTGGTCGAATTTTTTCACAATTACTGTTCTTTCTCTGTACTACGTATACAAGAAAGTAAAAGAGATGTACTCTTAGCCAAACGCTGTAATCCAGCAATGCAATGAAACTATTATATGAAGTAGTTAAGAGGGGAAACAAATAAGGTAGCATCTGTGGTCTTACATGAGATTCTGCTCTTGCCAGTGCTCTTATTTAGGTTTTGTGTGCACCAATGAAGGCTTCCTCCCATCAGACCCAGCACACTCCTTCTGCCTGATGACAATTGCAGTCTCCTCTTTGTCACTGCTGCAAGGTTGCAGGTGAGTTGAAAATATGGGGCAGAAAAAATGTTTTTATATATACTAAAACACCTTTCTTTCAGGCTTTCTTTTTGCAAAGTGAAATATTACTTGAATCACTGGCTTGTCACTAATAACGGACAAAAGTGGCTCAGGCCTGACCCGATGCTGTCAGATAAGCCTAAGAGTGTACTGCATATCTCAGCAGAGAATTCACAGATATTTTTGAGAAGCAAATTGTAGTTAAACACTGAAAACTCCATGCAGGATCTGAAGACATTGTAAAATTTATTTTGTAAAGTCTATCATTATTATTTAAATGTTTGTGTGTATTTACAATTTAACATATGTACTTGGGTGAAAAGCTTCATTTCAAATTATAATAAAAATAGAAAATGTGTTTCTTACATCACACCCAGGTTTGGACAGTCATCTCGAAGGGTTATATAACCGACAAAAACGTGCCTTGGAACTGGTTTTTGCTGGAAGTTGAAGCAACACTCATCTGGCTTATTTGCATTAAAATCTAAAATGTAAGCACATCAACAAAATGATCAAAGTTATTTTGAAGCATTTCATTCATACTTAGCAAATGACATTTTTATTACATACGTTGCATCTACTGCAATTGAACACCATCTCACTACAACAGATACTACTTGTTTTATAAATTCATCCCATAAATAAGGAAAGAAATAAAAATTTCAGTGAAGTCTGCTATTATTGTTAAAGACACTCAGAGGAAAGTGTGCATTACAAGAGAAAATCCTGCCAGTTAAAGACCAACACACTAAAATATTCAATTTGTCTTTATCAGGACGCTTTAAAAAGACAGTATGAAGTGTGACACAGTGGTTTGAATTGTTTTTAACGTCTGTGGTTTTGTGGTACTTTACCCAGCTTTACTTAAGAGAATACTTTTACTTAAAAACTTTGACTTTTCTTAAGAATAGCTTTTACATGGAGAGTGATATTTTAAAAAAATAATCTGCACTGCTTGAGAATTGAATGTCTGGATCTAAATGAAAGTAAATTGTCCTTTAAATTTTGTTTCAATTACTTTGTTTTGCTGTTAAATGATTTGCATAATCTTTATTGCTTTATTCTTGCAGTCTGATAAAAGCACACATTTTACCAGACAGAGAGAGAAGGAGCTGCTGTGCAGATGGCACCCCAGCCACACGGCAAAGCCATTGATGTACCCTAATAAAGTCAAATACCATGAACAATTAGGAAAAGAGTGCCATTCAGTAAATAAGGAGGCCAGTGTCGCACATCGTAATTTATACACTTTGCAATATTATTATAAATAACACAGAATTCTCAAACCTACTTATTTAAAATCGCTTAACCACTTTAACACCCATCTACTACAACAATATGTCTTTATTTTACAGTCAAATGCATTGACAAGCTTTACACCTTTGTCTGAAAAACACATTACAGCTTTCTCTTCATTCAACTATTAAGCTGTACTGCTGCCTTAGAGGAGTAACAAGCTGACTTTTATCCCTAACTCAATGGTGGTCTGTGTGGGGCTTGAATGTTCTTCCTTTGTATGAGTGGAATTCATCCATAAAAGAAGATGTGCAGATTAGTGGAGCTTAGCTAGTGACCCTAAACTGGCTGGGTGCGGATTTGCCCTCTGATGTCTCACCCAGGATTGTCTTTCTAACTTTCACCCGGGGCTGCCAACATAGGTTGTAGGATGAAAAGTAAATAAACCGGTATTTGAAGATTAAAAACATTAAAAATGGAGAAGATTTCCTTAGCACTTAATTTGAGTAAATACACATTTTACATTTATCATCATATATATATCTATAACCACATACAAATAAATGCACCACTGATTGTATAAGTAACAGCAGCCTGAAGTGCTTTGAAAAACCAAACCCATGCTTGTTTTCTGATTCAAAGCAAATTTTTAATAAACACTATTTTGTTGTGTCAGAATTCCTTTTTCCTTTAAAGGGTTGTGCAGTGACGGTGCCAGTGCTGCCAGCATCAGAGGCACAGACAGCCTCTGGAGAGATGACAGTCCATCACCCCGTCTAATTACATCCACTCTCACTCAGACTGAACCAAATTCAAGTCATTAATTTACTCAAACAAAAATGTTAAAGACGGTGCCCGGGCCAGGAATTGAATTCAAGTCGTAGGAATCATCACACTGTCTCATCTCTATCTTTCACTCACTGCCCTGCAGCTGCCTAGACTCTCTGAGCAAACCTCCAATGGACTCTTCTCATCTCATTTTCTAGCACGTAGGACTCATGCATGTTTGTGTTCAATATTCATCCAACATTCTTCATTTTTATAGAGAATTATAGAATTTAAACTGAACAGGCTTATTAATAATCATATGAATATTATTAGAAGCCTCACTTCTTTAGGTGCCTTCACTATGCGATCAGAACACCAGTACACTTGTGAATAACCCGACTGCATTACAATGAAGATCCCGATGACAGAACACCTCCTAACACGCTGAGCACAGTATTATAGTATACAGTACAGATCTTAAACAGACACTTACGTTGAGCTAACACTTCTGAGCATACTGTTCCAAGAATAAGAGCCACTGCGACCAAGAAGCAAGATTGCATCTTCATTTCTCTAGATTTGTAGACTGGCTGTCAAATCTTCACTTTGCTGATCTAGACCCTAGCCACCTTTTAAAGGGTTTCACCAAGCTTTTTTTTTCTTTTTTTTTTTGTGTTCTTTGCCATTACCATGTCAGGCTGAATTAATGATTTAGTGGAAAAAAAAACCTACAACATTAAGTGTTCTTCTGGTGATGTCTGTTGTTAAAAAAAAGCACCTGGTGCTTGGGCAGGAAGTTATCAGTTTTGTTAACCTCATTGTCTATTGAAAACAATATAAAAAAGCTTCATCTTTCTATTTCTTTAAATATATGTGTTTATTGTTCAACGCATATTGTTCTAACAATACTCTAATGCATCATACTCTTTTATTTTTTGTGTTCTCTTCACAACTGACATCCATCCATCCATTATCCAACCCGCTATACCCTAAGTACAGGGTCACGGGGGTCTGCTAGAGCCAGTCCCAGCTAACACAGGGCGCAAAAAAGGAAACAAACCCCGGGCAGTGACAGCAGGGTGACTGTCATACATGTTAATATCCATCCATTTTATGTCTTGCTCATTCAGTTCAGGGCTTTTCTTGTCACCATGAACTCATGATGGGAAATGGCCCTGGACATTTGAAACCTGCTCAGTCCAGTTCAGAGGTGACAGATAGCCAGAGGCTACGGATTGAACAGACAGGATTACTGCAGGACACATTCATACAGACAACTGAAACCACTCACAATGTGCATGGGATGAAAACTTTAGTGCTTAGAGAAAATGTTCACACATATACAGGGAGAAAAAGATGACTCTTATTATTATTGTTACTAGAATATGACTTGTATAGTACTTGTATGGTGCCTAAGAATTATGCATCTAGAATTTTACAAATTGCATTTGCCCCTAAATATTAACAAGATGCACACACTGAGTGAGTAAAATGAATCACAAAATATGCACAGATCAGTTTACCTGTACTCTGTTTTCAATATGGAGGTATTTCCAATAACAGTACATTAAATTAAAAAATATATTGATATGTAATAAAATATGGTGAACATCTTTAAATTGGCTTTCCAAATCTCCTCTGTGTTGGACTGTATTGCCAGTAGATATCTTTACTTTAATCCTCCTAAACTGCTGCTGGGGACCTTGTTTTGTTCTGGACGTATTCTGTCTCTAGGCATGTCAGAGGACTGGGACTGTGTGAAGTGGGGTCTAGCCTCACGTGGGGAGGCAAAATGGGGTTGGGTGAGGGAGCTGGGGAGGAAAGAGAGAAAGAGAGCAAGTTATTTCTAATCTATACTTTTTACCCCACAAGTGTAAGTGCCAACACAATAATAGACTTCATAACCATAACTCCGGGAAAAATTGGATATTAAGGTTAAAGCTATTTTATGTAATAATCCATCCATCCATAATCCAACCCGTTATATCCTGACTACAGGGTCACGGGGGTCTGCTGGAGCCAATCCCAGCCAACACAGGGTGCAAGGCAGGAAACAAACCCCGGGCAGGGCGCCAGCCCACTACAGCTTATGTAATAATGGACTACCTTAATTTAAGACTATAAAATGTCAATAAAAGTTCAGAAGCAATGTTTCTATGACCAAACAGTGAACTTTATGAACTGGAATGTGAAAGGTCTCAATCATAAATTAAAGAGAAAGAAATTATTCTTTCACCTAACAAATCTAAACTCCAAAATAGTATTTTTACAGGAGATTCACTATTGAACTGCTCTCATGCGACAAATGCTTCAGATCCTTTCCTGTACAGACATCGAGGTTCAGAAACAGTTTCATCCCAAGAACTATAAACGCACTCAATCAGTCAATCAAGTGCTCCTTGTAGAACACTTTGTACTTATAAGTACAATTACCTCACTGTAAACTTGTGATACAGTTATAATATTGCACAACCTGAGCCACTTTATAAAGCGCGTATGATGACAATATCATTTTTAAGATGAAATGCAGCAAAATATGTTTATTATGTTATACAGATAAAACTTTATCTTCATTTAAAGAATAAATAAATAATCAAAATTGTTAATAATTAAACATGTGAGGACATGGTGCCAGAGCGCTAGCAAGGAACTGGCGCTCTGTCCACAGATTGTTCCTGCCTCGCGCTGTATTCTTTCTGGGGCTGGTGTGACACTGGAAGGAAAGATAAATAGAATAATTAAACATGTACTATGAAGATATTTCAATGTTCCTTAAAAGTTTTGAAGAATCGGTGTTCTAAGCTTACAGATGGCTTAACGTCTATTACAGAGCTGATCGTGTGGCGATTGGGTATTTAGAGAAAGAAAAGTAAGGACACGCATGGTGCAGCAAGCATCTTGTGTGAGACATGAACATTCACTGCACCACCATGTTCCCATGTTTAATAACATGCTTTAACTCCTATCATCATGAAAATAATATCAAATATACATCTCAGTATGTTAATTATTCAGAGAATTAAAATATCACGAATGTAATGGATTCTGTGAGAAAGCCCATTTAAGAAGCACATAGTGATTTATACACATAGAGCACATAGAAGATCAAATACAAAACAAAGCATTTAATGTGCTACTTTAGTTACGATGGGATTTGAGAAACTAGTAAATTAAATGATTTTAAGATGAAGTTTATGATGTTCTACTTTAATGACAAAATAAACTACATGATTAAAGTGGAAATTTCGAGATTAAACTTTCGTGCTTTTTTCCCACTGTGTGCCTATTTTTTTTTCTCTGTACCCTAATAAGCTTTCATATGACATTCAGACGGTGGGCTACGACTCGCCTTTTCACAGTGACTTTGATATCTAACAACTTCCTTTTTATTTCGGGCACTGTGCGACTTTGTGAACTTGAGCTTTCGAGTTTCTCCGACACTCTATGTTACTCGATCAACTTCCTTTTGTTGTTTATACCACTGTTTAAACCAACAAATAGTATGTTTTTCTTTGCCTCCACTTGGTATTCGCTAAAATTCTTCTATTTCTCCCCGTGCTTTTGCCATTGCCTTTTCACAGAATGCAAAGCTTAAGGGCTATTCATACTGATTTGCATATTCAAAGAGGCGTAATTCTGGGAGGAGTTTGGAGAGTGGCAGCAGGCGTGTGCATGTGCGTTACTTTTCACACTGACCAGGATTTATGGAGTGGAAGAACATGGAAGTTGGCGAACGCACAGATTTATGCATCTGGATTTTTTTGTGCGTATGAACATTTCCACTTTTGTCCTTAGGCCATCTTATAGTGTGAATTCTATGTACACCATTATGCATGAGGCCCCAGGTCTCCAAATGAGGCACTTTATAGGAAAAGACAAGTTTTGCAATCAGAGCTCAACATTTTGAAAACAAAAGAAACAGAACTCGTTTTTAAATCTCAACATCATTACTATGAACACATAGAGAAGGCTAAAAAGATCTCAGCTCAGCACAGAGATAAAATCATTGACCATGAAAATATAATGCACACATTTAGAGACTACTATAAGTCCTTATATTCTACTCAGTTTAAAGAAGACAAGACAGAATCTAATTTGTTTTTCAATGCATTACAGATACCATGGCCAGATACTCTCAGTGCAAAGGAACTGGATAAACCTCTGCTACTCTCAGAATTACTAGATGCTATAAACCCACTTCAGAATGGGAAAGCATCAGGCCCTGATGACTACCCTGCTGAATTTTATAAAAAATTGTCAATTAAGTTAGCTCCCATTTTATGAGCAACATTTATTGAAGCCAAAGAAAATAAAATTCTACCCCAAACTTTTCACCATCATTAATTACCATCTTTCCTAAGAAAAATAAGGACTTATTACAATGTGCATCATACACACCAATCTCACTTCTGAATAATGACGTTAAAATACTCTCCAAAGTTCTAGCTAAAAGGACTAAGAAAGTGCTTCCTTCTGTAATATCACAAGACCAAACCAGATTTATTAAAGATAGGCACTTTGCTTCCAATCTTCAACACTTGTTTAATGTAATATATTCACCCATGATGTGTAACAACCCAGAGATTTAATTATCTTGGGATTCAGAAAAAGCATTTGATATTGCTGAATGGGACTATCTATTCACTACATTGTGCAAATTTGGGTTTGGCCCAAACATATGTGCATGGATCAAATCCATACATACCAGTCCAGAAGCTTCAGCGTGTATTGTCCGTCATTCACTTAGAATATGGAACCAATGTAGGAAGCACTTCAAGACAGAAAAGCTTTTATCTGTGGCACCTCTACACAATAACCACCTTTTGCCCCCCTCTCAGACTTACACAGTTTTAAATGTTTGGAAAATGTACAGGATTAATATAGATAATGTCTTTGCATCCTATGAACAATTACACTCAAAATTTAGCTTCCCATCAACACAATTTTTTCACCATAGAGTCTGAAAGAGAGACCATGCAGCTTTACATACTAACGGATGATACATAAATCATATTAAAAGCCCATCACCTAAACTTTGCTCCATTAAGTCTACTGGAACCCTAGTAGCATCAAGGAGTCTTCTGTCTTTAGATCCTTAGAGCAGTCAATTTTTCAGATGATGCTAATGTATTTATTAATTAAAAGTAAATAAGGATATGATTTATTCTTAAGAAACAGTTATATGTATTGGTATACTTGGCTACAAAAATCTTCATATTTGCTGTATCATTCATTCTTACCAGTGAGAGGTGTTTTTTGAGCTCTTTGGAAAATACCAGCTTGGGGGAAAAACTCTGATTAAATAGAGCTTAGTAGTTCTGAGAAACTGTCACTCTTAAACAGACTCTCCAAATGTGTCCAGCTTTGTGGCCCAGTAAAGTGACACTGCACAGTTTTAGCAGACAAGCATTAGTGTTCAGAGAAGACACCCTTGCTCATTTTCACCTTGAACTTCTCTTAATGTTTTATTTGCAGAATATGTTGTGGTAAACATTTTAGAATAGCAATATAATCAAACATCCTGAGATTCACCAGATAGTGTTAGTGGTTACGAATTGATCTTTGAGCACTGAAATATAAGGTATGAGGAGGAGAATATTGATTAAAATCTGATGAATATTTTTACAATAATTTAATTATTTATGTGAATACAAAATGGTAATTTAAAACAAGCACATTATAAATTGAAACTGAAACATGTTATCCTTACATTGAAATATGCACTAAAATTCATCCACATTGCTATCTAGGAGACAAGTTACATCATCCTGATTAATGTTTATTAGCTCAGCAGCAGAGAAGATTCACTCTGTTCCTAATATCTAATGAATGAATCATTCTGTCCCTAGAATGCTGGTGACTTCAAACAGTGGAACAAACACGCATCTATTAACATGTTCCACTCTTCCACAACAAGCTGGACCATCTCTATTGAAATGTGAATGCCTCTAAATGTAAACCTGTGGTACAACTGGACAGGTCTGACCAAATCTTTCTGCCAACTACAAGCCTGTGATTAACAGCAACAGTTCTCTTATTATCTAAGCCATCTGATCTTATGTGTATTTAGGTTGTAGTGGCAGCTGGGTGGAACTGATCTCCCGACCAAGTTGGTAGGACTCGTGTCTGTGCAAAACTCCCATGACATGGATGGATAAGGGAAAAATGGATATCAGAGCTGCATGTTCCCTCAATCTGGTAGGTGGCAGCATCCTGGGGATGGAGCACCCATGTGCATACCAGTAGGGCAACCTGGGTATCATGGTTCCAGAGTACAACCCTGCTAGATACCATGGGTACTGAGAGGGGACAGTTTTTGTAGTAACCATCCCTATTCAGACTGGTGTTTGTCTAACCATTAGGCACTAACTTAGTGGGTTTCTATCCTGTCAAACCTACACAGCATTTAATCTTTTGAAAATGTCTGGGGTTAAAACACTTAGCGAAGTGTATAGAGATAATGGTGTTGCATCTTATAAACAATGAATCTTCAAATTTAACTTCCCCAGCAGCACAATTTTTCCAGTACTTTTAAATCAGAAATTCTGATAAAATATCCTACCCACCTATTTCTATTCTAGAAGAAATACTGATCAGTCTTGAAGACTCCAACAGCATCTCAATAATATATAAAAATATATTAAAGATCCAAGGGTACGGTGGGGAAAACATCTTTCACTTATTATCTCAGGAAAGGAGTGGAAGGCAGTCATGTATAGAATACACTTGAGCTCAATATGCACAAAGCATACAATTATTCATCTTAGAATCTTTTATCAATCACATTTTTCTTGTTTAAAATTGTCCAAAATGTATCCAGGGCAAGATTCTACCTGTGAACGTTGCAATCAAGCTCCAGCCTCACTGGGCCATGTGTTTTGGAATTGCACCAAATTAACATAATTTTAGACAAAAATCTTTGCAGGTCTATCAGACAACTTTGGTATCACAATCACTCCTAACCCATTAACAGCTGTGTCTGGTGTACTCACAGGTGGGTTTATAGTGATATCATTGCCTACACCACACGACTCACACGTGGAAGAATGCCAGCCCATCTGTTATAAATCAGTGGGTAACTGATGTTAATCTTCTACTTGAAATTGGAAAATGGTTAAATTCTTGCTTAGAGGATATGGAAAGACCTAATTAGTAAAGTTTTAGAATATGCATTTTTATTTGGGAAAAGGGACAATTTCCCTACTTTGTTTTTGTTGTTTTTGTTTTTTCTAACTATTTTTCCCCATACGGTTGGCTTGAGCTCTCTTTCACTCAGGTGGGGGAGTTGAATTCGGTTTTGTTGCTTTAATTTTTTTTTTACTTTCTATTTTTTCTTTTCATTTTTGTTTTTTATGAAGCCATTTGTTGTATACAATATGTTCAACTTGATTGTATGTATGGTATTTATTTTTCTTCAAAAAAAGATTCTCTTTACTATATAAGGTGTCCTAAAAAATCTTATGTGCCTTTTCAGATTTAATTAAGTCACTCAGTGTGTGTTATGTTACACAAAAGACGAGTTAATCTGGTATGAAGGCTATTTCTCTTAAAATTGAGACATTTGCATTTGTTCCCATTCCTCATCAGTCTGTAAGAAGATTATCTCGGTTCTTTCAGATTGGAAAGTTTAACCTGTAACTGTAAATTCCAAAATAGGTTGAACAAGATCTGAGATTGAGAGAGTGCTACCCTGGTCAACAAATCTTCTGCGAATGAAGCTCCTCTATAATGAGGTTAGGGTAGGGGTGTGGGGTGGTTGCTGGGGGTGTGTGGTCAGAGTATGGTTTCTGTTGTAAATGATCTGACTAATTTAATTGAATTTATTATACTGGAAATATTTTATAGATAGAACTTTACTTGTCTCATTTGTCCTGAGGGGGAAATTTGGCTTTTTACACAAGCTCTAGTTGAAAAAGCAGATTCATGAAGTAGATGGATGTGCAGTTGTGTGTGTCAGGCCTGCTAGACCACAGAAATCAAATACATGCAGGACATGACGATACCAGACATATAAGCCAAGAAGTTTATTTATAAGTTCTTGAAAAGTATGTTATGGTACAGTATATACATAGAAGAAGAAAATCAAAGATTACTGATACCCAACCCCTCCATCTTTTAATTGATACATTTTATTACTTTCATATATATTTAACCTAAAACACAAACTCAGGTTATATACAAATATGATTAACATATTCCTGTTCCATTGATGATACATCTCCAGACATAATTTTACACTGTTATAGTATAGTTCAGTGCTTGAACAACAAAGTGAACTCGCTCTTCAAAAGTCAAATTTCATGGGGGTTCCCACCTTTCCTCATTCTACTTTACAGACATTTATTCAGCAGTTGGTTTGACACTAAAAAGTCCCGACTCTCACCTCCACCAGGGTATGAGGGCATTGGCTATTTTAACATACTTGAATATATTCAGTCAATAAATAATTTTACCAAAAAGAGGGAACACTGTTGCAACATAATACAGAGAAAGAGACAGAGAGGGTGTCACACTTACACTAGTCGTAGTCACATTCAGATGTTTCCTCAGTGTTGGCTTATGATCACAAAAAATACTAAAAAGTGGCAACTCTGTATTTGTATGTTTACAGTGCATATAATGCAAACATGTACAGTAAGATCACAACAACATAAAGAAGTGAGAGAAACATTTAATTTAACATTGACATTTAGACACGTTATTAAAGTGAATGATTTTTTCCAAGTAAGATTATCTATACTTAATATGTGTTGTGTAAATTACTACTTTCACCTGAATCCCAATCCTATGGGGCTGGATAGAGACCTTTTAACTTTATTCTTTGACTATAGTAACAGTGTGTTGATAATCTTAGACTCAAGCAAAACATTGAACTCTGCAGATGGAAATTTGTTTCCAAACTTATACTCAAAGAAAATTCCAGAAATATTCTCTCTCATACAGCAAAGACTGTCTTAAGAGATATTGATTTTATTATCAAAACTATTTTTTATAAACATTATTAGTAAGTTAATGGAAGCATACTTTTAAACAAAATGAGCAAAACCCACATTTCTCCTGTGCTTGGTTACCTAGATCGACCAGTAGATGTCTAATATTACGATGCCATGCTTATTAGATTCTTATATTCCCTTATTTTGACCAATTTAAATAGAAAGCTGAGTAAAGGGAGCATTACGGAGCTGCATTAGACTTATGAATCTTTTCATTTAGGTGTCTTTTCGTTATTTAGCCAGTGCTTTCTGATCAAAGTAATTCATGTGCTTCTTGACCCAAGCGACGTCTGGATTGGCACACACTTGTCTTTTATTTGCAGCAATGAGTCTGTAAAATACAGAATGTGAGGTTAATCAATGGTTAAAAAATGGATAAAAGCTAGTTTCATGCTGAAATCACAAGAAGAAAATTAAAGCTACAACATTTTACCATTTGCTGACTCTAGTTAATCCAGTGTATTGATAGAAAATCATCTCCTCACCCATCAAAGAGAAAAGGTTGGCATGTGTCTACTATTTTACATTTACAGGTATTGTTTGTTAACCTCTGCAGTGGGCTGGCGCCCTGCCTGGGGTTTGTTTTACTGCCTTGCGCCCTGTGTTGGCTGGGATTGGCTCCAGCAGACCCCCGTGACCCTGTAGTTAGAATATAGCGGGTTGAATGATGGATGGATGGATGTTTATTAACCTTCCTTTTTTGGTAGTTTTTGGTATTATTTTATTCCAAAACATTCTGTTTCCTCACACAACCTCATGTATTGTTTGTTTGGTATTTTATTTTATTCTTAATACTTGACTGTCTAACCTTTTTTGCACATTCTGAAGTACTCGTCTGCTGTGTCATTTCCATTGTCTGTTATAAAACTTAGTTTCTTATCTACAACTACTCCTTAATTCCAAAAAAAAAAAAGTTTGGATAGTATGGAAAATTGTAATAAAAAACAAAAAATAATTGATTTGTTAATTTTAGCCTGTAAAGGAGTGATCTGTAAATTCTATAGTTTAGCCTATAATTCCATGTACCTGACTTAACCTAAATTAAGCTGTAATGACCATTTTGTATTATGTCCCTATTTTATAATGTCCACACGGATAAGAAAAAATAAACCCCTTTCATCACACTGATGTAGTTTTTAAACTGACATCTTAGAATGGCACGTTCTCTAAAATATGCATTGTGAAATGTAATGGAGAATCATTGTGTGTTGTCATTTTTTTTAAACCAGCCACTGACACCACCTCTTTGGTTGAGCATCCTCAGGTTGAATCCTGTGCCTAAGTGTTGTCCATGTGGAGTGTGTGTGTGTTGTCCCCATGACAAATGTGTTTGGGTAATTCATGACTGTAACTTGGCCTTCTGTGAGTGTTACTGCTTATGTACGCAGGGCTGCCCTGCAATGAATTGGTGACCCGTCAAGTGTCGAGCACCAACAACCCTGAACTGGATCAGGAGGGTTCATTAAAATATATCTTGAATTTCAAGAAAGCGTTTTGGCTGATTGAGCTAACACACATTTGTAAGTGAAATACTTTTTTAATCCACACTTTTTAAGTAAAATATGATGAATATCTATAACCTTGCAATAAAAGATATTGGTGTCTGGTCTTGTAAAATTTACATTTGAGTCAGCCAGTACACATACTTTAGCGGCAGATGTGTATTTGATTAAAAACACAGATACAGCCCATACAGTGCCAATTTATTTTTGAATGATAGTACTTTAATGCGGTAAACATCAGTATCCTGCTCTATTCTTATTGTCTAACAGCCACACTCAATAAACCAATCTAAGAGAGCACTGTATATCTAAATAAAAATTTTGGCGATGTTTTCAAGATGAAAGCTACTCCTAAACAATAAACGCCATACAAAGAAAATAAATATTGTTTTGTAAACTATTTTTTTAATCTTTACCTCGTAAGCTTAAATGTTAGGAAAAGTGTCTCTTGGGATGAAAGGAATAAATAAAAAATGAGAGTAACATGAAGTAAAAGTCTGTAGTAAATGTGGATTTGTTTAATGTAAAAGCAACAAGAACGCTAATTCATCAGATGATCAGCACTTTTAAAAATGGTGGACATGGCAGTCTATTCTTTCTAGGTGTCTTAGAATACAATACAATACAATACAGTTTATTTTTGTATAGCCCAAAATCACACGGGAAGTGCCGCAATGGGCTTTAACAGGCCCTGCCTCTTGACAGCCCCCCAGCCTTGACTCTCTGAATGTATTGCTTTGGGCTCCACACGTTTTAAACAGCAGCAAGCGTCACTAAAGAGCCATTCTTTGTTAATGCTAAAGAGTAACGTGTTTCTGCTTTAGAGCACTCGGGATTTCCAAAATGCAGTCCTCTTGTTGCATAGACACATTTTACACAAATAATTCTTTTTTTATAACAGAATTGCTCAACAGACTGTAAAATTTGCAATGCCCGTCATTAATATGTCAATAATGTGTGTATTTTGTGTGTAAGTGCATTTCAGTACATTCAGCTTCATTTCAAATTTGAATTGAAATAGAATTGTTTTATTTCCTTACATCACACCCAGGTTTGGACAGTCATCTTGAGTTGCTTTATAACCAACCAACAGGCCCCTCGGTATTGGAGTTTTCTGAAACTTGAAGCAGCAGACTTCTGGCTTTTGAGCATTATTCACTGAAAAGTGAAAACAAGAAGAAGATGAGAAACGTTCATTTGAAAGAAACCCTAGAATTATTTTAATTGTTACACTGCATCTACTGCTATTGCGCACCATCTGACACAACAAACACTACTTGTTTTCTAAGCTGAGGGCCAGAGACGATCCTGCCAGTTAAAATCCAAGACTGGAAAATGTAATATTTCCATTTGGTTTTATGTGAAAACGTTAAAAGCAGGTAAGAAATTTCATGGTGTAGCGGGTATTGTTTTTAATGTGGTGGCTTAGTGGAAATTTACAATGCTTTACTTAAGAAGAGTAATTTTTACATGAACAGAATGATATTCTAAAAAAATACTCTGCACTGCTTCACAGTGGCATGGCTGACCGTAATGAATGCATGTTTTCTTTTAATTACTTTAGTTTGCTTTTAAGTGATTCTTTATTGCTTTGATCTTGCAGTCTGTAAAAAGCACATTTTATCTAACAGAGAGAGAAGAGGCTGTGGTTCAGATGACACCACAGTCACAAAGCAAAGCAGCTGATGTTCCCTAATAAACTCAAGTGGCATGAACAATTCTGAATAGAGTGCCATTCAGTAAATTAGGAGCTCAGTATAGCACATCTTAATTTATACATTTAGAAGCGTAATTTCATAATATACACATTCTCAACCCCACCTAATCAAACTCGAGGCCACATTAGGGCCCAGAGTCTTCGCCTGGATTGCTGGGCTCATTGAAGCTACCAACCCTGAACGGGTCACCTGCCCATCACAGGGTCCGTTGATGAAAACTGAGCACCCCCTCACACGTGATGAATCCAGAGTTGCCAACTAAAGCAATCTGCACATCTTTGGGAGGAAAACTGAGACAAACACAGCATAGTCACTGAACATTTGAAGATAAACAAATGTGAAAACATAAAGGCTATACAGGTTTTGTTCACTTTCTTTGTGTAAATACATTTTTATATTCATGAATCTATGCTTATTTTAATGAACAGCTACTTAAAAAAAGGATTGGGCAGACTTTATTCATTGCTGATTGCTTAAGCAATGGTAGTGTGAAGCGCTTTGAAAAACCAAACCCATGCATGTTTTCTGATTAAAAGCAAATATTTCATAATCATTATTTTGGTGTGGCAGAATTTTAAACCTCCTTTTTTGCTTTAATGGGTTGTGGAGAGTCGGAGCCAGTGCTGCCAGCATCATTGGCATAGACAGCCTTTGGAGAAATGCCACCCCGTCTGCTTAAATCCATACTCACTCAGACTGCACCAAATTCAGACAGTGCCCGGGCCAGGAATCGAATCCATGTCCCAGGAATCGCCACACTGTTTCTATTTCATTAAGAGTTTATTTTCATCTCTAATTTTCACTTGCTGCCCTGCAGCTGCCTAGACTCTGAGCAGACCTCCAATGGGCTCCTCTCATTTTCTGGCACATCTGACTTATATTGTTTATGTACAATATTCATCAAAGATTCTTCATTTTTATAAAGAATTATAGATTTTACACTGAATAGGCATGTCAATACTCTTCTGACTATTATTAGAAGCTTCACTTCTCTAGGTGCCTTCACTATGCGATCAGAGCACCAGTACACTTGTGAATAATCCGACCGTGTTACAATGAAGACCCCGATGGCAGAACACCTCCTGACACGCTGAGCACAGCTTTATAATATACAGTACAGATCATAAACAGACACTTACGTTGGGCTAACACTTGTGAGCATACTGTTCCAAGAATAAGAACCACGGCGACCAAGAAGCAAGATTGCACCCTCATTTCTGTTGATTTGTAGACTGGCTGCTGTTGATTATTACCCAGTTTTCACTAAACTGCTTTGGACTCTGGCCACCTTTTAAAGGGTCTGACCAAGGGGATTTTTGTGTTTCTTTGCTAATACCATAGGAGGTTGAGTTAATGGTTTAATGGAAAAAATGTATATACAAAACAAGCGTTCTTCTGGTGATGGGTTTAACTAAAAAAAGCACTTGGTGCTTTAACAGGAAATTGAGTAATCAGTTTTGTTAACCTCACTGTCTATTGCAAAGCAAATATAAAAAATCTTCATCACTATGAATAATTTTTAGTTATTTAAATGTGTGTGTTTCTTACTAAATGATGGAGAGGCATTGTTAAAACAATACTCTAATGTATGACACTCCTTTACTTTGTGTGTTCTCTTCACAACTGACATCCATTTTCTAACCCAGCGTTTCTCAACATTTAAGTATTTGCGACCCGAGTTTTCATAACAGTTTTAATCGTGCCCCCCTAACATTTTTTGAAAGGAGCCCACTAATACCAATTTGTTCTTTTTTAATTAATGATATATCATAGATGCATATTTTATTATACCTACTTAATCTATTTATTTTTCTATCATCAGAATGTAGTTTAAGTTAATTTGTTTTGGTTTCAATAGATGTATTTTTCATATTTTCGATTCTTGTTTTCTTTTTTTCACATCTTCGCACCCCCTTTTTGTTACTTCACGTCCCCCTAGGGGGGCCCGCCCTACAGGTTGAGAACCACTGTTCTAACCCACTCGATTCAGGGTTTGTCCTGGCACCACTAAACTCACATTGGGAAATGGCCCTTGGCATCTGAAATGTTCCCAGTCCAGTTCAGAGATCATAGATGGTCAGAGCCTACAAAATGGACAATAGACAGGATCCATTGCAGGACACATTCACACAGACAACTAAAATTTCTCACAATAAGCTAATTTAGAGCCTAAACACACACATATTTGGGATGAAAACCAGTGAGCTCAGAGACAAAAAAAAGGGGAGAAGAAGGTGACTGTTATTATTAGAATACTGCTTACAAAATTATTAAGATTTTCAACACCAAAGAATAAATGAATAGGAATTTTGTTCAGGCATGCAACAATGGCCCATATAATATTTATAATTTAAGTCACACTGTTCTGGTCTGAGGGCAGCACAATGGTGTAGCAGTTACATTGCTGCCTTACAAAAAGGAGGCCAGGTTTGCATTCCAGTGCATGTTCTCCTGTGTCCATAGGGGTTTCCTGTGAGTGTTCCAGTTTCCTGTTACAGTGCAAAAAAATACAGGTCAGGTTAGTTGGCATTGGTGAATCGTCACTAGGGTGTGTGTGTTTTCCAAGCAACAAACTGAAGCCCTGCCCAGGTGTTGTCCTTGCTTTGTGCCCGGTTTGTTTTTATTTGAAAAGAAAACAGCGTTCCAAAATGAGCCATACAACAATAAACAAAATCCTAATGTTCACATTACATTCTCAAACCCTTTTTGCCCAGTTCAAGATCATTGGAAAGTAGTGCCTAATCTGGGAATACTGTCCAGAGAATAATGAACAGGGTCACCAGTCAATCGCAGGACCCACTCACCCACAATGGGCCAGTTTAGAGTCACCAGTTAACCAAACTTGCACACTTTTAGGGATTTGAAAGTAAAACCTGAGTACCAGGAGGAAAAGATCAAGATTCAAACCCAAAATGCTGGATCTGTGAGGCAGCAGTGTTTACCACTGCACCATAATCATTCTCTTCTAATTTTTAAGTAAAGAAAAAAAATGTTGATGTGCAAGTTACATGTCTTTCAGAGCAGTTTGAATGAGGAATAAGTACGCTAAAAATGTCTGCCTAATAATGTGTAGACCCCCCTCGTGCTGTCAAAACAGATCAAATGTGTCAAGCCTTGGATTCCATAAGACCAAGGTGTCCTGTGGTATCTGGCACCAAGACATTAGCAGCAGTCATGAGATGAGGCCTCCATCAATCAGACTTGTTTTTCCAGCACATCCCACAGATGCTCGATTAGGTTAAGATCTGGAAAATTTGGACATCAACTGAACACCTTGAACTCTTTGTCATGTTACTCAAATCATTCCTGAACAAGTTTTGCAATGTGACAGTGCACATTACCTCACTGAAAAGGCCACTGCCATCAGGGAATACCATTGCCATGAAGGGGTGTACGTGGTTTGCAACAATTTTATGATAGTTGATACGTATCAAAGTAACATCCACATGAGTGCCAGGACCCAAGGTTTCCAAGCAGAACATTGTCCAGATCATCACATTTCCTCTGTCAGCTTGCCTACTTGCCGTAGTGCATTTAGCTGCCATCTCTTCCCAAGATAACCAATGCATGCACACCTGATTGTCCACATTGTCTAAAGAAAACATGGTTCGTTACACCACGCCAGCTTCTTCAATTGCACCAAGGTCCATTTCTGATGCTTATGCTTTCGGTGGTAGACAGGAGGCAGCGTTTGAATTGAATTTTTTTAAGTAAGATATACACCAATCAGAGCCAACATTAAAACCACTGACAGGTGAAATGAATAACATTGATTATCTCATTACAATGGCACCTATCAACTGGTGGGATATATTAGGGAGCAAGTGAAGAGTCAGTTCTTGAAGGTGATGTGTTGGAAGCAGGAAAAATGGACACCCATAAGGATGTGAGTGACTTTGACAAAGGACAAATTGTGCTGGCTAGACAACTGGGTCAGAGCATCTCCAAAACAGCAGGTTATTATTATTCAGTTCTTAAGAAACAGCTTTATAGAATGGAAAGAAGGTGAAAAATCTTAATCTTTACTGTATTCATTATTCTTACCAGTGGGAGGTGTTTGTTGGGCTAATTGGTAATTACTTCCTTAGTGTACCGCAGGAAGAGGAATAACTATGACTAAATAGGGCTTTGTAGTTTTGCGCAACTATTATTCTTAAACAGACTTGTCACAAAGTACAACTTTGTGGCACAGTTAAATGATACTAGCCAGTTTAAGCACTGTTCACAGAAAACACTCTTTTTCACTGTTACCTTAAACTTGTAGAATATATTGACATAACCAACTTACATCTCTGTATATATAAAATCCAATGTCTGTCTGTATGTATGTCTGTCTGCTTCTCACGAGAGAACTACTTAACGGATTTAGATTGGGTTTTCTTCTATAATTTGCTTGAACATTCCGGTTGGTTTTGCGACCTCTCTCATCGCGCTAAGTATCATAGTTCGCTTGCGGTACTGATTTATTAGTGCGAATCCAGCAGAGATGCATTTAATCGAGAGGAGGGGGCGGGGTCCTCCTCACTCATGCGCCAGCCTCGGGGCATACCTTTACCTCCACTTAGCTAGTGAACGATAGAACTACTTAACGGATTTAGATCAGGTTTTTTTCTATAATTTACTTGACATTCCGGTTGATTTTGCGACTTCTCTCATTGTGCTAAATTCACTTGCGGCAGCAATTTATTTGTGTTAATCTGAAACAGAGGCTGTGGGCCGAGGGGAGGGGGAAGCGTGACGTCAGGAGTGGGGAGCTGGGCTCATTCACGCGCCAGCCTCCATTTGAATTGCTCTACCTCTGGCCATGTTTTGGAGTGGACCTTACCTCCACTTACCTAGCGATACCTGTTTGTTTATTGATTTTTAAAGTCTGTCCTGTTTCACTGCTATGCGGGTGGAGCCGCAGGGAATGGCTAGTTCGAAATGTAATAAGAATGTCTGCAATACTTGTGGTATTAAAAAGTTACTGAATTAAAATAGTAAAAGAAGGCATTCTAGTCTGAAACCGCAACCAAGAGCAAAAAAGATTAATTTTAATTAATGTGATCAAGAAACATTTCAGTTTTTGACCCTGGGTCCAAACATGAATTTATACATTGCCACTAGTGACGAGGCCCACCATTCTATCCAATTCTCTCAAAAGCCTTTTCAGCACTAAGTGGCAAGTGTGCTTCTAAGCATTTAGTAATCTTTTCAATGAATCCAGTCTGGCTATCCTGCATAGATTTTATAGTACCAATGGTTTAAAATAGTGTTAGTGGTTGATTCAATGCAGTTGTGAATTCATCTTATAACACTGAAATATCTGGTATGAAAAGGAGAGCATTTATTAAAATGTGATGTGATATAACGTTGACAATAATTTGTAAATAACTTATCTCATTTTGTTTATTAGTTGTTGGTCAATCTTTTTTTATTGATTTTAATTAGAACCAGATAACATTCCATATAATCAAGTCAAACTTAACAAAGCAAAGCAAAATTCAACCTCCATCCAAGAGAAAGTGAGGAGAGCCTGCAACCAAAGCTACCCTGTAAAAGGAACAAGAAAGGAAGGGTATCCTTTACCCTGAAAAGGAAGCTTATTCTAAAATGTTATACATTAGATCCTGCCTTTTTAAAAAAAAAGTTTTGAACAGATCCTCTGAGAGAGAATTTGATTTTTAAGCAGTATAGAACATCAGTTACCCACTGACTTGAAAGTGGTGGGGTGGGACTCTTCCAGTTGAGCAAGATAAGTCTGCTAGCACTGAAGTAAAGGCAATCACAGTTTGGTTGTCCTTTTACGCTTTAAGACCATCTGGGAGTGCATCAAACACAACTTTTAATGAGTTCAGAGTGATTGTGACACCAAGGCTGTCTGATAGGCATACAAAGATATTTGTCCAAAATGTTGTTAATTTGGTGCACACCTAAAACATATGGCCCAATGAGGCTGGAGCTCGACTGCAACATTCGCAGGTTGGATTTTGCCCTGGAAACATTTTGGACAATTTTAAATGAGATATATGTGCTCGATAAAAGATTTTAAGTTGAATGATTGAATACTTTGCACATATGGAGCTAGAGTGAATTCTGTGCATGGCTCCGTTCCATTCCTTTTTTTGAAATATAAAGTGAAAGATCCTTTCCCCATTGTACCCTGGGATCTTTGAAAGGAAGATGAAGAACCACCTGGATTGTGACCCAAGAGCAGCAGAAGTTTTTTGCAGTGGCTGGAGTGCCAATCCTGTCTTCAACTCCCAACTTTTCCTGTAAGTTGGATGATCTGCTTGAAGGGCTGGATGCAGATTAACATCATAACCAGGACGAAGCAACTGCAGGTTTAGGACCTTGTTCAATTTGTGCTGGCATTAAGATATCTTGGAATAACATCTTGGAAAATATCTGTCACGTTTCAGACAGGGTTCCTTTCCTGGCTGGGGTTCAAATTCCTGTTTTATGTCTTCTTTGTTCATTTTTGAGTCTTGAACTGATGTTACTGTTACTTTTGTTAATATTTTGCTCTATTCCCTATACCTGTATTATATTCCTCGTGTTTTATTGAATGGCTCCACAAGAGGTGGGGCCAGCTCTCCTTCAATACAAGGGAGCGCCCTCAGCCCTATAAAGGCTGGGACAACCCACAGTTCCTTTGGGTTTATTTGAATGCACTTGGGAGTTGGTGACTACTGTGATTATTTCTGTGCTTTGTCCTTCTGTGATTTATTGGATTATCAACTTTTTTGCAATGTTTTTCAAAACACTTTGGATTTCATATTGGGACTTTGTTAGCTTTGGATTGCTTTTGCTGGCAACTCTTTTTTGCCTTTTTGTCCTCCATGGAGCTTTGTGCATATCAAAAACACAAAAACCCATGGTGGTGGCAACATGTGGTGGTGTGGAGATGCTTCTCTGCAACAGGCCTTGGAAGGCTGGTTATGGGGCAAAGAAAAAAATGAATATAGCACGATTGCAGGGAAATCCTGGAACGAAACCTGACGCGGTCTTTAACAAACTTGTGCCTTTGTCTTCCAGCAAGACAATGACCATGAGCATAAATTAATGGGCTACACAGCGCAGGAATGGCTTAAAAGCAATAATGTTAATGTCTTGAGTGGCCAAGTCAGAGTCCAAATCTTAATCCAACTGAGAGTTTGTGGTTGGGCATGGAAAAGGCTGCTCACCCTGGGAAACCTGACAGACCTTGGGCAGTTTTGCAAAGAAGAACTGGGGAAAAATGACTGTGTCCAGATGTGTAAAGTTGATAAAGGAAGAGACCTCTCAACACTTACTTAAAAGGGTGTCTGATGATCAAAAGGCACAATTTTGGTCTCCCATGTGCCTTCTGAGAAACTGTAGCTGCTTTTACTCTTTGCCACTCTCCATAAAGCTGTGGCTGGTGAAACACTGAGCAACCAGCCTCTCCAGTGCCAGTAACTCTGTCTTGTAGATTCTTCACCGTTACCTCTCAGCTTTTGTGGATGGCTTACTCTTAAAGATTTACATTTGTTCCATACTCATACTCTATGGTTTTATAGCTGTTCCATACTCTTTCCATTGCTTAGTGATCAATTTAAATGGACTCCAAGAGGTTTTTTAAAAGGTCCTCCAATTTGCAGGGAAAACTTGGGGGTTGATGGCAGTCTTGGCACTCCAGCCACCGTAAAAAACGGAAAAAAAAATCTGACACTGTTTCAGTGTGGTGGTGAGGCGTCACCCATTGTATGGCTGCAGTTGGGTCCCAATCCGGGTGGTTTGTTGTGTTATGGGTACAGGAACACGCTCTATAAGTGCATGCTCCCAACCTCTTTCTCAAAGGGATATTCAGTGACTTGGATAGCTTCTTGTCTCCATCCTCTGAGTTATACATTTCAATCACCTTTTCATGGAGTTTCTTGGAGTGTTCATTTGCTTTTATTAAGTAGTTTAGGCCATTATAATAATTGAGCACAAGTTTGACCTTCTAGGTAAGATACATTTGCACTACAATCAGTTCAACTCTCCAGACAGGTGATCTCCATTGAACTAATCATGTGATTTCTAAAAACAACCTACTGCACCAGTGATGATTTAGGCGTGTCATATTAGAGGGGAAGAATACTTGTGCCATCAATTATTTGGTGTTTTTCATTTGTAGTTAATTTAGACCACTTTGCAGATATCTGTTTTCACTTTAATATTAGAGTCTATGTCTGTTGATCAGTGTCAAAAAAGACAAATTGAAGCCACTGTGATTTAATGTTCTGTAACCATGAAATGCAAAACTTTCCAGGAGGGTGACTACTGCTTATAAGCACTGCATGTTTAGGTAAAAAAAAAACTTTACCAAATTGTTAGAAGTAGTTATTAAAGAACTAGCAGGAGTACCCGGCGTTGCCCGGGAATCTGTAACTGGTGAATTTACCAAATGAAAGAAACAGAACATAGAAATAGAACAAACAGTTTTCTGATTCACATTTTATTGTAAGTTCCTCCAGTTTGGATTGTGTCTGCTGTGGCGTTTGAGACGCCCTTGAAATAGACTTTTCTCTGGCATCTGTGGACCGTGGAATTGTACATCTTTTTTTCGGTGGCATGGGTATATTCGCGTAAAGCAGGAGAATTATAATGTGTTAGATGGTATTATGTACGGAATATGCACCACAGTGAGATGAATTTACTTTATTTACACTACGTCGGAAAGTGAACAAATCATAGACATATATAGATTGACGCCGCATTCACTGTGTTCCACAGTCAACACAGTACATCAGCATGTTCGCCCTATTGCGAGTGGAAAAAGTGCCATTTAAACTAATACACGTAGACGTGGAAACTGGGTTTTCTGATGAAAAAATAAAAACGTTTAAAACAGTATCATTTACATACAACAGATTTTGGCAAATCTTTTAAATGTAATTATTTATATCCATTTATACACTAATAAAGGCAATTATTAAATAATAATAATTATTATTATTATTATTAAATAATTCCTCCTATATAAGTAACATTTCACAGACTGCCTTCTTCCTCTGAAACATTTCTAGACTTCGTCCCGTTCTTACGCAACACAGTACTGAAGTATTGATTAATGCCCGAGTCACCTCACGTATAGATCACTGTAATGCTATTCTATCTGGCATCCCACAAAAACTTATCCATCTCTTACAACTTCTTCAAAATTCTGCTGCCTGGATAATAATCTGCTGTTCTAAATCCACTGAACATACTACACCGATTCTCTCTCAGCTTCCGTGGCTCCCTGTTAACTATAGAATACAATACAAAATACCGCTCTTAACATTTAAAGCTCTCCACAACCTAACTGATCTCCTACAGACTGACACTCCTCTCACTCACTCAGATCCTCATCTGCAGCTGTACTTTCTGTACCACACATCAGACTCTGTTCTATGGGAGCTTGAGCATCTCTCATAGTGCTCCTGAACTCGGGAATTCTCTTCCGGCTCATATATGTCAGCTCGATTCAATAACACATTTTAAAACACCGAACTTACTGTTATGTGTTCGAATCAACACTGACTTTCTATACTCGTCCAGCGGCGTCACTGTAGCATTCAAACATTCTTAGCCAATCATGCAATACTGCGTCCGCGTTTGCCACGTTATGTTCTAACTACAGAGGCAGAGTCCCATTGCATAGTTCTAACTTGTATTGAGTCGAGGTATTGACGCGAACACCATACATACAGACACTATCAAATATATATAAGGATTGTTTTTACATTTTGCAAATGTTTGTGTGAAATTTTAACTGGTTATCTCTATATTTTATTTGCATTTCTATATGTGGATGCAACTAAGAAAAGACAAATGCAGTATTTTCTTGAGAAAAAATAAATAAAAACCTTAAACCTTAATATTGTGTAGAAGTGATAAGGGAAGAATAAAAATTGTAGGCATAAATTCATAGCCATCATATTTGGGGAGTACATACTGTAAATCACAATCAATTCTTTTTCTTGCAATATTTCAAGTATATTAATGTAACAGCCATCTGAATCTGAAATTACTTGAAATGCTACAAAGAAAATTGACTTAAATAATAATTATCCTGCTTCTTCAATTTTTCAGTGAATTGAAGCGTTTATCCCACCCAGTCTTTCTATATTTTGAAAATGTCTATAACATGCAAATGGCCTACATTTGCTTTAGTGAGACATGAGACCAGTAAATTGTGTCATTTTTTCAGTCACAAGTATACTGCCCTCCTTGGCTCCTATTTTCTTTTCTACATTCTCAAACAGACTATCTCAGCATCCAGTAGAGTCAAAATTTTTCAATGCCATAATCCACTGGTATCTGCATTGCAGTATATAGAACACAACACATGAATGCTCATCTTTAAAGAAAGCATAATAGTTTTTAGATCACTGAGATGAGTGAGAAGTTTATTTTGTTTTACTAACTGATTTAAATCTTTGACATTCCAGCTAACTAAGCTCTGTGATCAGGCTGATATTTTCTATCTTTTTACTTTTAGAAGTCTTAAATTCCTTTTAGTATTATGCATAAAACAAGCATACAATATTGAAAGATGATCTTTTGATTAAAAGTTAAATACTGAAGACCAAGGAAAGTCAGTCAGTCAGTCAGTCATTATCCAACCCTCTATATCCTAACACAGGGTTCTGCTAGAGCCAATCCCAGCCAACACAGAGCGTAAGGCAGGAACAAACCACGGGCAGGGCACCAGACCACCGCAGGGTGCACACACACACACCCACATACCAAGCACACAGTAGGGACAATTTAGAATCGCCAATGCACCTAACCTGCATGTCTTTGGACTGTGGGAGGAAACCGGAGTACCTGGAGGAAACCCACGCAGACACAGGGAGAACATGCAAACTCCACACAGAGAGGACCCGGGAAGCGAACCTGGGTCTGAAATAGAAATTAAGTGGAAATTTAGTGTTAGAGAATTGGATGAAACTAAAAACATAAAAGAAAATGAAAATAAGACAAAAGGAAGGAATGGTTGGAAAATAAAGTATACATGGAATAATGTAAAGAGCAGAAATGTACTGTTGGAATCCAGAAATTATACAATTTTTTGTTTTGTTTTACCCTCAAAGATTTTATCTTAGTGTGAATGTTGTTTTCTCCAATTCAGTTCATATCCCATTTTTGTCTGAGATTTTATTATTCCCAAAGTTACCTTTCATACTTTTTCTACACAGTAACAGAAAGTAAAATAACACTGCCAGAATACCTGGAGATGACTAATGCAAATAGTCATAATAAAAAAGAAAAGTCTGATAAATGAGAGGAGACAACTCAGTCCATCATGCCTGCTTAGCTAATTGCCATGCTATCTCAATATTTTTTCCAGATACTTTTAAAAATTGTCAAAGTTTCTTCTTCAACAGAGTAGTTTGTGCCAAAATGTCTATGTCTCTTTGTATAATGAAATCATTCCTATCTTGTATCTGAAATGTATTCCCAATATCTTTAAATATGTGATTCACTATTTAATTGTAGAGAAATATACTGTGAATATTTGGATTTGGTCCCCATGCAGCTTAATACTATGTGATAAACTTGTGATTTTTTTGTGGGAAAGAGCAAGCTGCAGTATAGCAGACCTCAACTGTCCTTCAATGTATTCTGAAGATGTGTATCTACGAGAGGTTTCCTGAACTTCACTAGGCTGGGAGCAATTTAAATGATCAAGGGATCACAGTTTGGGAGCAACACCAGGAAAACTTCATTCATATTTCAGCACATCTGGAGAAGGCAGTCACTATTATTAGGGAGGCCTTAGCACAAAAGAGGTTTCATGGAGTGTTGTAATAAGAGACCAGAAACTGAAGGTACTGAGAAGCACAAACATGTGGGTACCTATAGATTAAGACAAGAATTTTACACTGGATCCTAGTCACAATTAGAAGCCAGTGAAGGACTTAGCATTGGAGAAGCAGGAAAAAATACACACCAGTCGAATAGAAGCATTCAGGATGAGTTAGAAATTTGGTTCACGCTTCCTGGGAGCTCTGGCAGGAGAGAGAAAACACAAGAGCTGAGGAGCACAGGCTGTAAAAAATGGTGAGACTGTACAAATATTATGAAGAAAGAAGTGACAGTTCTGAGTAAAAAACCTTTTACAAATTCTATTCTTTTACTTCATGCTTTTTAGATGACATGAATTACAACTAAAATTCAACTTTTTTTCTGCTGGTGCTTTTGTGGTTCCTGCCTCTGCATTTGACGCAGTTGCAGCACAAGTCATTTTGCTTGTGCTGTGTTTATGGTTTCATCTGAAGCATGATGTGGCCAAGATGCATTCACATCTGTTTACACTACTGATGGCAGCAGTGGCTTTTTGCACAAGATGCACCACTGATAGCCTGGACAGCACTTATGTTTTTTGTGATATTCTCATTTATTTTCTTTATGTTCTGGTGATTTTTGAGTAACTTATCACTGGAGTCTAAGTAATAAATGGTTCTTAATTAGGTAGTGATGTCCATTCAGAAAATATTTTCTTACAGAATTATCTAGCAAGATCCTATTTTAGGGAAAAACACTGAAATAGAACATTTAAAGTCAGAATGGCATTATTTATTTTTTCTACTTACATTTTTGTATACTTGGTATTTCTGGGATCTAAAGCCTATTTCAGCAGCAAAAGGGTGCAATGTGTAATAAAAAAAGCACATTAAAATACCCAGTTTCATAGCTGCCCCTTGTTAGATTGAAAATCAGTCAGACTGCATGTGTGTGTGAACTTCAGGAAGTAACTAAAATAAGGAGACAACCCTCACCTAATTATTTATATTGTAAATAACAAAATGAACACACCTAATATCTCACTCGATTCACCTTTGGCAGCAGCTACATCAGAAGAAACTGTCCCAAATATGGGAGAAATATGAGGTTCTCTGCTAGGCTGGTGGGGAAATCAACATAATCATCACAATATGTGAGTCTGAGCAAGTCACTTACCTTGCCTACGTTTCAAAAGCAATAATACATGAAAACGGTAGTCTGATGGTTCTCTGCATGTGTTGACAGACACCATGAAGTATGCTGCTTTAGTCACACTTTTCTTTATGGAACTTGACAGGACTGGTGAATGTTATATGCCATTAGTGAAAAGCCATCAATGGTCATGGTTACTGTAGCCCATATACTCTGACATGGCTGTTGTGTTACTTCGCTCAAGTCGTGTCAGCCTTTATCAACCCCTGCCATCTGTGCCATGCTTAAACCCTCAAGACTAACATTGGAAACAACAACTGTCTTGGGTGGTGTTCCATGCTGAGTAATACTACTGACCAGAAAAATATCAGCAAGACTGCAGCACGTCTGGCACCTATTACCATGCTACATTCAAAGACTTTTTAATCCCATCCATTCTCTGTCTTTATTCTTGACAGACACGCAATCCATTAATTCTTGCCAATCTGTGTCTCTGATGTGAGTGTGAGCAACACTGGTGCACCACAAGGAACAGTCCTGTCTCCTTTTACCTTGACTCTGTACATCTCAGACTATAAATATAACACCAGGTCATGTCATCTGAAGAATTCTCTGCATCCTAACATCAGCAAAACCAAGGACCAAGTGAGTGACTTTCATTGCACCAAAGAGCCTCTATGTCCGGTCACTATTGAAGGAGTGGATGCAGAGGTGGTCCACTCCTACAAGTACTTGGAGGTCCACATCAATGACAGGTTGGACTGGTCTCTGAACGCAGAGGAACTAGTTAAGAAAGGGCAGAGCAGGCTCTTTTTGCTTGGGAAACTGCACTCTTTTAGATGTTCTACAGCTCTGTGATGGCCGGTGCAATTTTCTATGCTACAGTGTCTTGATGGGTCACAACCTAACGTCCTTTACCCTTCTGAATCACTTGTGTGTACTGTTTGGATGTGGACACCAGAGAATCCACCACAGCTACTAAATCTTTCTCATAAGGTATCTTTGCTATTTTTAGACCTCCAATTAGTAATCTTCTAGGTTTTAAAATATTTTTGTTTCAGTTTTTGATTTTATTTATTGTTTCATTTTTTTGCCATATTCATATTTTAGCTTTTATTTAGTTTTTTGCTCTGTTTTTCAGCTGTTAACTTTTAGATTTTTGTTACATTTTATTAATTTTGTATCACTCACTAAAGATGTCCACACATATTGGTATTGTGAACGTAATGATGCTGTGCAGGTGGACCACAGTGTTGGCTTTTTTAAAAACATGAGGCTATGCACTGAGAAAACAAAATCTGGTGTAATCAGTTGATCTCAGATTTATTGTCACATGTCACAAAGCGATCAACAATGCTGCACAATGTTTTTCTTTTCACCAATAGGACCTCACTTCACCTCCCTCTTCTAATCACACTCGATAAATGAAGTGGGAAAACACCCATGCAATTGAAATGCTGTCTGTGAGTCAATTCCAATTCCAATTCTTCAATTCCACCCGGGGGAGTAAATACTAACATTACTCAAAGTTATTGTCTGCTTTAACATGCATTTTTATTACTCTTTAATTTAATATTGTTTTTTGTATCAGCATACTGCTGCTGGACTATGTGAATTTCCCCTTGGGATTAATAAAGTATCTATCTATCTATCTATCTATCTATCTATCTATCTATCTATCTGAGTCAAAAATGAACTTAAAAGGTAAAACTGGGTCCCAAGGCCACAAAGATTGAGAATAACACTGTTCTAACATAAACACTGGAATCCAAAGAGAGACAATGAATTTGATATCCCAAAGAAGTTGAGGGAAAAAAATGCAGCAGTTGCTACTGTTGATGACATGCCATGTTTCTTGAGGCTGTTTTTTAAACTATGTGAGCAATGATGAAGTGGTGCACTGGCTGAATGGAATTGTAGTCCCAATTGCACAAGCTAGCACTCACAAGCTAGGTTTCATATATAAACACTTGTAACAATTCATCCCGCGCACTAACACGAGCCGATTGCTACCGCTAATCTGTCCTAGGTAATGGCAGATGATAAAAGGATAGGCCAATATCACACCCCAAACAATTTCCCGTACACCCTTTATTCTACCCGGTTCAGTCCCTTAATGCCAATACTTTATAGCCCCCAAAAAAACCAAATAGTCAAGATCTATCATCAAATAACGAGTATATTATATACAATGAACAAAAGAATACAAAAGAATACAATCCCTTACACATGCACCACCCCCCAATACATATATTTACGCAATAACAATATTAATTCCCCCAGTTCCCCTTCAACAGATGATACATAGATCCACCAATGTCCAATGTTCTGTTCTGCAACTGCCGGCAGGCCAAACGAGGTGTCCTGAAAATTTGCGGACTACTATCACAATCACCTCTTCGTCATAAAAGACATACAGTCAGTCCTGCGCCATGATACAATATAAGTCCTTTGAAATAGCTCACCCGAGTCCGAAGGAATTAGCAGAACGTTTGATTCCCCAATCAAAAGAATACCTTCCACCTTCTGCCAGGACTGTAGGAGCTCCTAGACTTCTTGTATGGCCAGTGCAGTAACTGATCTGCTTTTTTTTCTCTCCGATTCTCTTTTTCCTTTTCTCCTCTTCTTTCTTCTCTCTTAAAAACGGCGCGCTTTATGCAAATGACTCCCGAAAGAAAACAGTAAAACCAGAAGTTCCACCTCTGGGGCACCGCTGTCAATCTCCGGATGTAAGCATATTCCCTACAACACCCGATCGACAGCAGAAAAAATATTATATTTATGTGGCAGCGCTACACACTTTGAAACTTATTAAATAAGGATCACTAAATTCTACAGTTCAATGACTTTACACCTTGTATTATTTCTTAAAGTAACTCTCCCCATCACTAAAATTTGATACACAAAATAATCATGGGCAGGACAGTGACATAGTGATTGGCAATATCACCTCACAGGACCCGGGACTTTGAATTTCACCGTGGAAGTTAGGAAGTTTGTGTGTGTCCTGTGTTGGAATGGCACCCAGGTCAGGGGATGGTTCCTGTCCTGCACCTAACCAGTGTTGCTGAGTCAGATTGCAACTCTCCATGGCCCTGAACTGGATTAAGTGAATTTGAAAATGGATAGATGGGTTTGTCCAGTGAAGGGTCAGAGTCAGGTGGAGCCAAAATGAGTTAACATTAGATAGAGCCAATGCTAAATCAACATATGGTTTAGAAGGGACATACTATTGTAAATTTTTGTAACAGTATTTAGTATGTTGTGGCTCATCAGATCAGATTGTATCCCCCATATAATGTGTTGAATAAATAAGCTTAAGAATTTCTGCCTCTAAGGGTGTTAAACGGGGGTTTTTTTTCAGTGGATAACATCTAGTTTATACTTAACCCTGGTGTGAAAGTTGTTAAGTCACGTAGTTCTAAAAATGTGAAGTAACACCTCTTGGTCCAAAGACTAAACAAAGCCCTGCTTACAATTTGAAGCAAAATGATCTACCACAATCAAAATTAAGAGCATAACACATTTTACAGACAGGAAGAGACCATTTAAACCATTATGGCAGATAAAAACTGAACTGTTCCTACATCTCACCCAAGGGTTATTTTTTTTATAGATGTTGAGTTTTCACACTGCCATTTCCATTCAACTGTTTGAGAGTGCCATGTTTCCAAAGAAGTTTTCCAAAGATGGCACTCCGAGGAAGGTACCCAGGTGTTACTGTCTGTGTTAAGTTTTGTCACCATTGTTTGTCCTGTATATGTTGTTCATTGTTCAAATTACAGAATTGCTAATACCATTGGACATCTTTGGAAAATACATTGTATGATGCCAAACAGATTTTCTGCAGTTTTTCTGTCTTTCAGAATTCTTTGTCACTCATCCGGCCTCACCAAAGTAGGCATGGTCATCATAGTCATCCCTAACAGAGGCCTGAGGCACAGTGTCATAGTGGTAGCACTGATACCTCACAGTAAGCAGACCAGGGTTTGCATCCTGGGATCCTACATGTGTGGAGTTTGCATGTTCTCCCTGTGTCTGTGTGGGTTTCCACTGTGTGCTCTGGTTTCCTCCCACAGTCCAAAATGAACTGGCCCTGGGGTGGGGGTGTGTGTGTGTGTTCAGCCTGCAATGTACTGGTTCCCTGTCCAGGAGATTGTTCCTACCTTGTGCCTTATGCTTGCTGGGAAAAACTCCAGCCCCCTCTGACCCTGCTTAGAATTAACTGAGCTTAGAAGTGTATGGTGTATATTCAGTGTATAGTAGTGACTATCACTCTTTTAGGTAGTTGGTTATCCTTAAAAGGACCACTCACTGTTGCCTCACTAGATGAAACTGATATGCAACTTTTGGTAGGCTTGCCATTTTTATAGGCTCCCCTGCCACTGACTCATTTCAGTGATGAAATTGTAGCTCATGTTATGGGGCTGATCCATAGTCCTCCCTTTGAATTTGCTGCCCCTTCCCCAGCATGCACTCCCAATTCCTTGAAACAGCAGGAAGGTCTTCATTTCTGGAGTGGTCATGCAGACACATTGATGGGGGTCTTGAGCACTTTCTTGTCAGGTGGCAGAGCAGTGATGTTAAGTGCTGCAGAGGTGTTTAACGCTGCACTTCTCACTGTGATTTGTTCATTTTATGTGGGTAGGTGAACTGTCATTTAAGGAACTGCAGATGGATCTCTTGGCTATTTTTCTTGAACTGATTCTGCCAAAGGTGTTCCAAGTTCAGACCTCAGCTTTGAGACTCTCTGGAGCGTGAACGGTATATTATAAGAATGTAAATTAAAGGAACGCAATTTGACAAATAATAATTGTGGCGATGTAACGTAAGACTTGGTAGGTCATTTGTCTTCCAAATTTGAGTCATGTATGAGCACAACTAAGTTGAGTTTAAACCATTGATAAGCAAGTCATGAATCAGAAAAATTAAGGCTCATGTCTGACTTGAGTTATCCACAGTCCTCCTATGGTCTATGCTTTTGTTTTTATAGCACTATTAAATACACTATCTTGATTTTTTTTGTTACTTGTAGCATTTTACTTGCAATTGTTTTCTGATCCTTAGTCTTAGTTGCACCCCCTCAGCTGCATAATGTATGCTGATTTCAAAAGATGAATTTAAGACTACAAAGTCATTTTGGGTGGGGGGGGGGGGGGTTAGTGTATCATTTTTAGAAGTAAAACATAGTCTACTTATTAGAAGAAAACTAAAAACATCACATTTATAGATTTTGTGGTATGTGTGCTTGAAGGTGAGATGTGCAGGTGAAAAGCAGCAACAGAAAATACAGAGGGAGGAAGTTAGTAACAAACATCACAGTGTCAGAATGGGTGTGAAATGTGGCCATCTGAGATGACAAAGGCTGAAGTTAAAAGGTTGCTTATTCAGCAGTGGGTATATGTGTGAAGTATAAGTGATCCCAATTCACATTTAAAATTATACGATTCATAAAAAATAATCAAAAATAAGTAGACAATATCACTAAAATGTTGTAATGGGTTGCCTAGCTGGGAAGGTAATGCCAATAAAGAAAGGCTGACACAGACAGAGACCAGCATGGCTCTTGAGAAGAGAGGAAGAAAGCTGTAGTGTCAGGTGGGGATACAAATCCAGTGTAAGGAGGTGGTAAACCCTGAAGGTGTAGCCAGTAAACCAGAAGCAGAGAGAGAAAGTGGAGACCTTAAGGGAGCTAAAGAGATTCCTTCAAGATACCCTGAAAGCTGGCATTTCATAAATGTCTGGGGATAGAAGCCATAGGAGCCTGGGAGAAGGTCAGAATGTCTTCTAACTGACTGAGGGCAGCAGAGCACAGCACATTACATGACAAAGAATCACAAAGGTAATGCATTAAACTACTACCTCACAACGTCTCGGCATAAATTCAAATTTTCTAAGGAAACAAGCTCTCTGCATTTTGACAGCCTGACATGCTTCTTGACTAAGCGAGTCACTAATTTTTTCGTTCTAATGTGGGACAACAAACAAGACACTTTGGTCAGTTAAGACTTTCGTGTGTTTGCATGATCAAGAACACCTTCTTTCCTTTCACTCACATTGTACTTCGACTGACTGCTCTTTGTCTATTAGATTTCACATACAGACATCCACCATATGACTTAAGAAAGCATTACTTTGATTTTGATGGCAATTGAGTATTATGACTATATTTGATAATCTCACCAAAATAATGTAAATGATAGTTAAATCATGTAAATATTAACAAAACTTCTATTTGTTCATTTATTTTTTAACACAATGCCACTGTGGCCAGCGGTTGTCCCATAATCTTCGTGTGCCCTCAGAGGCCAAGTATTGAGCAGAACACAAAAACACATTTTATCAGTAATTGTAATATGGAGTCTATGAGTGAAATTGTTTAGGCATGCGTATGGCTAATGCATTTAAAAGAGTAATCTTTTGAATGTTATCCTCCGGGTGCTCCAGTTTCCTCCCACAGTCCAAAGACATGCAGGTTAGGTGCATTGGCGATTCTAAATTGTGCTTGGTGTGTGTGTGCGCGCCTTGTGGTGGGCTGGTGCCCTGCCCAGGGTTTGTTTCCTGCCTTGCGCCCTGTGTTGGCTGGGATTGGCTCCAGCAGACCCCCGTGACCCTGTAGTTAGGACATAACGGGTTGGATAATGAAGTAACATTTTAAAATTCCGCTTTTGTGAATTATAGTAAAGTGGTCGGTAATATATTTAATTTACATGGACATAAAATTGTACAGTTTGCATCTTTGATGTTTTCTGCTTCATTTTTTTTTTTGGCTGTCATTTCTGCTTTGACAGGTTTAGTGTGTGCTAATTTAATGACTTTTATTATATGAGTGACAGTGTAGAGTCGTGTGTACGAGTCATGTTTTTGTGGAAGAAAAATGTGACTGTGTATTCTAATATCAATATAGTTGTGGCAGAGAGTAAGAAAATATTTTTTTAAAATCTTTTTTATATGTAGTAAACAGTTCTTCACATTAAGTGTTCTGTGATGTAAGAGTAGTTATTAATTCTTCGTTTCAGCAACAGTTTTCAATCAGGAGTATAAAGTTGCAACACATCAAAAAGTCTTTAAGTTCTACCTAGGCTTTGTACGACCGCTCATTCCATTATTAAAACTAACTTACAAATGACACTTTTATGCACAAAACACATTCAAAACACCTGACACTGACATTGTATGACATACTGTATGACATATGAGCATCAGATAGCAACTCTAAGGTTGATTTTAATTCAGGAGAAGTTTTGATGACACCTTTAGTGTTATTTTTTAATTTTTGAAAGTTCTGTGTGTGCCTTTCATGTTGTTTATTTATGGTACCAATATTTTGTAACTGTTTTCATATGGCTGCAGTCATTTTGTTTATGGTTGTTTAGCCTGTTCCCATTCACAGGACACAGAAATCATGTAACACATTGCACTATCACATTCCACGTATTTAAGCTGGCAGCATTTAGGGTTGTCTTGATAATGAAATTTCAAACTTCAACAAATACTTTGAAAAATATCAATATTTAGTACAATTTTCAATACCACCAGAGGGCTTAGGAAGGGGAGCACACACAAAATTTAATTTTTTTTTGTCAATTGTTGGCCACAACGCTGCATGACTCAAACCACCCCTACTGTTACTGCCTTGTTGCGCTTGTGAAGGATTACTGCAAAATATCTGACATACCAGCATATCTGGAAACAGCAGTTAACGGACTACTAGAATTTAAACATGGCTTGAAATCAATACCCTAGTACATCAAAATCTTCAAAAGACTTTGTTGGATGGTTACCTTATCAAAAGATCTTCATTATTATTCTTCTCTCTTGCTAAATGAATCTTAGCCTGGAGAGGCCTATTCATTTTTTTACATTTAAGATGTCTCACTTAAAAGGTTTTCCAATGTTGTTATTTGTCCTAGTGTCTATGTAAACACAGGGAGCTCCAGTTTCTGTATTACAACCTGCCTGAAGAAGGGGCCTGAGTTGCCTTGAAAGCTTGCATATTGTAATCTTTTTAGTCAGCCAATAAAAGGTGTCATTTTGTTTGACTTCTTACATAAATAAAAGATACATCTATCAGCCACATTGTCTGTACAACAGCAGACAGATTCAGGGAATTTAGTACGGCTCCTTATCTGAATGAATATAAAGTTGAAAGGAAATGCAAGCTGAGCATTTCTGCCTCCCAAGGAACAAAAGTCAAGATGAGTCAATGGAGTTAAGCAAGGTGAGTGCCATCCTGAAAAAACAACAAAGGCATGTGAAAGAAAAACTGTGCTTTTATTGAAGATAACTTGGACATGTAACATGTGAATTTCCCCTTGGGATTAATAAAGTATCTATGTATCTATCTATGAAATTGTTCTAAATTGCAGGAAAACTAAGTGTCCTTGCAAGGTGAGAGCTGATAAGGTGGGCATGTAGTGAGACCCTCTTCTTGAAGTTAGCACATATTCAGTTGCTATTATGAAAAAAAATTGTTGGGCAATGATTCATTCGGGGCAGCAGAAAATATTATCAGGACTACCCTAGTATAAAACACAGGCATACCAAGGATATCTTTAGAAGTTTAGGCCCAGAATACTTTTGGTGGATGATTAACCTAATGGTTTAGGTATTTTAGAATATATCACCACTCCATTTAAATTGAATATAGGTGTACTCTGTGAAGAGGAGATCTCTGTCTTTATTATACATTCTCCCATTCCTTAGCTAATATTAGGTTATCCCTGGCTGTCTTTACATAACACACATTAATTGGGTGGATAAAAACATTGTGGCGTGGGGTCTAAACTGTAGGAGTAATTGCCTACCGAATATTTTTTTATTCATTATAAAATTAAACATGATGGAATTTTCACCTAACCAATATTACAATTTTTACAATATGTTTAATAAACAAAAAATATTACAACTTCCTCCACACTGACTGTTCCATAGAATTATTTACCAGGTTTAACCAATTTATGCTCTGCCTAAACCAGAAACAGACATTATGGAGGAGTCTATGTTGGAGATCCTATCATTCTCAAGAATGGGATTATAATACCGTCCAGCAGTCCCATAGGGAATGGTTTGTTTTTTTTTGTGGAGAAAAAGGATGATACAATACAATACAGTTTATTTTTGTATAGCCCAAATCACACAGGAAGTGCCGCAATGGGCTTTAACAGGCCCTGCCTCTTGACAGCCCCCCAGCCTTGACTCTCTGAGAAGACAAGGAAAAACTCCCAAAAAAACCTTGCAGGGAAAAATGGAAGAAACCTTGGGAAAGGCAGTTCAAAGAGAGACCCCTTTCCAGGTAGGTTGGGCGTGCAGTGGGTGTCAAAAGAAGGGGGTCAATACAATACAATACACAGAACAGAACAAATCCTTAATACAGCATAATAATAAAAATTTTAGAAGTATGGAGCAGAATTTAATAGTAGATGATATCACATAATAAGATTTGGATATTTTTAGAGTCCTGGAGACCTCATCCATCAAGCTGCCTCCCCATTTGGCCATTCCACGGCTGAAACGTTGCTCGGCCAGCCAATCCGATGAAAGGACCCCTTTTTCCCATGATTCCTGTGATCCTCCATCAGGGATGACTTTACCACAGGCAGGCAAACAATTTGGCAGGTGGGCCGTGGCACCAATTGCCACATTTCAGTACCGAGAACAGAAACAGAATAGGTGAGGGTTAGTAACAAATTATAACAATCATGTTACTTATGTTTTAGTGTTAATGACTAACAACAGAGATGCAGTATGTACAGTTAATCAGCAGCTCTAGTCAGAATATGCTAAACTGAAGTAGTGAGTCTTCAGCCGAGATTTAAAGGCTGAGACCGAGGGGGCATCTCTTATAGAAGCAGGAAGACCATTCCACAGTTTAGGGGCCCTGTAACTAAAAGCTCGACCTCCCACTGTAATTTTATTAATCCTTGGAATCATAAGCAGACCGGCATCTTGAGATCTTAATGTGCGCTCAGGTTTGTAAGTCATGATAAGTTCAGACAAGTAAGCCGGACCTCGGCCATTTAATGCTTTATATGTTAAAAGGAGAATTTACGTGGTCATGTGATGGCATATGACCACGTATTGATTACACAGAGTGTAACAAAATCTATTTTTCTATCTTTTTTCTAAATCAGGTAATTTATCAAAGTAATTTAGATAGATAGATAGATACTTTATTAATCCCAAGGGGAAATTATATTCCAAACCTGCTTATCATGAGCAGGGTCTACTAGTTTCACTTAAGAATTGTGCAAAACAGTGTTCAACACTGCCAGGGGGTATTACAGATAGAGAATAATACCCTAAGGATTAGCTAACAGAGTCAACTATAACTCCTAGATCCTTCTCATTTGGTATATTTTCAGGTTTTAAGCCTACCATTGTGTTTTCAAATCTATAATTTTTACTTCCTCTGTGCAATACTTCACATGTACTTACCTTAAATTTCATCTGCCACAAATGTGACCGGCCTGCATGTTGTCCACGTCCTTCTGACTCTTCATTATGAGCATTTCCACCTTGGTTGGTATCATATGAATTTATACTGAGTAGGAGTAAAAAATGATAATTCAACATTGTAGATGATAGAGGGCACTTTTGGGCAGTCCCCTAACCTAAAATAAGTGCCAATAAGGACAAATGACATAAAAACACTGTTTTATTAAAAAAAAGTCATTTAATAATGCCAGAATGGAATTAAATAAGGAGGAAACAAAAGTAATATCTTTAGTCCCTCATCTGTCTATCAGTATGTGTAGTACAGTCCACCAGAATGTACCTTAAAACCCTCATATTTCACCTTATATATTTCTAGAGTCAGGCCTCACTTCCTCTTGTCAGTCAAACCTTTGTCCACCTTTCCCATGACTCCAAACCCCATCAATAGGTAGCTATTATGACTCAGAAGAAAAATATAACATTTTGTTTATTTTTGTCATTTCATTATCATGATACTGTATGATGTCTTTGAGCCAAAGGTTTGGAATGTTGGTTGTCATGACACCACATGTAGGTGTGCAATAACATGTTATTGTCCAGATGTTGACAAATTCATGATTTTTTGCCAGAGAAAAATGTTCTTCTAACAGTTTATTTTCAAGGGTTTTTTCATTATACACATGTCCCCAATTTGTGATGGCATAACTAAACTTACACTTCCAGCACTTCCAGACAATTAGCCATTGTCAGTGCAGTCATTGTTAGGTTACTCTAAAGATCAGCTCCTCTTCTAAACCATGAGACACCCCACAGAGCCCAGTTACAGCCTGTCCTCCTTGCACAACACACAAACAGCAGGCCAAGTGGTTATAGCTTGGGTCATATAAACTACCCCAATAAGCAAACAAAGAGCCATTTATCTTTTTTCTTCCATATTTAAGGGTGTTGGTGACTGGAACCTGTTTCAGCAACATCAAGCCCATGGCAGGAACCAATCCTAAAGAAAGAGTCAGTACTCTTAGAAAAATATACTATAAAAATAACCTATCAATTAAGATAAAATGAAAAGAGCAGCAGCATTGAGTAACATATATGACAAAGCTATCCAGTCATTTAAGTACAAATAGGACTGAGTGCTAAATAAATACATTTTATTAAAGACAGCTAGCTATTTAGCCCACCAGATTAAAAGGTAGTTTACTTTGATGATGACAGTTTAGTCATACTCTTACCTTGCGGCCCCCATAAACCATAAATAAAAAATATAAAAATAAACTTACTAACTTAATATAATCACATATTTCATTGAAATAGAAGTATAATGATTCATTTTAAAAACATTTACCCCTCACTAACATTTGCAAAGAAAGCAATATCACCATCCAATCAATGCACAATGTCAGGTTTTTTTCAGTGAAAGTCAGACAATGGAGAACATTTTTTAGTGTGCCAGTAGCGAATGTAAAGAGCATAATCAATCATGCATAAATGGCTGCAAAGAACTGTGGGTGATATTTGTAGAGGTTTAACGGAAGTTTTATTGCAAGCCCATCTGAGATTTGCTTATATTCTGAATTAAATCAGCCTTTAGCAGTGAATTTAAAGACTAGAGCTCCAGTCCAGTTTCTATGTTGAATATTTAATTGTATTTTCCATCTCTACGTCTCCTATGTCACACCAGTTTGAGGGGTTATTATTATTTTTGATGTTATTGTTAGCGTATGTTGTAGCTTATAATTTTTGCCCCTGCTTTCTCTCCCATTTATAATGAACTGACACCCGTGAACATGGGAAAAAACTTTTCCAAAAAATGCACAGCAATAAATGGGCTCACATTCAAGGAATTGCTTCACCTTTTCTGCCAGGAGTGTTTGCAAACACAATTCTCCCAGTATTGCGGCTACTGGGGCTAACACTTTTTCAGTCTTGAACAGTTGCTGTGGGGAAAAGAACAGGAATTCAATTTAGTGGATACCTTAAAAAACAATGAGTAGGTTTGCCAGCACATTAAATGTTATTAGATTTAAGTTTTGTGCCATGTGATTATATTCCCACCATGCTCCAATCAAGAAATGTCCATCGTTAATACTGTTTGCAACAATTATTACTGATTTCTGGATGGGCACCACTTTAGACTTAGACTATGAGAGGGATTAAACATTATGTGGCACTATAAACTGCACAGACTCTCTTTTAATTTACATGATATTGTGTTTTCTCTCCATTTGTTTAGTAGTGTTTCTTCATATGTTATGTTAATTTTTACTTAGATCAAATTTGTTTTATCTTATGACTGTCCATTACACAGAACTGTACAATCAGTGCTGTGTGCTGGTTTTCTGTGCGCATGAGTTCAAGTGCTTACTGGTGTCACCTTACATACAGTACAGGCCAAAAGTTTAGACACAGCTCCTCATTCAATGTGTTTTCTTTATTTTCATGACCATTTACAGCACTCCATCACTCTCCTTCTTGGTCAAATAGCCCTTACACAGCCTGGAGGTGTGTTTGGGGTCATTGTCCTGTTGAAAAATAAATGATCTTCCAACTAACCTGACTTCTCCACAATACAACTGCTGGTCCCAACCCCATTGATAAAGCAAGAAATTCCACTAAATAACCCTGATAAGGCACACCTGTGAAGTGAAAACCATTTCAGGTGACTACCTGTTGAAGCTCATCGAGAGAATGCCAAGAGTGTGCAAAGCAGTAATCAGAGCAAAGGGTGGCTATTTTGAAGAAACTAGAATATAAAACATGTTTTCATTTATTTCACCTTTTTTTTGTTAAGTACATAACTCCACATTCATAGTTTTGATGCCTTCAGTCATGAAAATAAAGAAAACACATTGAATGAGGAGGTGTGTCCAAACTTTTGGCCTGTACTGTATGTTTGATCAAAACAACTTGCGTATGGCTTGTTACAGTGTGATCCTGCGACTTTGGGTTGTATGTTTTGCTGTATGTAGTCTTGTTTGTTTATTTCCATTGTAATTGCGCATTAGCCCCCCTGTAAAAATACACTGCCCCACTGCTAGTGTCATGATTTGTGTGAGGCATTAAAAATGGAGCCACTAGCACTTTAAACCACACAAGTGCTTTAGGAATAACACATCCTGTCACTCAGCACTTCAAGAGATTACTTATTATCGGCACAAACAATATACGATGTTTTAATGATATCTCAGACCTAAATATTACTTTTGGTCTACAAGAATACATTTAAACATACAAAAGCTCAGCACTCTTGACTATAGGCCATTTATCAGCCAAGAATACCTTACTTTATGTACTGTTCCCTACTATTGAGTGGAGCTCTCACTCGCAGCCTTAATAAACCTCACAGCACAGAGGTAATGGCAAATCTCTGGCTGCACCAGGTGCTCAAAGAAATCGGCCTTATTATTTCAATCACTTTATAGACATTAAGACAAAATATAGACAGTTAAAAGCAGCATGGTGTTTATTACAGGGATAATAATAATACCACTGGAACAAAGAATAATAGAAAATAAGAAAGATAGAAAAGTCTGGATAAAACAGTCTTTAAAAAAGCCTATGAAAAAGTTACAGATGACAAGGATGAATGTTCCAGGGCGGCATTTGATTTAGCAATCGATGTTCATGAAAATGCTGTTAACTGACGATCAGATGAAAACCGGTCATACGTATCTTTGTTTTCTTTTCTGACGTCGCTCTTCCGTCGTTGCTGTTTCTCTTATGAAGTTGCTTTCAAATGAGGCATATTTATTATAAAATTTCATGCCGTGGTTTCACAACACATGATTGTTGATGCACCTGATTGGCTGGCTGTCAATGTGATGGATGATTTTTGCTCAAACTCTTTAATCTGTCTTTTCCCAGATAATAAAGTTTTTTTGATGTTGCCTAAAATATCGTCATGTCCTCCTTTCCCAGGCTGTAAACCAAATTGTTGTCCCAGACATCCATCCATAAAGTAATAAATATCCTGAGGTATCGGCTCAGTCTTCCTTTCCCAGGCTGTAAAACCATTTTAGCACTATGCTGTGAACAACTGTTATAAAAGTGAGGTGTAAGGGAAGATGATATGCCTTTTTATTATAACGCCTATACAAGTGTCCTGCACCTGAATTCATCTTGTTGGGATTGAGCAAAATATAATAATAAAAATATAAAGAATAATTTGTAGTTTTTATACACCATAACACCCGTATTCCCCAATCTTGGTGCAGATGCAAATATATACAGTGATACAAAAAAAAAAAACAAAGTCCACTGTGAAACCAAGGAAACTGCAGAGATTGAGAAATGGATGAAACCCAGCCCAGTCCTAAATGATGAAATGACAGCAAATTACAATTCGATTGGATGATGAAAAGTCCTAAACACCTTAATGCCGTGTGTAACTGGATGAACAGTGCTAACCTGTGGTTCCCTTCGATGAAATAACAGCAGCATTTGATTTGATAAATCCTTCTTTTCAAATGCGTGGTCCTATCTTATAATGTGTGCAACCCGGAACTAACGGGAAACCCCACCTTCTAAAGGGTCAAGTGCCGTGTTTGGGGAGTTTCTTGCAGATGCAGCAAGGAAACTGTTCTTCAGATATATATATATATATATTATACATGAAAAAGACCAGACAAACACAATACTTAATTAACATTATACAAACACAACTGACATTTTATGTAGCCCTGCTACATAGTTTAGTCTTGCTGGGCCAGACGTGATTCTCAAATGAGAGCATATACCTTGGGGTAACTTGCTAAAACAGTAAATAGTGATGAAATCTGCCACTGAAAGGCTCCTCCCACATGCTTTATTTTTACAAAGCCCACCCAATATCTTCCTGTCCATACACTTTAAACAGGCAACTATGTAAAATAATTATGAAAAGACAGGAAGAGAGAAATAGAAACTAAACAGAAGTCCTGATGCTGAGAGAAGACAGAAAGGTAAAATTGCTGTTATCAATTCAGCAGCTCAGTAGCACAAAGTAACTGGATCTTAATGAATAATTTATATATTGTAATGAATACAACAAGAGAACACACACACACACAAGTAGTAGTCCACTGCAGGTACCTGGCCCCAGACAATTTAGAATTTCTCTGTCTGTTATGATATTTTTCTGTTATTTTTGGCGATTACTCACTAAACAGCATAATAACAGCAAATACGGTTTGGTAAGGATTGTGGTCTATTCATATATTCTATTTGTTAAAACTCTGCAGCTATTTTGTCTTAGCATGTTTGCATTTTCAGTTAGACATTAATGTTAACTTATTTTAGTTATTTGCTTAGACATGCAGTTAGATGGTGAATGCTTTGCAGCTTCTTCCGTGATTCTGCTGGATTCAAGTCTGTATTGTTAAGCAAATTTATTGGAAGGGTGTTTTGAGTACAAAAGTCTGCATTTCCTGTGGTTCTTCATTCATCTTTTAACAGCAGTCATTTTCACCTTATTTTCATGGGGTATGACACACCATTTACTTCAAATGCATCCTGAACTGTACCAACAACAACATATCATTCAGTTTTACCATTAGTACATTGATCTCTTTCAGTGTCAATGTATATCCTGATGTTACAGAAGATTTTACCTTTGCAACAGGCTATGTTTATTTTTAACACATGCACTGTTCTCTTCACCCATGTGACACACATTTATATTTTTAATACAGATCCTTTTAAGAGACTTTTTGGCTGCTGAGAGTTTCTTATAATCAAAAGCTTTCTGCCATACCAGGTTAACAAGACCACCATTGCTTACCCAACTTAGAGCGCCACCTTTATGAAGTTGTTTGGAAATGTGATACTCCTGGAGCCTTCTACTAGTTCCCAACCATTTTTAAGCAAAACTCCCTCAGGAGTGTCTCCAGACATATGTATTATAAGACTTCTCCCTGGAAACAGAAATAGTCAGCAACACTGATGTCAGGGTGGCCCTGCCTTCAGAGGTACCACTCACAAAATATATAAATAATAAATACATAGAAACATATTAAGAAAAATGACATAAACACACATATCATATTCAAAAAAAAAACAAGGTAGACACAAATAAGGAAAATACACATAAGCTAGGGAGCAAACTATGGCTAATAAATAACAGCAAAATTTTCCCTGGTGCCAACCCTGAAAAGTTTCCCTTGTTGTGTGTGACCTTATATTTCATATTCACAATTTGCATGTTACTTGCTGCATTTTACACTGGATATGTCACAAATGTGCCTGACTAATGCCCAAGCCACTCAGCTGTCTGTGCCACTGCCTGGGTGGTCAGGTTAAGTTTGTATGTTCAGTTGTAAGACAGGGCACTACAAGAACCTGCTGCTGTATGGGTGCAATAAAGACTCTGCTCTCCTGCCATCATGGCCATCAGTAGCTTCCTGCCAGCTGCAATGCTTTCAGTAGCTGAGAGTCTTGGCTGAGTTGACCCTTCATTTTGTGCTCTAGAGGTCTCCGAGGTGTTTTTGTTTTTTGCTATCAGCTGAACAGTTTGTACCAGTTTCTTTTTGTGGTTAACAACTGAATGATTCTGTGCGCTGCTTTTATAAAAGGCTCATATGTTCATGCAAGTGCATCCTGGCTCCAGGCATGAGATTGTGCTAAGCAATCGAGGACTTGCCCGACAGCTTGTGTGTCTTTCTTTTCACATGAATTGACATTGATGACATTTTATGATCCTATTAGTATGGCGACATAATGCTCAGCTCTTTTGCTGTAGAGACCAGGACTAAATCTGAAGCCCCTTTGCCAACTGTCGTGATCCCCTGTTAGGCCTCTCTTTTGTGCCTCAACAATATGCTTTCACACACACACTTTGCTGTGACATCCAAGATAGAAGGCATCACTGCAGTTATTACCAAGTTAAGTATGTAACATTTTACTGACAAAGAACAAACAAATGAGACTAGCAAGTGTCTTCCTCCATGATGTTATTAAAAGTAGTATAACAAAATGCCTTATCTAAAGGTTATGCCCCCATTTTGATTGGAATCACTTGTGTATATATGCCCATAATGACATTAGCGTTTAACAATTTTACTGTGACAGTTTCATTGCTTTTTCAATGTTAGCTTGCTGTGCAAGAAGTACAGGTTTACAAGCACAGTGAAAATAATCAAAAACGGAGCCTGAACATTTATTTTGAAGAATCGCACCTTAAAAGTCCTGCAATCTTCTCAGTGACTAGGGTGAGCCTTTTGGGGGCTGATCTTTTGACATCGACCTTCGTAGTTCAGTTTCTGAATTTGTTTTAAGTTTTATTTGTTCCAAATCTGTACTTTACAGATGAGGTGTTAAACAGCTTTCAAATAAGACCACATTCCACCTTCTGTATTCCACTTTCTATATTTCAGAATTTTTTTTGTTTTTTGTAAAGACATAATCTGGCAGTTATTTGTGTTATAATTTGGATATTGCAAGGTTTCTAAACTCATTTGGGACTCCCCCCAATGGGATGGAGCGAAGAGCGTTCTGAAGCACGATCGCCGTGTCTATGGAAGACAGTTTATCAGTTGCCGGGGCAACCACAGGCTTCCAACACAGAAGCAGCTGGCAGCTAAAGCAGATCTCAGTCGGTCGCAGTCACGGTATAAGCGGTTGCCATTGATGGGTGATGCAAAGAACATTACAAATGCAGGAAACGGTATTAACCTGGCCATGACTCTGCCTGATTGCTGTGTTTGGGTATATGAGAGTGGTAGATCATTCAGTCAGTCATTTTCCAACCCGTTATATCCTAACACAGGGTCACGGGGGTCTGCTGGAGCCCCCAGCCAACACAGGGCGCAAGGCAGGACGAAATCTTGGGCAGGGTGCTAGTCCACCACAGGACACACACACACACACACACACACACACACACACACCAAGCACACACTAGTTAGATCTCGCTACAATAAATAACCGTGCTGTTCCTGTTTCAAGTTGAACAAAGCTGGTTTTGCTAAACTACTGAGACTCAGCCTCGTGTTTTGGGGTGCAAGACAGGGACTCACGCATCACAATATACAGTATAATTTCATTACCAACTATATATTGTCTGACAGAGTAAGTTTGCCCTCAAAAAGGGTAGGCCATACTAATTTAATAATGGATCTAATACGATCTAATACGAATACTTATTTGAAAACATTTCAAGTGGAGAAAAAGAATTCTCATTTTTCAAAACAGCAAAACTAGACAAGTTTTCTGGATGTTCCTGACACATTCTCTGACAATTTTCTAGACTTTGGAAGCTTATTCCAGCACCTATGGAAGTAAGATTAACATTCAAAATCCATTTTTTGGTTAAAACTTGACTGTAACACATGCATGCAACATAACTAATTCTACAACTGAAACAATTCTAAAAGAGAAATGTCTGCCTATTATTTTGAGTGGCAGAACATGAATATCAAATAAAGGATGATAAAGTTATGGCCAGTTAAATAAAAGCAGCAAAAAGGCTGAGTTTAAAGGGTTAATCAAAGCGCTGCAGATTTGTTATAGAATAACATTAATGAAATCTTGTCAAATTCTAAAGAAGCTCTGCACAGTACCATGCAAGGAAAACTAGATTTTAACAAGTTTTAGATAATATATCGTTTTCCCATTGCGTTATGGAGGGGGTTTTAGTCACATCACATGACTTTCCATAACTTTCACTTGTAGAGAGTTGGGAGGCAGTTACAAAGTGTTCCCGTTACCATCAATTGTGTAAGTGTGACATATGCAGCAAATCAGTCCAACTAGTCTGCAACTTGCACCAACAAAGTTTGATTTTGGCTTTAGTTATATAGTGTGGGACTGACAACCAATGAGTGCTCAGTGAGAAGTGCAATACACAGAATGCAGTGACAAGCAATTAGGAATGTGGGTGTTTATCTGTCTGATGTTTCGTGTTCTACGGACTATAACTGAATTGAAAAAAGGGGACTGAGATCATGGCTTCCAGTCAGACAAATGGGAGTAAGCTTGCAATTCTTTGAAATTTGAAATTGTGTTGGAAAATTGCCATGGAGTCGTGTAATTTGTCTTGCCCCATGATTTCAAGTCATATAGATTGACATACCCAGATGACAAATTCACCATAGCAGTCATTAAGTTTGACATACCCTCTGACTAGAAGCCATAATGATACCTTGGCTTCAGCAGACACACTAGCAATGTATTGTACTTAATACTGGTCAGTTTATCACCAGATAGTCTGAGCTTGTCTGAAAGAATTTCAAAGAATGCAGTAAGATGACTTGTGATGATCACACATTATATAATTACTGATAGATAAGATAGATTCAGTATTCACAATAGACCCAATCGAAAAGTGCAAACGTATTATTAACATAAAGATCTCTGAGGACTGAGATGTCTAGTATCTTCCAAAACTTACATACTGTGTAAATGAAGGAGGGCCTGAATGTGATGTTGCCATGTAATCAAGCAGCAAATAACAGATTTTTTTCTTAAAGAAATCTCTACATTGACACCATCTTTTGAGTGAGTGAAGCACAACGTGATTACTCGTATATTGGCAGATATTAATAACCAGAGCACAGAGCGGCACATACAGTACAGACAGGACTTCTTACAAGATTTTCTTTCCAGATCCAACCAGGCAGGTGCGTATTCATCTTCATTCTTCTTTTCATTGTCTCAAATTATAAATATTCACAACCCAATAGCATCGCTAAAGATCATTCAGTGCCAGGCCACCTTCTGCTTTCCACCTTTGTAGTGATGATTTTACAGTACACAGTTTTTTTGCCTTTTGTGTTATTGAGCTGATAATGATATCAAGCTTTTTTTTAATAGAAAGGATTAATTAATAATTACAGGAATACCCTGAAACAATAAAAATACAATAAAAATAAAGAGAAGCTATATTTTAACTGCCAGCAACAGCGCACTGCACGATAACATGCAGAGAATACACTTGACATGAGCATTCATAGTTTTCCTACTCTTTCTCTGTACGTTTAGCATTCGTTTGTTCAGAGGTTGATGTGCTTGCTTCTTCCTGAGCAGCTCTTCTTTTCTCCACCCTAGCGGCCCGCTTCTTCTCTTCTTTTGTTGGCATCTTTTCATGTTAAAACTGATTAAGTCAGTGTTTGTGTTGCAATTACTTAGTATGTTTTCTTTAATCTTTCACATAAGCTGGCACTTAAGTCTTCAATCTGCCTCAAAAATGATTTAAGATATGAAGAGGTAGGGGAAGTGATGGCGAAGGTGGTAGGGATGAGAACGGCACCCATACACATGTGCCGCACTGCCACCCTGCTGGCCGCTGCCTAGAGTTGATTCTACAATAAAATAAAATAAAAATAAAAAGAGGAATAATCTTGGAGGTCAATCATCACCCCGAAAGCAGATAGTAGACGTTACATAGTGTACCAAATTTCAGGTCAATAGTTCAAATGGTTTGCAAGCTACAGGTGATTTAAAATCCTGGACAGACAAATGGACAGCCACGGTAGCGTATTATATAAGAAGATATTCATTCTGCCTGCTATAAAGAAGTGAAGATTGACATCTTGTCTGGTACTTTCCATCAAACTTCCAAAAAATGTGTTTAAAAAGATATTAAGGCTTCCTCATAACTGTAACTCTCAGATATTTAAACTGCTCTGAAATTGTCAGCAGATAGCATTCTAATATATAGTTCGGTGCTAATGAGTTTGCTGGAAAAAGCACACTTTTTTCAGATTAATTTTAAATCCAAAGATCTTGTGAAAGATATTTTAATAAATACATCTGGATCAGCAGAGATGCATTTGGGTTTCTAAAGAACAGAAGCATATTGTCTGCATAGAGAGATATTTTTTTGTGTCATTCCTTCATTTATTATTTTCCTTCTGAGTTTTCCCTAACCTTAATCTCATCCTGATTGAGGCGGCAACAGAAAAAACAACATCAACTTGTAAGTATGTGTGTCAAAAGGCACACATGCAACCAGGGCCTCCTACTCTACTCCATCCCAAAATGCAGCCAAGGTCTTGGGCTTGAGTTACATTTTACATCAGTGAACTGCTTATGTTGTGCAGCGTTGAAACAAGCACTTAAAGGCTCTCAAATCGAGTTACACTTTGAAGGATCCTTCACTGAGCAGTACCTCTGAAATGAGATTTGAGCTTTCCCACGCCGAATCACTGCATTATGATGGGTGATGATTTGGACCTCAACTAATACTTTACAGCGCTTAGATTAGTCGAAATTCCCCTCTTTAATCATTCAGTTTTCTTGTGACAATCAAATTGAATCTGTAGGTCATGAAAGGTGTGCGTTGCTGCTCTTCAACTGCAAATTTTGTTCCTTGAGTTTCTGAAACTTGTCTCTGAGGTATGAAAAGAGCCTTTCTCTGTTGATCATTTACAGAAAATCCAAATTAAATCCACTGGGATTCAATGTTCTATAACATGTCACATGTGTGAGCATAGGGGATAAGGGAGTTGCCATAGTTTAATTTGTGGGCAAGTTCATTTCTTTCTTCCTCCAAGAAGATTATGATCTCATCCTGCAGGTCAAACACCCTGGATAAGTATGCCGTGTTTTGATAATGTGCAGCGTTCAAACATAGTGTTCAGTCTGATGGCCAAAACTCTCACTTTTGAGCTCATCAAACCTTCTTCAACTTGATTGCAGAGTCTCCCTTGTGCCTTCTAGCAAACTCTCTGTGGCCTCCCTCGCTGGTTTTCTTCTTGCTTGATCACTCTGTTTTTATGGATGGTCTACTCTAGTCAGATCTTTGCAGAGATCAGTTTCCACATTAATATTAAAGAGCCTTTTTCTGTTCAGAAATCTCAAATTAAATCCACTGGGATTTAATGTCATATAACATGTCACACAGGGGTCAGCTGAAGGGCTCCAGTTACTGTAATTCTACCGTCACACCAGGGGTTAGTGCTGTGTCCTAATGCCTTTCTCTGTTCCTCCCCCTGTAGACCGGATGATTGACGGCTATAACACCTCTGACGTCAATCTGTCACTTGGACCCACCTCTTCCAGTTGGAAGGTCCCAAAAAAAGAAGCTCCACCATCTTTGTCAGTTCAATCCTGAACTCGTGTCTGGAAAGACGTCTCTGCAATTATTGTGTATTTTCTTTTGTTTAACAAATTAAATTATATAGGGTTACCAGGCTGGTACCCCAACTCTTATCTCTGGTCTCTTGCTTCTCTTACAAACAATAAAATGTGAAAACTACCAAGTGGTGATTGCTTTTTACAGGGACTGTCTGTGGGACAGTCTGAACCCCTCCAAGGTTTTTTTGGAGCTTTCTTCTTACTCTAAACTAACATCTGCACACAAGGACCCCTGTGAGTTAGGACATTTATGACATGATGCAGACAGCCTGATCCACCTTGTCTAGACTGTCAGCATTCTATGTGACCAATTAGTGTTTCTTTTAAACATTTTTTTCATCTAAAATCATTTCAAAGCTAATGGGAATTCCAGTTACATTAGCCATTGACACAAACATTGAGGGTAACGTGTCACAAATTCAAGCTTACGTGTACATCGTAAGGAAAGAAAGACACACTGCTGAATTTGGATACAATCCATTGATATAGTAAGCTGTATTTCACTATCAGGAACTGGCATCTACTGTACGACCGCAACCTTTGGGCACACAGCAGGAGCCAACCTCAAGACATGGTGCCAGTCCACACTCTCTCATGTAGATTCAACTGAGAGTTACCCACACATTTCTGGAGTGTGCAGATCTCCCACCTATGTGAACTTTTTAAGAAAGTCACAAGTATGCAGCTCTTCCAAAGCACAAGCCAAGCTCATTTTTGTATAAGCATGCTTTATCATTGTGAGAAGTCCCTTGGGTGCAGACCTGTGGTTTCTTGGGTTTTCAGACTTTTGCTGGCAGCCGCCCACATTTTGCAGGCTCTAAGACAGCAGGTTGTTGCATGATTTGCTATTTATGTAACCACACATTTCTTTCTTTTTTTGTTCAGGTAAATTCATAGTAGACTGAAATGCACAATGACGGAACTGAGCGCCCATTTACGTCAAGGCCACTGTGGCAATGAAACGCAATTGGCAGTTCAGCAGCACAGAAAAAGGAGAAGAGGCTATACAATCACTATTGAAAGAGAGCAAGCAGCTCATAAAATGTGCAAAGAAAATGACCATAAAAGATATTTACAAGAAAGGCGACTTGTAGTTGGTTGTACCTTTGCACTTACGTTAAGATGAAGCAGCTTCCTGCCCAGAGGGCTGTGGTGGCCTGAACCACACAATTTGACTCCAGCAAAGCTGCACTTCTTAACTATGTAGTTGAATGAGGCATAAAATATTAAGAGATAATGTAGCATTTTAATTTGTACACAGTAGATATTGTACCTTTTATAAATTTACTATATATATATATATACTTTGTTAAATTGTGTGACTCAAACCACTTACACCTGAGCACCAGAAAAACCAAGGAGCTGGTGGTGGATTTTAGGAGACCCAGGCCCCTCCTGGACCCCGTGATTATCAGAGGCGACTGTGTGCAGAGGGTGCAGACCTATAAATACCTGGGAGTGCAGCTGGATGATAAATTGGACTGGACTGCCAATACTGATGCTCTGTGCAAGAGAGGACAGAGCCGACTATACTTCCTTAGAAGGCTGGTGTCCTTCAACATCTGCAATAAGATGCTGCAGATGTTCTATCAGACGGTTGTGGCGAGTGCCCTCTTCTACGCAGTGGTGTGCTGGGGAGGCAGCAAAAAGAAGAAGGACTCCTCACGCCTCCATAAACTGGTGAGGAAGGCAGGCCCTATTGTAGGCACGGAGCTGGACAGTTTGACATCCGTGGCAGAGCGACTGGCACTGAGCAGGCTCCTGTCAATCATGGAGAATCCACTGCATCCACTGAACAGTATCATCTCCAGACAGAGGAGCAGCTTCAGCGAGAGACTGCTGTCACTGTCCTGCTCCACTGACAGACTGAGGAGATCGTTCCTTCCCCACACTATGCGACTCTTCAATTCCACCTGGGGGGGTAAACTTATCATTATACAAAGTTACTGTCTGTTATACCTGCATTTTTATCACTCTTTAATTTAATATTGTTTTTGTTTTGTTTTTTGTTGCTGCTCCCGGATTATGTGAATTTCCCCTTAGGATTAATAAAGTATCTATCTATCTATCTATCTGTCTATATAAATATCAGTCATAGGTGAACTGGAAATTCCGTCTCATTGTAAAACGCAGTCTTTCCAGTTTGACTATGACTGGTTAGTAGCCACATTTACAAATACGCCCACTAATAATGATTTCATTCATTTCATAATTCAATTCTGAATTATGAGTTAAGAGTTTTGAATGAAAAATTCGCTTTGGCAGTTGGACTACGGTGTTGCACCATACCATATACAGTATGCCTGACATGTAGCCATTGACTGAGCACTCAGTTATGCAAGAAAGCCAACTTTAACTAATTCATGTACAGGCCAATCTGTGTGAAAAAAAACTTTCTAATATTTGTGTGAAATTTACCCTTAAGACGTTTCTGTGTTCTTGATGAATTCATTTTAAAATAACACTGTACTAGTTCTCTTCATAATATAAACACTTCAATCATGTCTCCTCTTAATTTATTTTTGCTTAAACTGCTTAAACTGAAAAGGATCAGCTGTTTTAATCTTTCCTCATAATTCATTCCCTGTAGTCCTTTATTTAAAGGTTACGATTTGCACCAAACTGGGAAGAAGGGTGATGTGGAGATTCTGAATAAAATGACATATGCCTAAACTTATCAACATTAAACAGTAAAATCATAATAGGAATAATTTTGGTTAAACACTTTTGCAACATTTAAGATTTTAGCATCAATGCTGTATAGTATATTAAAAATTAGAAGATCTAAATACAAAAATACGTCACAATCCTGTACTACACGTTAAAAAAAGAATTTCTCACCTGCCTAGACACATTTCCACCACATAGTTTCAGAACGCCCCAGCTAACTTTTTTCAGTGTGTAGGTGTTCATATTACAGTTTCTCTCCTTATGCCATTTCACATAAGCACACTTTCATGAGTCAAAATGAAGCAAATATATTTACACTACTATAGTACATCTAATCAACTGCAGCAGAAATTAAATATGCTATGGTATATTGAAAAATATCATGAAATATGTGCTAGCTCCATATTACATTTCCTGCAAATACAAGTGAAATATAATTTAAAGTATTTCTTTAACAATATACTTTAAAAACTATAATTTTTTCTCTTAGTAAATGTAATTTGCAAAAGAAAGTACTACTTATTAAAATCTTTTAACATGGTTATATACAGACATGGATGAAGTTGTTGGTACCACTAACAGCTGACTGAGAAAGTGCTGTATGTCTCCTGAAAAGTGATTACATGAAAAGCAATTGTCCCATGAATACCTGCATGCCTTTAACAGGTCATCAAGTAAAGCAAAGCAAATGTGAAAAGCGAGCAAGTATTGCTTATTCTACAAAGATATTCTAAAATGGCCTGGACAGAATTGTTGGTACCCCTAGAAATGATCATAAATAATCAGATTAGAGTAATTTTTCATACTAGCTGTTTTCTTTAATTACGTCTCCAAGTGTAAAATCAGTCATTCAGCCTATCTGAATAGAGAAAAGTTGTCACTCTGCTGTTTGGTATCATCGTGTGTCCCACACTGAACATGGACCAGAGGAAGCAAACAAGAGAGTTGCCTGAGGAGATCAGAAAGAAAATTATAGACAAGCATGTTAAAAAAGCTATACGACTATCTAAAAGCAACTTGATGTCCCTGTGACAACAGCTACAAATATTGTTAAGAGGTTTAGGGTCCATAGGACTGTAGCTACAAGAAGAAAATCAATCCCAGAATGGGCAGAAGGATAGTGAGAATGGTAGGCTAAAAGCCAAGGACAGTTTCCAAACAGATACAAGCTGAACTCCAAGGTCAAGGTCCATCAGTGTCTGATCACACTGTCTGCCGCTTCTTGAGTGGCAGTGGGCTCAATGGAAAGGCACCCAGAAGGACTCCACTATTAAAAGAAAAACTTAAAAAAATCTAGACTGGACTCTGCAAAAATACATATCGGCAAGCCACAACGTATCTAGCAGAATATCTTTCGGACAGATGAGACAATAGTGGAGCTTTTTGACAAGCCACATTAGCTCTATGTCCACAGATGAAAAATAAAGTTTTCAAAGAAACAAACTCCATACCTACTGTGAAATATGGAGGAGGCTCAGTTATGTTTTGTGGTTGCTTTGCTGTATCTGGTATAGGGGTACCTTGAGTCTGTGCAGGGAACAATGAAATCTCAAGACTTTTAAGATATTCTGGAGTGAAACGTACTGCCCAGAGTCAGAAAGTTCTGTATCAGTCATAGGTCATGGATCCTCCATCAGGATAATGACTCAAAACACACAGCTAAAAGCACCTAAGAATGACTGGGAACATAACATTGAACTATTCTGAAGTGGCCTTCTATGAGTTCTGATCTGAATCCAATCAAACATATACGGGAGGAACTGAAACAAACTGGCTGGAGTTTCAACTGGCAAACTTGACACAGCTGGAGAAGTCTACTCAGGAAGATTGGGCCAAACTACCTGTTAATAGTCTCACTGAGAGCTCCTGGAATCACTTGTTTGCAGCAATTACCTTTAAAGGTTATATAATAAAATATTAGCTTTCAGGTCCCATCATTTTTGTCCATGCATTTTTCATTTGTGGTATTATTTGAAATATTTTGTTGAATCAAAACTCTAAAGCAAACTATAATTTTTGTTAAATATGGAATAAACAATGATGGGTGCCAACTTTTGTCATTTGTGGGTTCCTCTTTTTTTTTAAAAAATAATATGCTGTATGAATATA
>JANRMT010062808.1:41849697-41893743 GCA_026402145.1 Polypterus bichir lapradei | reverse complement strand
TATATATATATATATATATATATATATATATATATATATATAAGGCAGCAATTGAATAGTCACGTTTTGAAGGTGATGGGTTAAAACCTGGAAAAATGTGCAAACATAATGATCTGAAAAACTTTAACAATGGCAGAATTGTAATGACTAGATAACAGGGTCAGAGCATCTCCAAAACAGCATATCTTGCGGGGTGTTCCTGATGTGCAGTGGTTAATAACTACCAAAAGTGGTCCAAGTATGGGCAACTGGTGAACCAGAGACAGTGTTATGGGTGCACAAGGCACATTGATGGCAAGGGGAATGAAGGTTAACCTGTGTGGCCTGATCCTCCAGAAGGGCTATTGCAGAACAAACTGCTGAAAAACAACGCAGGCCATGTGAGAAAGCTGTCAGAACACACAGGGCATCACAGCTTGCTGTGTAGGAGGCTGCATAGCCACAGACTACTCGGGGTGCTCATGCTGACTTCTATCCAACGCTGAAAGCACTGCAAAGAACTGGGCCATGGAGCAATGGAAGAAGATGGCCTGGTCTGATGATCATGTTCTCTTTTAGATCATGTGAATGGCTTGGTGTGTGTACATTGTTTATCTGAGGAAGAGGTAAAGAGATGGGATGGGGAGATGGGGAAGAGATGAGAGCAAGGATGCACTATCTTCTGGAGAGAAGGCAACCTACCAGGTGCTACAGATGTCCATCCTTTTGACAGAAGAGTGAATAAGACCATGTGGGGTTGGCAAACATTGTAAGTGAATATTGATGCAAACATTTTCTGAAGCTGCTTAATTCAGTGGAGGGATGCAAGGAGCAAGAATTTATCCAATGTGAATTTAGCACAAGAAGGAAACCAATCCTGCACAGGGTGCCAGGCCATCTCAGAGGACTTTCATTGATATTAATCAACCTAATGTTTACATATGTGGTATATGGAAAGAAAACCACAATACTTGGTGGACAGAAAGAGGCAGACATTATCACAGAGACAGCGGCCCTAGAGTGGTGGCATAGCACCTATAAAAAGCCAACACTGTGTTGTTTAAGTAGTTAATCCATCCTAGTGTTTAATTTTTTCCTAGAACTATTCATTCATCCATAGATCTGGAAGTTATGGATACAAGACCTGAGCCTTGAAAGCCACACCTGTTTTTGGTGTAGAGTTTGCTCCTTCTCCACCTGTGTGAGAGGGGGGTATTCTGGGTTTTCCACCCACATTCCATAGACGTCCTGGTTTGGTTGACTGGCAATTCTAAACCCTCACATGGCCCACGTAAATGTGTATGTGTGTGCGTGAGTGAGCTGGGTGATGGACTAACACCTCTTATAGATTTGATTCTGCTTTGTTTTTTTCTTGCCAAGACAGACTCCACCCCCTAGTGACTCTGGACTGATATGAGAATCATATGCTATTATATGGAGTGTTCATTAAAATATGATTTACAAAAAATATTGAAGGGTAAAAATTATCATTTTTAATCTTGATAAAAAATTCTCAGAGACATGGTGGAAATATTTCTATAACCTTCAAGTCCCACCTAATTCACTTTACCATTTGTTCTGGTGCCAATTGTGGTGGTAACAGGCTGAACCTGGCAGATCAGACTTTTCTTTTTCCATTTCCTCTTGTGAATTCCCAAGTGATCATTGGCTCTAGGGGAGACATAAAACCCCACTAGCCTGACCTGGATCACCCCAAGGTAAGCTGAACCCATGAAGTGTTTCATGGGTGACACATAGCACGTTCCTTCACTAAATTACCCAATTCCTACAAATAAGTACTGTCTTTTCCTGCTCCTTGTTGTTAGTAGGTTGCCAAGTTTCTTATTCCACCAAGTTTAATGAACTCAACAGCGGTTTACAGGCATTTCATTTTGTCTGCTTAAGCCTAAAATTCCATGTTTTTACTTGCTACCCAAAGCCAGTGAGAATAAAATGGAGAAGTAGATTAACAGGAAAATCCAAAGCTTGGTCTGCCGCCTCTTGCTTCACCACCACACAGTATAATCAACCTATTTGTTAATTTCTTTATTCTTTCCACCTTTACTCATCAATTCCAAGCACTTGACCCACAAGCCAACTTTTTTTGAATAGAACTCGAACTTCAGATTTAGAGGTGCTCCTTTATAGTTGACTGCAGAGGACTATAGGATGTGCTGGAGATCACAGTTAGATGAGGAGAAAAGGAGAATAAGAAACTCTGCTTCTCAGTATGGAGGAAAGCTTTAAGAGCCTTAGGAATCTTTACAGTTATACTGAAGGAACCATACACATACCACATACAGATGGTAAGATTGTCCATCTAATGGGTCGTGTTGGACAAAATGATCCAAAATGTTATCATCCACTACGTTGTTCACAGTATTAATCCCAACACCAGTCCCTGGAGTAAGGCTTTGAAGCAGGAGATGTTCCCAGATGAGTGTAGAGCTTTTGAGGGACTCGGGTAACCCAGATATGTACAGCCAGCAATTACTCTATGTAACCACAATATGGACTCACAAGCTTCAAAGTGAATGGGACTGGTCATGTGCCATGCCAGTCTGACCTGGACACTCCTGAGTTTCATTTTATTCACAGAATTTCATCATGCTTGTCTAGTATTCGAAAATGCAAAATGAGTGTTCATCTCTAAAAATATGATGTTTACCATTGTACAGTAGGTACTTTCATATTTCATGTCTTCTCACATCTACAGGTTATTTTTTTTTAAATAAACCTGTTGCCCACTAGGTATTGACTAATTAACACATACAATGAGCATAATTATTTTTAGACTTCAGTAAAGTCAATTTGACAGAGAGGAAAATGAGTGGGAAGTAAGAGGTGTGGGACAGCTCAGCCGTGGGGGTTGTTTGAAAGCAGATGTTAAATTTGCTTTGAATGACACAACTCTGCCAGGGTTTGCATTTGTAATTTGGTGATAATATTTAATGAATGCATGAGAGACAATGAAGCAGTATTATTTATAATATTAATTTTAAGGTATTGCTTTCAGTTATTCAAAGAATTTTGGTTTGTAGTTGGTATCAACTAAGTGGAGGAATGAAAGGGCATACTGTGCCATACACCCCATAATAACCATACAAACCTATAAACTTATGACAGTCAGGAGAAAGGTCTGGTCCACAGCTTTAATAATCCAGAGTTTCAGAAGATTCCGATAATAAGAGAATAACAGTAGTGGACAGTGCAACATTATGACTTGGGGAACCATGGCATACAACGGAATGGAGCGAATGGGTTTGAAAGAAAATTGTTGAAACAAATGGGCAGTTGAGCTTTGTCCACCATCCTGTAAGGGTGTAGAATGCATTTAATAATAAGTTAAGCACACAGTATGAATGTTCTTTAAGGAATAGCCAGTCAGAGACGGTCCCTGTTATGAAACAAACATACAAAATAATAGTCTCCTTAAGCCTTCATGTAGTACAATCTTGTACTTGGCTTTCAGGGTCAGAACGTAAGTTCATTTTTGAAGCTGAAATTACTGGGCTGGGTCAGGTTTGTGCTTATTTTGTTTCTACCCAGGGGTCTGTACATGTTTGGGACCTTGTGATTACTTTCTGAGAATGAAGATCATCATGCTGTGAGGCAGTATCTGAAGTTGGAAAAAACAGAACCGCTAGTACTCCTTGTTGTGGGTGCTGAATAAAGTAGAGGGGATAGATCCCTCCTTCAAGTTCCAAAAGCATGCTGATATGCACAGGTAATATCACATTGCATAATCCCCTCGGAGTGTCGAAGCCATATTAATAATGTGAAAAATCAGAATGGCACTGTGGAGTGTAGTAATTGGTACCCATAAGCCAGGAACAGAAGTGCTGGCATGGAGTAAAGGTGCATTTTTCCCCCCTTCAAGCAGTGCTGTGTAGTGGCTGGAGCTTTGTGTCATGTCTCCTATGGCTTTCCAAGTCAAAAACTGTAACACAAAGCATACTTGAAGAATGTAAGAAGGCTAAAAAAGAAAAATGGCAGAAATGCACAGGGGTATTAGACACTGAGGGCTACCTTTAAAACAAAGGCAAGTGGGCTAAGGGTGGAGGGTTAGCTAACTGGAGATGTATGACTGTGTCTATGAATGGGCATCCTGACTTTGTGGTAAAGCGTATAGCCAGGCCTTACCACAGTAAAGACTTCGAATTAGGATTAAGTTTGCATGAAAGACAAGTAAAGTAAAGGCACTTACCTTTTTAAACATTTGAAGTGTGAGGGAGTGCATCTGCTAACATTTTAGCACCCGGGGGAAGGAGGGGAGGGTGGCTGTAGTATGGGGAGTGGGGTTTAAATTGTCGAGGGCTGAAAGTTTGTGCTGCGAGATTTAGGTGGGAAGATGTGGGAGGTCTATGCAATTTTGCATGGTGTTCAGACCAAGCATTGGCATCTCCGTGGCCACCTGCTTCTGTGGAGAAAGAGGTACCGAGTGTTTAGTTTAATGGCGGCTAACCCAGGTTAAAAGTAGATTAAAAACTTACCATAGAGTCGGAAAGGGTCAATATGCTCGGGCTCAGCACTGCACAGACTGAACGTGCCTGCTTTAGCCACGATTGATGGAATGAGACAATAGAAGGTATTAATGGTCAGACAGAAGTCAACAGAGTATGAGTATATGCCTTCAGGGGTCATCGTTACAAGTCTATTGATTCTTTTGATCGTTTGAGGTGGTTTATTGCAGAGCATTTTCAGGTACAATAAGAAATTGGAGATTTTGCATATTTTTTTTATATATATGTTTTTTCTTATATTGATATAGATATCTCCTAGTAGTAATGCTTGCTTGGCAACAGTGTTTATAAGTTTGGGCTTTTGGTGCACTTTTTGCAAATACTCTTACTTTTTCTTCTTGTAAATATGTTTGAGACTGTGGATTGTGTTCATGTTTCTAGGGTCATCTTCCTGAACTGTGTTTAATAGAAGATCATCTTAATTCAGTAGTGCATATACATTTTTCTTTTTGTTTGTTCACTGTTATTATTGTAAATGACCTTTTTCTTTAAAATTAGTTTCTGTGTGTCATTGCGGGTAAACTGTATTACTAATCTCGCATGACACTGTTCTTGTCCCTGCACTTGTAAATAAGTTGCACCATTGTGTCTGAACCTAACATTTTTGTCTGTGGCTCTGTGTCTTCCATCTCTCCGTTTGCTCCTGTTTGGTCCGAAACTACAAGGACACCCAGTGTGTAGTTTGGTGCCCAAATTGCCTCTACTTGTCGTGTCACAGCCTTGTGCCCAGTACTGCCAGGATAGGCTTTGCCACCTCTGAAATAGTTGATTTGATTTATCTAGTTTGAAAAGGCTGGGGTCTGTCTTGTGTTTTATGGGAAAGAGCCTTCACCTGCTAAATACAATCAATGAAGAATAAAAACTAAAGCTTGTTGAAAGTTACTAATGGTATGTACAGACCAGCATGCCTTCAATTAGAACACCCAATGGTAAGTGTATGATGTTTGTAATATGCAATTCCAACAGAATATTGTTGGAAATGTATGTAATTGCTGAAACCTATATTAATTCTTTGTACACAGTATGAGCAGCATGGGATGGACTAATAACGCATTCTTGATTTTTGCTTTCCCTTACATAGTGTCAATAATTTGTAAAAACATCACCCCATAAAATATGATTTATCTTTCAGGTAACAAATACTCACTGATCATGGTGCTGGAAAGTGGGGATGTGATGCCTGTCAGTTAGCACATACTAGCAAGAGCTTCACTGTACTCTGCACACATCAGGGTGATGAACCTAAACACACAGAAATGAGAACTTGCATATTATTGGAATGGTCCTGAAAGCAGAATTATAATGAAATAAACAGCGAAAAGCAGCAAAATGTATGAGGACAAGTTGGCCTGTCTGTCTGCCAATGAATAGCGCCCACCCACCCTTCATTTGGAATTACTCTCCCAGTGCAAATAATTAAAAGGTAATCTGCTCGAACATTCTTAATAGAATTTTATTTTTAATATATGGTTACATTCCTGGTAACTATTACAAGACTGATGTTATTTTATTTTTACTCATATTTCTTACTTAACAGATGGATCCGTGCTCTTACATGAACAGTTGAGTTTTAAGTTGTGTGAAATAACACACAAAGAGATCAGTAGGGTTCGGGGTACTGGTTGGCGATTCCCATACAATTGATACAAGTTGCAGAAAGATTTGACAGCTTGTCAAGATAACATCTATTCAGATGGATGACCAAACAGAGACTGAGGAAACTTGGTGGCGGAGACGTTTATAAGACAAGGTAGGTAGAAGGGGAGGATTCAGACAACTGGAAACCAGAAGTGACGTCAGATGCCCTCGCACCGTCAATCTTCTTTTCTACAACTAGAAGAAGAGGAGAGGCATTAGGTGACAGCACCAGCTGGGTGGAATTAACCATTCAACAAGCCCTGAAGTTGTCCCCCAAATGCAAGGGTGTAAAGACATATAAGAAAAAAATTGGTGGTTAAGTTTAGCCTGTTTCTTTTTATGCATGGTTTTCCTCTATTCTTAACAGAACAAATTTCCTTTTTTGGAAAAATATATTTTTCCATCCATCCATTATTTTTCAAACTTTGTTAATGCTCTTCAGGGTCATAGAGGGCTGGAGCCTACCATGACAACACTAGTTTGGACTGGGTGCCAGTCTTTTACAGGACTTAAACTGAGATTTTAAAAAAAAAATAGGAACAGTAGTATTACAGGTTTGCACGGCTAGTTTGATTGTACTGCATTAGGCTGGCTGACAATATGGGCCTCTCTGTCCACAGTTACCAAATGCATCCTTACAGGATCTTGAAAAAACGTGTAGAAAATGCAAAAATGAAATGCTCATCTTTGTGAGTCGTAAGTTGTCATTACATGCACGGAAGTATATTGAAACACTGTCTATTGCATATGAGTTTAAAAAAAAAAGGTTTCCCTTTACGCATTCACACGTAACTTTCATTAGAAATTAAAAAACAGAGGTGTTATGCAAAAATAACATTGACATTAACTCTCAGTTTCCTACATACTTGCAGGGGTGCATCGTAGTGATGTACTACACAACACCAAGAGGGACAGTTCACAGGTCTTCATAACGGCTTGCTCAACCACAAACTGGAAATGCCAAATTCCATTACCCAGAAAAAGAATAAGTTCACTGATAGTGGACCACTGATGTCATGCCTAACACTATTTAAAAAAGAAAAGAAAAAAAAGTGTGAGCTTCACTGTCATTAGAGTGTGGTTAATGCACACATCTCTAGGTATTTCCATTTTCTTTCATGATGGAAATATGTAACATATTAAAATATTTATATAGAGGCGTTGTAAATCAAATAAGGGCATAAATGCACCGGACACAAACCCCACATCATATACTTATGCTGTTGCTTGGCCTATCCCTGAAGAGGAGGCTGTAGGAAATATCTAGCAATACACTTTAATTACAGAGATAATTGCTTAATAATTCATAAGTAAGTACTCAATAAATAGTTATATTTATGTTCACATCCTTCAATATTAGTACAGTAGTGCATACTGCATAAAAATCATATTTACCTATAGCTCATATACACAGAATTTCTCAAATCTCCCGTCTATGTTAAGCAGGCATTCAGTATATTTATTTAGTATCTACTGTATATAGTTTTATTGTGTACCCCGCTGATAAATGGTTACATCTGCAATATAATATTGACATAGTGAATACTGTGGAAGTACACGATCAGTGTAGAAATCTATAGATGAAGTAAATCATCTTATGTGTAGAAATACCATCAACAGAAATGTGTACACTCAGTGTACTTCAGTGTGCACACTTGGCAAATAGATATTTAAAATTAGCAACATTTGTAGCAATTACTGTGGATATGAATGGAATTATACAGACATATATTTAGAGCTTCAACATAGTAATTAGGGTATACAAACATGATGAAGAGGCCTACAATTATAGTGTACCTATACAGTTCTTTTGTATCTACGAAGAACGTTCAGATCTATAATTATAATATGCCTACGTAGTCATTAATGTGTGCAAGAATGGTTAAGACTTCTTATGGTATAGTGAGCCTAAATAATAATTGTTGTGTACATAAATGTTAGAATAACACAACACCTACCCAGTAAATAATGTGTACTCAAGGTAAAGAGATATGTGACTGCAGCATCCCTACAGAGCACCTATGTAGCATTCACAGAGCATTGTCAATATGTCGATGTGGCGGGTGTCATTTCAATGGTGCACAGAGAAGGATTTGCGCGTGACATAGCCTGTAGCCGCCGAAGCGTAAGGTGAAGTCAAGCATGGGTAAAAAGTGTGTCGAAAGAAATCTCTCAGTTCAAAATTTTGTTTTAAAATATTTAGTAAAAGTTAAAGGCAAATAATCCACACAAGAATAAAAAAAAAAGTTACACACGTAGAATTAAAGGCAAAAAAAGGAAAAATGTATCTTGTATAAACTTAGCTTTTCTTGGGGATCTTTAGTTATTTCTATACTTAAAAGTTCTTCTTCTGTACACTATAAGCACACGGCTTTGTGCTTAAATAAGCGTGTTTTCTTCACGTGTTACTTCACACATTCAAAGAGCCCGTAGGCCATCAAGCATGGTCATGTGCACAAGCACGAGCACAGTGTAAAACCGTATGCCTCTACACCTTACACATGGCAAGGCTGTCACTAACTGAAAAAAAATGTTTACTCAAAGCTGTTAGAAATGGAAAGAATATACCAATACAATTCTATTTATGGGGGTTATAGGAACCACCCACAGTTTATGTATTGTCATCTAGTAAGATATTTATGAATCTTATAGAACTAGTAAAATGGCTCTTACATGGCCTATTCCATGTTTCTCTCTTAAGCCCTCAGACCTGAAGACCTTGACCCCAATAACCCCAAATGCCATTCCTTGCTGTTCTTTTTAAAGATTACAGGAAGTGGTCATTATTTGCAATACCAAGCCTAGCACCAGGCCTATGGCTGTGATCCCACACTCTGGCATTGAACTGCTCATTGGGCACTTTTATTTTATTCAGGAATGTCTTTTATTTAGAAATTAAAAATTACAGTGGAAAACAAATCAATCAAGCAAATAACACCGAAAAGTACAAGAGGATGCTTTGGAAGCAACCCATAAAAGTCAGCATTCAACCGCCACCCAAATGGGGTCTTAAAATATGGCTAAGAATTATGGCACAAACTTGGTGGAAAATCTTTTATAAACACCCACAGGAAAGCCATGTGGACGGGCAGATGTCCCCCTTTGCAGTGTGTTTAGAGCACCTTGAATTTCAGAGAGGCTTGTCTAGCTGTGGATTGAGCACTGCCTTCTTTACACTGTAAGAACCTACAGTATTCCTTAAACACGTTTGTTATTTCCCCTACTACATTATTCACTTATAATCAAAAAATGTAATTCAGTTGCTCTTTTTCATTTGTAATCAAAAAATGTAATTCTGATCATAAAGCCAGCCTTTTCCTATACAATGCCTCATTTTGTGATTTTGCTTAGTTCATTCAAGAAATATTGCTCTGGTATCTTTCTAGTTTGTAGTTTATTTTTTTTTGTGAAACATACTTATGTGATATGTGGGCTACAATGTGAACTGTGGGCACATGAGAAGATGAAAAGCAAGATAAAATCTCTCTCTTTGCCTCTAATGGCTATTAAATGGGAGTATTTTGAGGTACCCCCAATGTTTTTATGTGCTCCATTTACAGTACACACATGCTAACTGCTGTGCCCTGTATACTAAACACTCAAATATATGATTGCAGTGCTCCTAAGGTATAAAAAACAATAACTGGTGATCCTACACTTTCAAACATACAGTATATAAACATATCTACATACAGCTCACTATGTATGTATAGCATGTACTTGGTACTTGAACATACAGGTATCGTGAACATTCACATTTCTTAACATGTGCATACCACTTACCTTACATAGTGCCCAAGTACATTTTAAATTACTCCCAAAGCACTCGAGCAGCTACAGGGTAAGCACATACTTTCCGAGTAATAAATGACACCACTGCTGATAATAAAAATCTCGTCATTCATTCAATAACAATATTCGTTTGTGAGGGAAGGCAGAAGACAGAAAACTAGGCCTGAGAAGAACAACAGAGTCAATGTGAAATGTAGCATTATGAGAAGATGGAGAAGATAAAGCGAGAGATGAAAAGAAAAGTCAGTCATTCAGTGCTGCCAGGTGTGAGAGACAAGTTTTAAAATGAGTTTAGTTGTTGCTGCTTTCCTTTGACTGCTTTGCTCAAAGCTAAACTTATCTTTAAGTTTGGTCTACACAAATTGCAGAAATATGAGGTATAGTATCAGCCTATTAGGAAAGAACCAATTCAGTCGAGAATGACGATATTTGCCTCTATAATATTACTAAAAGCAGAGGCCATGTGCAGAACAGTATATCCTGTATAAGGAGGCAGCCCTTGGCCAGGAAGAACCAGAAGAAACATGAAAACTGTCCTGGCTATCACGGCCACACCGCCTAATGCGTGACATTTCATTTGTCTGTTTATCTGTTAGCTTTCTACAGTACTGGCCAAACATTTGGCAAAATAATCTAAAAATAATATGAATTGCCACCACAAAAACTGAAGCCAGAAATTTTGCAAAACACAACAGTTGTTTTGCTTTAAATTAAAGCTGCCTAAAAATTAAATTCACTTTACAAGGGCCTGTTGAAAATCTACCAGACATTTATTAATGGTGTTACTAAATAATTACGTTGCTGGGGTATCTGCCTCAAAACGATTACTTCTGAGTTTATGGCTCACTAGATGGGTAATGTAGGGGGCGGTCAGATTTGATTTGAATAAGATGCTATATAGTATATCTGACTGACTTGTAATTCATTGTAATATTATATGCAAAGCCAATTTGAACTATTAGAAAAAATCAAAATGTCCTTTGACACCTGATAAAAGAATAAACAAGGTTAGGATTCCACAGGTAAAAGTGGAGAAAAGCAACAGTGTAGGGTCACCAATGCACCTTCCATTGTCTTCGTTTCAAATGACAATTTTTGTCTTGGTGGAAAATTTAAGTCTGTGGGCCGAAACAGTTGTGGTTCATAGATGGGATTGACAGTCTTCATCCCGGACTTTGACTTTGGCTCTGAGGGCAGAAGAGGAAAATGAGTAAGTGGTCTTGCTCCATGTAGATCTTTCCCTTGTGCACTCATCAAATTCATCCTTGAAAGAGACATCCCGTACAAACATATGTGACCCACCATTGGCCATGTTTTATTGATTTAATTATATTCCAATCTCCCTGCCGGGCTGCTCTAATTCCCTACACATCTTTTCAATCATCCATGAAGTGTCTGCTTCCTCAAAAAAGGTGGACCTTGAATTGATGACACAACCTGACTAATCAGCACCACTCTAGTTTGTCAATGGCCTCCGCATCAAGCATCCAAAATGATAAACGTTCATTCCAACAAACATGCTTACCGGATTACAAAGAGCATTAAGTGATGATCTGGTTATTTTACATCAGCGCCATCAGATGTTCCGAGGAAATAAACTTGCCAACAGGTCGTACTGGTTCAAAGGATGCAGAAAGGCACAGTGTATAATCTAAAGAAAATAATTTCATATCATCATGGTGCAGGCAGAATCTCCACTGTCTGAGATGACAGTGAATTGTACTGAAGGGTGTCAGTCGTGACATCCTTAGGAGTGCAGGTCTGGCTAAAACCTAAAAACACCTATTGCCACTTATTAAATAGTATAGCAGTGTAGGGCTTAGTGTTTCTGCTGCACAGCTCCAAGGATCTAAGTTTAAACTCTAAAACTTTTCTATTTTCTGCTCTGTTTTGATCTAAAAGTGGCAATTTTACTTGTTATTACTAGATGACTTAATGTTTATAGATGGATGCCTCTTTTAGCACAGTTACTTAGATGCACATGTTATGCATCTCAGTGGTTGAGGCACATGTCAGCATCAGCGGGACTTTGTCCAGGTTTTGGATATGATCTGTTGAGATTTTTGTTGAAAGTGGTTTTGCTTTTAGTGACCAATTGAGAAGGGACCTTTGACAAAAGTAATATGTATAACAAAACACAATGTTCAAACTATTGTTAGTCTTTTTGTGTATGGTCTACTGCTAATTTATGGCTCTCAGTTTCATCTCCTGACCCAGTCTTCATTGCCCTTTTGGCCTCAGAACAGCATATTTCTTCTGTGTCCACTGGGGTTTCCATTCACATCCCAAAGGTGGCTACATTAAAGCTGGCTGATGCGAGTGAGTGTGCTCTGTGATGGTCTGCTGTGTCTTGTCTGGCTAGATTAAGATACCCTGTAATTTACATAGCCATTGCAGAAGAGATGCATTGATTTCATAACTAAGGGTTTACAGCACAAGAGTTCCAATAAAATCAAAACAATAAAAGTCAACCTATCCTTTTATTGAGCCAATCTGTTTGTATTCCCTCCCATTCATACAATACGCCCCCTCAGCCTAGCTGAACTACTGCCCTGACAGGTCCTGTCAATTGGTGACCCTTCCTACTGTTCCAAGGGTCAGGTGACCCATAAGTCTGAGCTGAGTCATCAAACAGTTTGAAGTCACCACAATGTACTGCTTTCTGATGACTCAAGCCTTAATTAAGCCTTATAAAACCTTTAATTCTGCCTTATGCTAAGGCCATTGAGGGAATTCTCATATAGAGTGGTATCCACCTCAATGACTATCTGCCCTACAATATCCGGGCCGTGTTTTCTTTGGATGGCTTCTCCTTTCAGCAGTGCATATCCCTCAATGAGCTGTTAATGTGTCTTATTCTCCTGGGTATCTGCAGGAAGCACTTGAATGAGTAGTTAACTCACCAAATTAGCAAAAAATAAAGAATGGACATGGTCCAACCAAACCAGAGCAACACACCTTTTGAAATAAACAGTTTTGAATAATACCTAATGTGACGATAATAATAGAAGTTACCACTTCTATCTCATAAATCCAGCATCCCAGATTTGAACTCAGTCCTTGTCTGTATAATTACTCTGCCTTCCCCCCCTGCATTCTAGTTGTGCATGGAAGATGGATTATAAAGTCCAAGCTGGCTTCTTTCCAAGTGTGAGCAGGGTGTGTGTGATTGGGAGGATGGACTGGCATCCTCTCCACTGTGTTTCCCATCGTGCATCTTATGGTTCCAGCACAGGTTGTGGCCCTGCCACACTATGAATTGGATTAGCTGGGATTGAGTATTTAGGATGTCTACAACTACAGGATAAAGAGCTGACTGTTACCTTAATCTGACAAAAATGAAAGCACTGGTTTGTCTTAATAATCCTAAAGCTTATCTCATCTCTTTTGCAGGAGTACCATAGTTGAAGGGTTAGGATTTCATTCTAAATTCCACTCTAGAAGTAGAGGAGGCATATTAAAACATAAGTGAATGACAGTGGGGACCACCAAAACCAGACAACAACTTCTAGTGCTGATGTAATGGCCTGAGAGAAACAATGATTCAACCACTGGTAATTCAGAGCAAAAAACAGATACCACAAAAATAAAAAGGCCGTGCCTTCTAACAGGAGCAGAAAACACAACAGCAGGTATTTCCTAACTGCATCCAAGAAAAGATGCTTAAAACTAACCTATTGTGAAACATGATCATCATCATTTAGGCGAAGTTATGGAAATTGATTGCTCTGCTGGAACTTCCAAGATGTCCTTTCAAGATAAGGTGTGTTGAGCTTTCCAGCTTCAGGTCCTCTTATGATTCTCTCTCCTTACTAGATTATCTCTGATTGGAATTACCTACACTCCACTTGATTGGTTTAGATCCTACCTCTCTGGCCGAATTCAGTTCCTTCAGCTTAAAACCTTAACGTCCCAACCCACCACTGTTACTTCAGGTGTGCCCCAGGGCTCTGTCCTGGGGCCTCTTCTTTATATTATTTACCTTCTTCCCCTTGGCAATATTTTTTGTAAATATAACATTAATTTTCACTGTTATGCTGATGACACCCTGCTCTACCTTTGCTAGTAAACCCACCTCTTCCTTTCCACCACCTTCGCTTATTGTCTGCATTGCTAAAATTAAATCCTGGTTTTCTTTGAATTTTCTAAAATTAAACAGTGACAAAACTGAGGTTCTCCTCATTGGTTCAAAATCATCATTATCTAAAGCCAATAATCTTTCTCTTATTATTGATAACTCCATTGTTTCTCCATCTCCTCAGTTTAAGAGTCTGGGTGTCATCCTTGACAGTACTCTATCTTTCCAATCTCACATTAATAACATCACCCGATGTGCTTACTTCCACCTACGTAATATTAATCCCATCCGCCCCTCCCTCACTCCCCATACCACTGTCATTCTTGTTCATAGTCTTATTTCTCGGCTGGACTATTGCAATTCACTCCTCTTTGGTCTCTCTAATAAATCTCTTCATAAGCTTCAGCTAGTCCAGAATTCTGTAGCACACATCATTACTCGAACCTCGTCTTTTCACTATATTACTCTTGTCTTGCAGCAGCATCATTGGCTCCCAATTAAGTTTTGAATTGATTTTAAGATTCTGCTATTAACATTTATGGCCATTCACAACCTTGCCCCTCTATATCAGTCTGACATTCTTCAGGTTGCCATTCTCTCCCGTAACCTTAGATCCTCTTCCTCCATCCATCTGACCGTCCCTCTCACCCGTCTAACCACCATGGGGTGCAGAGCATTCAGCCGTTCTGCTCCCAAGCTCTGGAATTCATTACCGACCGAGCTTAGAAATACCAAATCATATTCATCCTTCAAATGTAAACTTAAAAAGCATCTGTTTAAGATGGCTTTTTCTTTATGATTACAGTGGTTATGTTTGGTTTAAATGTTTAAATGTTTATATTTTCTGATGTTTTTAGTTGTTTATAAATGTGTCTTTTATTTATTTATTGTTTGTTCAGTGTCCTTGAGTTCTCAGAAAGGCGGCTTGTATAAATAAAATGTATTATCATTATTATTAAGATCTTTCATGTCCACTATAGTTAAATACATTAAACATAATCTGCCACAAATATACCTGTAGTCTGTACATATTGTTTGTATGGCCAGTCAGTCTAAAAAACTTTAATGTCACATCACAAAGACATGCACAATTGGTTAACTGAATGTTTAAACTGGCCACGATGGACCAGCGCTCTGCCCAGAGTTTTTACCTTCCTTCTTTATGCTTAATGTTGCCAGGAAGGACCTCTGCATGGCTAGAACTAAAAACCATGTCACATTAGATGAGTTTTCCAGCAATTTTCTATTGTATCCAACATTTACATAATCTTAGAATCAGAGGCAGTTGACAGGGTATTCCCATGAAGGCCAGTCATCTAGTGTGACATACCCAGCGACTCACACCAATAAAGTCATACATGTTTGATTATGTCTTTAGCTGTAGGGATGGACTCCGTGTACATGACAGATGACAATCAATGAATGCTCATCTGGAAGTACAAGTACAATGCATTGCATGTAGTGATAATAAATAAAGAAGACAGAGACTTTGGACTGTCTTTCACAAACGGAGGGGAGGCTTGTCTGTCTGATGTCGTGTGCTTTATGTACCACAACAGAATAGAAAAAAGGAAAAAAGGGCCAAGCATGAGACTGAACAATCTACAATTAACACTTGTATAGTACTGGTTCTGTCAGGCAACACATTATTGGCTGTCACAGAAAGGGACAAGCATGACTACACTGAAAGGTTGACACTGAAGTCACTAAATGTCACATGCCCAGTGATTTTCAGTCATATAAACTGACATAATCGAGTGACATCAGCAACTGCAGTCAGCAAGTCTAACACAGCCAACAACTAGAAGTTATGCAACGCGACATTGCCTTTACTGTAGACATTACCGTCTTAAGGGTTCAAAGCATTTTGAAATCATAAAAATTACTCAGATTGTTCATGTATTGAACTGTCATGCTTTTTGTATAAAATGTAGACTATAGAGGATACTCTTGAGCCTTCCCTGAATATAGATACAGACATGGGAGATCAAAGGAGGAAAACATGTGAGGCAGACGCCTGGAAGTTGGAAGGACCGGGAGAGGGACAATACCTCCTCCAGGACACGAGAGGACAGCTGCCCTGTTTTGCATCAGGGCCACAGGATCAGAGCTTAGAAGCTCAACCCTGTTGGGGCCTGTGGCCACTGCCAGGGGGCGCACGGAGGACTACAGAGCCTTGGACTGCAGAACGTCCGCCATACCAGGAAGTGCTGCCGGAACAGGAACCAAGTACACCAGGTATATCAGACCCATTGGTATAATGCAAAATAGTATGTTTAAAGAAATCTGACATTAAAAATATCTAGGTGGTTTCAGACTTCTGGTTCACCTTGTATATTCATCGATAGTGACTCTCGTTTCTCTGTTTTCACTGTGTATATCTTAGATACTTCTTTGTTTAGTGAGCTTTGCATTTCACAGCTGCTAAATTGCCTGCAAAATTAATTTTAGTGTCAGTTTCACAAAACTGTATTCAAATCAATACTTACCTGTTTTGCTCTTCACAAGTAGTGCATTTAAACACATGAAACATTCTCAGTAATTGTTTTCCAGCAATGTTCGGTCAATTATGGTAATTTCCTAGCAAAAGACAAGTAAATTATAATCACATACATTAAACTAGGTGGGTGGTGTGAATAACTGTGTGGAAAGGCAAAGTCGTGGACAGAAAAAGCTGGAGAATTATTGACCAGTGGATCAGCCTTTTATAACAGAGCTACTAGCACAATCCTCTATGGTGGGAGAGTGGTTTCAGACAACTGTTGCAGTCTGAGAGAGCTGCTTAGTCTCTCCCACCCACTTCAAAGAAAGGATCACAACTGAGGCACTAGAAGACAATCTTGGAAAACCTCAGCATTGCATGTAGGACCATCAATAACCTTCATTTTGCTTATGACATTAGTTTGTCTAGCAAAGAGGAAGAACATGTAAAAACCCATGAAGCCCATGGAGAAAACATCTGCATTGATCATGAAAAGCCACACTGAAAAAGATCAAACTAAAAAGACAAACAACATAAATGGCATCAGAAAAGATATAAAGTAAACAAGCAAAAAGGTGAAATCATGAAAAGCTTCAAATTTCTTGGTTCACTTGTTCAAATTAGAAGGTCTCTCAAGAATTGTTGAAGCAACAGCAGTTTCTACAAAGCTAAAGACCATATGTAATGAAAAGAATATCACTCTTAGCTCCAAAGCAAAACTGATGCGAACACTTTTATTTATGTCTCTCTATTCTTGTGAAACATGGACCCTAACTGTGGACCTCTAAAGAAGAATCCTGGCCTTTGAGACATTTTTGTAAGATCCTGCACATGTCCTACAATCATATCACCAATGCAAAAGTGCATAGAAGAATTTAAGCAACCAGTGGATCTTTTGGGGACCTGCGGACAACTGTAAAAAAGAGGAAGCTCAGGTGTACAGGCACATTGCTAGATCATCCATGCGGGCAGAAACCATCTTACAGGACACTGTGCCAGGAGGAAGGAAATGAGGCAGGCAGAGAAAGAGGTGGGAGGGCAACATCGAGGAGTGGACTGGATAGTCTTTCATCAGCTCACAGAGAGCAGCACAGGACAGACAGGAATGGTGAAAGATTGTCAGGACATCCATAATGCCCCAATGACCTAATGATTACGAGACCAATGATGATAGACAAATTGAAAAGATTTGTAAATTCTTAAATGAATAAAAGATGAATTAAAATGCTTGTAGCCACCGATGTATAAGGCGAGATCAAGCACAGGTAAAACGCATGCCGAAAGAAATCTCTCAGTCCAAAAGTTAATTTTAAAATATTTAGTGAAAGGTAAAAGCAAATAATTCACACAAGAATAAAGAAAAAAGTAGTTACACATGTAGAATAAAAGGCAAAAAAAGGAAAAATGTATCTTCTCTAAACTTAGCTTTTCTTGAGAAACTTGTTATTTCTGCACTTAAAAGTTATTTACTTCTTCTATACTTAAAGATTCTTAACTTCTTCTGTACGCTTTAAATGTACTGCTAAACACTTAAAGAAGTGCTGTTTTACGAGTTACTTCACACACTCAAAAGGCCCGTAGGCCCAAACACGGTTTAAAACCATATGCCTTCTACACCTTACACATGGCAAGGCTGGTCACTAGTTGAAGATTAATTTTTAGTCAAAGCAGATAGAAAAAGCTAGAATATAACAATTTCACTCAGATTATGGGGGTTATAGGAACCTCCCATAGATTATGCTTTGTCATCTTGTAAAATATTTATGAATCTTATATAACTAGGAAAATGGCTCTTACAATGCTGTTAAAGGTAGTTCAGTCGTGTCTCCCACAAAGTCATCTAACTCTCTTTATGATTAAGTACGCTGTCCAAGAACTGACAAAAAAATGACTGGAAAAGAAACAAAATGGAGTATGGCTTAGGAAAAGGCAAGGACAAGTTTGTGAACTGCAATGCTTGTCTACAGAGTGGCAAACAAGGATTAAGGACTGAGGAGTCCATGGTGGTGTGTGAAGGGCTGAAAGAACACACAAACCCGTGCAGTGTGAACACATAATGCTACACACAACACTCGATGACAAGCAGCGACAATCACCAACCATTAACTGAAATGCATCGCATGACTCCTGACTGAGAGGAAAGGCACCCACTGGACACAACTGGCTTCCAACCTAACATACAAAGATATTTTAACTGACCTTCCTTCAAGGATCTAACAGAGAGCTACACAAAAAAGGAAAGAAAAACAATCACTATTCAAACCTAAATAGCTTCAAAGAACAAGGAGAACATTTCATGGCAAGAAAAGCTGTCAGACTGAACCCTTTATAACAGTGCAGATGTACGTGTGAGCGGAGAGGCCATGATGGAACAAGCCTGATGTTGGATTTTGCAGGTCCACTAAATGGCCTCCTCTTCAACTGCATGGGATTAAGCAGCTCCTTTGTAATTTAAAGATCCCTGGTTTGTGGGCTCCACTTGGCCTTGAAACATCACAGCATGAAACTCTGAATTTTGAATGATTATTCTTTTCTTTCTCTCTTTCTTTCCTAGGTGACGAAGCGGAAGTGGAAGCAGACAATGGCCGACAGTGAGATGAATCACGTTGCGGTCGTCGTCGAAGAACTCCAGGCACTCGACAAACAGATTCAGAAACTCCTGTCCAGGCGAAGGTACCTCAGAGACTTGAAGGCTCGGCTGCTGGACAAACCACACTCAACAACTGGTCGACGTAACATCAACCCCACCTCGTGCCGCTCAATTCCAAGGGCAAGTAAGCTTCACCCCCGCGCCTCGTAGGAGCAACGACAACACAGATGAAGACCTCGGCGGGTTTCAGCTTTGCAGGCGGGGGTTCAATGCTAGAACACCTCCATCGGCACAGGCGAGCATCCCAATCCAGAACCGATTCGACCCTCTCCGCGTTCCCAGTTTGCTTTCAACCCCGGGTGATGTAAACGTGGTAGGTGATTCGATTGTACGACACCTGAATATCACATGTCCTAATCGAAAATCTTTTGTTTCTTGTTTTCCTGGTGCTCGAGTCCATGATGTGATGAGACGGGCGCCGACCATCTACGAGAAACACAAGAGGGCAGTAGGATCCATTATTTTACACGCCGGCGTAAACGACATAAGGCACCGAGAGTCGGAGGTTCTCAAGGCTGACTTCGCAGCACTAGTTAAAGACACGAAGGAGAGGACCCCATCGGCAAAAATCTTCACCTCAGGTCCACTACCTCTCGTCAGACGATCGAATGAATACTACAGTCGTCTGCTGGGTTTAAACAACTGGCTGAGAGGCTTCTGCGAGACTCAAGACATCGGGTTTATTGACAACTGGGATCTTTTTTGGGAAAGGCCACACTTCCTCAAGCGGGATGGACTGCATCCGAATAGATTTGGTGCCCGGGTCCTCTCCGAAAACATCGCTAAGGTAATTCATCTATCTTGACTGTCTACTTCTACTTTAAACCCCTTCCGTAATGTTACTGCTTTGATAGGACATAATGGCCTAACACAGTCTTCCGTTAAAGTGCACATCATTAATAATCTAATAACAAATCTTAATGCACATAAAAAATCTAGGCAGTGCGGCATAAACACCAATAATTTAATTGCAATTACTACTTTAGATCAACAATGCATTAAAACTATAAAAACAGATTGTAGATTACATAAAAAATACACACAGAGTGGTGTTAACAAAAATAAAATAACCAAATACCAATAACACGCATAAAATTCAGCTCTGCCCCTCCGAAACATTAAATATGGCACTATTAAATGTTAGAGCTTTAACTAACAAGATATTTCTTATAAACGATCTTATTAGTGATAGAAACATTGATTTTATTGCTCTAAGTGAAACGTGGCTTAACTCGGACGGCGCGGCAGTTTTAATCGAATCTGCGCCTCCGGATTACAGTTTTATCGTGCAGACCGCCAGGGGAAAAAGGGAGGCGGTTTGGCAAACATTTACTCGAGCCGGTTAAAATGTAAAGATGTTAGTTTTGGTAAATTTAAGTCCTTTGAGTATCTCGCCGTTGTTATTCGTGGAGATTCTCACGTTCTAGTATTATCCATGTATAGACCTCCTAAATATAACGCGTCTTTCTTTGATGAATTCTCTGACTTAATGTCAATTTTAATTACAAACTATGGCACACTCTTAATAGTCAGCGACTTTTAACTTTCATATCGACAATCAGTGTGACCAAAAAGTAAAAGAATTCATGAACCTTCTGGACTCTTGATTTGAGACAGCTCGTTAATCAACCTACGCATAAAGCAGGTCATACGTTAGACTTAGTGATTGCTAAAGGACTTAAAGTTGATATAAAGCAGGTCATTGATATTGGTCTATCAGACCATTTCCTTCTACTATTTAATATAGAAATAAAGATAGAAAACACTCATGAGAAGCATTTTGTTAAAAAACGCTTCTTTGACTCATCAGCAGCTTTAAAACTTACAAACATTCTAAGCAATCAGTCCGTTTATAGTGCCAACTATAATAGCGAGGATAATGTAAATAGTAAAGTGGAAAACTTTAATTCTAAAGTAAGAGCTGCTGTTGACATAGTTGCACCTGAAAAGACAGTTAAAAAATCTTCTAGTACTGTTATTCCATGGAAGACCCAAAAAGTGTCTGATTTAAAGAGAACATGCCGTAGAGCTGAGAGTAAATGGAGGAAAACTAAACTAACTATCCATTATGAGATATTGAAGGTTAAAATAACAGAATACAATAACACAGTCCGTCTTGAGAGGCGCTGCTATTTTTTCTAATATTATAAATAAAAATGCTAGTAATCCCAGAGTCTTATTTTCTACAATTGATTGTCTGTTAAACCCAGGTAACACAAAGGAATGCCCCCAGAATACTTCCAGTGAAACCTGTGAGAACATTGCTGTATTCTTCAATCAAAAAATTAATGATATTAGAGATAACATAGTATATCTCCCCAACACTGCAGAACCTCCAAAGCCCCGGTACTCCATTATAAACAAATTAAATGCTTTCACCAAGATAGATTTACCTGAATTACATAGTATAATCTCTCAACTGAAACCCTCCACCTGCGTCCTTGACCCAATACCAACAAGGTTTTTCAAAGAAGTATCAGGCGTGCTAATTGACAATATTCTTAAACATAGTTAAATCGTCATTAGATACGGGGGTCTTCCCAGACTGTCTTAAGACTGCTGTAGTTAAACCCCTGCTCAAGAAAAATAATCTTGACCCCTCTGCCTTTGAAAATTTTAGACCCATCTCTAACCTGCCCTTCTTAAGTAAAATTCTAGAGAAGGCAGTCATTATGCAGTTAAATGACCACCTCAATAAACATGCTATTCTTGATAAATTTCAGTCAGGTTTCAGAACAAATCACAGCACAGAAACTGCACTCGTTAAAGTAGTAAATGACTTGCGGGTAAATACAGAGGCCATTTGTTCTCATCCTCTTAGATCTGAGTGCCGCATTTGACACCATTGATCACAATATTCTTAGAAATCGCCTTAGTCAATGGGTGGGCCTCTCTGACAGTGTCTTAAATTGGTTTGAATCCTACCTGGCAGGTAGAAAATTCTTTGTGAGTTGTGGTAATCACATCTCAAAGACACATGATATCCGATATGGTGTTCCACAAGGCTCTATCCTGGGTCCGCTGCTGTTCTCAATCTATATGCTTCCGTTAGGTCAGATTATCTCAGCGCACAACGTGAGCTACCACAGCTATGCTGATGACACACAGCTGTACTTATCAATAGCACCTGATGACTCAGACTCTCTCGATTCACTAACACAATGTCTTACTGGTATTTCTGAATGGATGAATAGTAATTTTCTCAAACTAAAATTGAATAAAATTGAATAAAACTGAAATTTTAGTAATTGGCAAAAATGGATTCAATGAGGTTATCAGAAATAAACTTAATGCATTAGGATTAAAAGTTAAGACGGAAGTAAAAAACTTAGGGGTAACTGTTGACTGTAATCTGAATTTTAAATCGCATATTCATCAGACCACTAGGATAGTATTTTTTCACTTAAGAAACATAGCAAAAGTTAGACCTCTTATATCATTGAAAGATGCTGAGAAATTAATTCACGCTTTTGTTTTCAGTAGACTAGGTTACTGTAACGCACTCCTCTCAGGACTACCCAAAAAAGACATAAATCACTTGCAACGAGTGTAGAATGCAGCTGCTAGAATCCTAATCAGGAAAAGAAAATCTGAGCACATTTCTCCAGTTTTGATGTCACTACACTGGTTGCCTGTGTCATTCAGGATTGACTTTAAAATATTGCTTATGGCTTATAAAGCCTTAAATAATCTCGCTCCATCTTATATATCGGAATGTCTGACACGTTATATTCCAAATCGAAACCTTAGATCCTCAAATGAGTGTCTCCTTATAATTCCAAAAGCTAAAGTTAAAAGAAGTGGTGAGGCGGCCTTCTGCTGCTATACACCTAAAATCTGGAATAGCCTGCCAATAGGAATTCGCCAGGCAAATACAGTGGAGCACTTTAAAACACTGCTGAAAACACATTACTTTAACATGGCCTTTTTATAACTTCACTTTAACTTAATCCTGATACTCTGTATGTTCAATTCATCATAACTATTCATAGTGGCTCCAAAATTCGTACTGACCCCTACTCTCTCTTCTGTTTCTTTTTCCGGTTTCTTTGTGGTGGCGGCCAGCGCCACCACCACCTACTCAAAGCTTCATGAAGCTCCAACATTGATGGACTGAAAGCCAGAAGTCTACGTGACCATCATCAAGTCCTTCCAGGAAAACCCTAAATACAAAGAGGACTTTTTGATTTATGTTAGGTAGATTGCCCAGAGGGGACTGGGCAGTCTCTTGGTCTGGAATCCCTACAGATTTTATTTTTTCTTCTCCAGCCTCTGGAGTTTTTTTTGTCCACCCTGGCCATCGGACCTTACTTATTCTATGTTAATTAATGTTGACTTATGTTTATTTTTTATTGTGTCTTCTATTTTTCTGTTCTTCATTTTGTAAAGCACTTTGAGCTACATTTTTTGTATGAAAATGTGCTATATAAATAAATGTTGTTGAAGACCCATGAAAGAGAATAATCTGTTCCTGTTCAAGCCATTAGAGATTGCTGCAGCATTCAACTGAATCCATCATTATTCACACCCAACTTATGCTATTTAAAACTGCAGGCAATGACATTCTCAAGGGAAGCAGGTGCCAGGAAAGAAACAAGCCTCAACAAAGGGTCAACATCATTCATTTATATTTGATTGAATGTAGTGCTCTTCAATGAAGACAGATTTATACAAGGGGGTACCCGAAATTAACCGAAACCTGTACCTGGCGCGCAATCTAGACTTCGTTACGAATTTTACTGCTTGGTGTAACATACTTAACAGTATTCTGTGACAGTCTGCCTAGTGGCATTGCCCTGTATTGTTCATACTGCACTCTGTTTCAGTTTTTTTTGGTGCTTATTAAACGAATTCAGCAATTTTTGTGCTGGGTGATCATAAAGAACAGTGAGATGGCGTTAAAATTTATTTGTCTCTTAGGGAAAACACCTGCTGAAACTGTAGCGATGCTTGAAACTGCTTTTAAAGAGGAAGCTTTAAGTAAAACACATCTATGAGTGGTTTTCGCGTGTCAGGGGAAATGTCACTTGATCTTGCTCTGTGCGACTTTTTCTTGTTCCTGCATATTAAAAAAAAAACTCAAAGGAAAGTGTTTTTGTATCGTAGAGGAATTCAGAGAAAATTCACTGCAGGCATTGGACAATGTTCCTCTTCAGCGATTCCAAAAATGTTTCCACCAGTGGGACAAGTGAATTCATTCACATGGAGAATAATTTGAAGGAGACTAAAGTTACTGTAAGTAAAATTAAGTAACTGAACTTAAACGACTGTCAGCATCATGGTGCACAAAAAATAATCCATGATGTGTTTGTCCAGTCCACTTTGTCCAGTTCAGCAACACACTGGATCAAAAGGCCATCCTAGTAGCTTCAGATGAGAGAAAGGAGCCAATCATGGATGATATGTCAGTAAATTGGTCGCACTGGATGAGTTACAATCACCAACTGGGCTAAACATATAATTATGGGAAAGGGAGGGAGGGGGACAAACAGAAAAAAAAAAAAAAACAATGCAGCCAAAGATGGAGAACATGCAAACTGCACAGAGGTAGAGAGAGTTCTCTGTTCTAATACACATGCCTGTCCAGAACCTGAGCTAAATGGCTGGCTCTTGATGTTCTTTTTAACAGCAGGCATATGCATTAATTTCCAACCCTCACCATATCAAACTGAACAGCTCTGACCCACCTTTTCCGATTGGAATTACTCTGTTCTTCAGTAATGTGTTCAGTCTTGGTTCCTTTACAGGCATTAAATGCAATTCGCTAACTGTATTAAAAAAAAAAAAATTCCATTTAATTTAGTGCCATTACAGTAAAATGAAAAACATTTGTCAGTAGTTCTACTGGTACAGAAAACAATACAACAATACAGTCCACGGCCTCAATTGACCTATGTGACTAAAGGTTTCATACAAGGTGACTTATAATAAAACGTTTGATATACAATTGGTAACATTTTTTATTTTTCTAATTGGGGCACAGGCAGGTGAAGTGAGTTGCTCATGGTCACACAGTGCCAGTAGAAGAACCTGAACCCACAACCTCAGGCTCGGGGTTTGAAGTCCAAAGCCTTAACCACTGCACCACACTGTCTGTGGTTATGACACATGTATGGCAAAAAGAAATAATTACAAATAGACAAGTTGTAAATATGCAAGAATATAAAGTGGAAGACACATTCTAGTTATAAACACGCAAAGGGCATCAGACAGAAGATGCAAAGACCAAGTACTTCATTTGTTCAATTTCAACTGTTATGACTCGGAACTGAAGGTGTCAAATTTGAGGAGATGAATTAATTCTGGCTCAACTTCATGTGGAGTTTATAAGGAGGTATGATTCTTAGATGTTCCCAGACTCTGAAATCACCATTTAAAATTGGGTGCAGGGAACATGTAGGTCCCAAATAGCAAAGCATCTTGTGGCAAGGAACCAAACAAATAAGAAGGTATGAATCAGAACAAAAAACAAACCTCTAAAGTGTCAGTAAACTTGGAGTTTATTAATATGGACACTTTTGTTTTCCCCCACACTGCCTCTGGTCTTGTCTTGTGGATGGCTTGCCACTCATTACGTTTAGTTGCTGTTCTTCATTTCCAGGAACTTTTCAGACAAAGTATCTCAACAGCACCATCTACAGGCTAAAATAACTAATCAAACATCCAGGAAATGCATTGCAAAGGAACACCACTTTAAAATTTCTTTTATTTCAACTTTCCCATTTAATACTGTATGGCATCAAGCATCAGTATTTTAAAAGATGGAAGCATCTCAAAATTAAACAAGTGGAAATGCTTCACCTGCATTCTGAGGGTACAACATCAATCGGAAATGAATGTGTGCCTGTGCTTTTAAAAAGTCCCAATACATATGCAAGAATGCTTGAATGCTTAACTCTGACTGAAAAACTGAGGCTCTCATTTGATATTGTGGGGCAGGCAGTGCATCAGTAGGCACTAAATCAGCATTCAGGATTTTTTGAAATTAATTGTTGTCTGTCTTCAGTTTTTCCTCCTAAATTCCAAAGACACAGGTATTAGGTTATTTATCGAGTCCATATTAAACACACTGCAAGTGTTGGTGTGGCCTGCAGTCTACTGGTTCACCCAAAAGGTCTGCTGGGAGAAGCTTTGACCCCAGTAGGCCTGAATTGGATTCAGCAAATCTGAAAATGTTGGGATAAATGAAAAAATGAAGTCCCCTAGCAAACTTATAGCCAAGAGATTCACCTAAAAAATCCAATCCTCAGTTTGTGCTCTTTGCACATGGCTCACCATTTTGTGTTGTCTACTGTGATGGTTACACTAGATGCCTTTATAACATTAAGAATTCTATTTTGTTTAACAGCTGAACATTCTTGCATTGTAAAACATGCCTCAAATAAATTGAATGAAATTGTTGTAATTAATGGTACATTTTTGTTCATTTCGTTTGACTTTTCCAGGTACAGTATTTGTATTAAAACTGCAAATTACCAGGTGAATCACAATTATTTTCTCATCGTTGATTCCATATTTTTTTTCTACTATTTGGGCTGAACAAAAAATGTGCTATTAATTGCAACAATTTCATGTCATTTTTTTAGGTATGTTTATCAATGTCAGAACGTTCAGCTGTTAAATTAGTTTTGTGCCATATTTGTGACTTGTTTTTTTGCAAACAGCTAAATGAACATCCTCCCCAGAGTAGCGATTCCATAATTGTTACCAGAGGTTGTGTATACTGCAGTTATCAGTGTGCTTTTTAAAGAAGAGCAAGTAAAAGGATGAAGCAGTGTAACTTGATTAGCTTAGAGGAAAACTGAACAGCAACACTTTGATTTCTGGCCTGTATGTCTGTCCTAGTTGCAGGTAAAATTAGGACTCTAAACTGATCAAATGGGCGAGTCATTGGGCCCTTCAATTGACAGGCAGCTAGTGGCTGATGGTTTGATTGGCCTAAAATTGAAGTGTACTCCATCCAATGGAATATTTGAAAATGTTACCTACTTACCTTTCAAATCTCTGGATATGTGACTTGGCATCGAGTCAGGGCGACTTCCTGATGATGTGGTTATTTGGATAAGATTTACCAAATTTTTTGCTCAATTTATTTTCATCAATAATGAGATACACCATTTGATTTAAAAACACAAACAGCCACAGAGGTTTTGATTTCAACCACACATGTAAAATTAAATTCAAACATTAAAAAAAAGAAACTTATCTTCAACCGGGACCTCTGAGTCAGTAAACAGGAAGGAGAAATGGTTGTCCATCTGTCATTTATTACTCTTCAGCTAATACTTGAACACTGAGCACTTTTCTACAGGATGATCAGAATGGTAGGAAAAGCAAAGGACAGAGGTTAATTTTATAACCTAATTTACATAGAGTGTCAATCAATGCATACATTTTACTCTGGTTGGTTCGTTGGTTTACACCCAAATTACTTAATTTTTTATTTTATTACATTCTTATTCTTTATGCCCTTTTGAGTTGCTCCACCACCCTTGAAATTTCTCTATATGTAGCAATTGTCCAATCTTGTTGAATACACGACATCTGATCTCTTAGTCATCTTTTCTGTAAATTTCATGTATTACATTTTTATTGTTCACTTGACCTTTATCTAGTTTCCAGTTTTGCCAGAACAGGTTTCTGACATCTATTAAGAAACCATCATACGATTTCTTTAAGATGAATACAATATTTTAATATGGAAAGTATATCAAAACATTATCCTAAATGACTATGTGACCTCTAAGTCAAATTTTTCTTCCACATGACAGATTTTTCCATTTCTAAATGAAACTCATTGTGAATTAAGTAAATTCTCACCAGCAAATGAAAGCTGGATACCTTTTTAAGGTGGTGGCACAATTCAGAAGGTATGTCAAAAGTGTTTATGTGCTTATTCATTTGTCCAGAAATTAAGTATATTTTCATTTTAGGTGCTTACCCTAACATAACTGACAAAAAAAAATTATTATATTGTTCAATCTGGCACATAGTCTGATACTAAGCATGTGCAACCATGGAACTTTAAATTCTAAAATAAGAGCATTACAGAGTGTTCTAATACAATCACAGCATAAAGTAGTCAGAAACATGGCCGAGTAGAACGAGCAATTATCCTTTGTTTATACTGGTGTGCTTATTTTTTGCCATCTTCCCAATGTGATGACTACATTAAGAACATTTTTCAGCATTATATGAAAAGCAAAAAAACAGTCTAAGGCGCAAACAGTTTTTAGTCCTTTGAATACCTCGCCGTTGTTATCCAAGGAGATGCTCAAGTTCTAGTATGATCCGTGTATAGACCTCCAAAATTCAACGCGTCTTTTTTTGAGGAATTCTCTGACTTAATGTCAATTTTAATTACTAACTATGACACATTCCTAATAGTTGGCGACTTTAATTTTCATATAGATAATCAGTGTGACCAAAAAGTAAAAGAATTTATGAACCTCCTGGATTCTTTTGATTTGAGGCAGCTCGTAAATCAGCCTACACATAAAGCAGGTCATACGTTAGACTTAGTGATTACTAAAGGACTGAAAGTTGATGTAAACCAGATCATTGATACTGGTCTATCAGACCATTTTCTTCTACTTTTTAATATAGAAATAATGATAAAAAATACTCATGAGAAGCATATTGTTAAAAAACGCTTCTTTGACTCAGCAGCAGCTTTAAAACTTACAAACATTCTAAGCAATCAGTCCGTTTATAGTGCCAACTATAATAGCGAGGATAAATAGTAAGGTGGAAAGATTTAATACTAAAGTGAGAGCTGCTGTTGACATAGCTGCACCTGAAAAGACAGTGCAAAAATCTTCTAGTATTGTTATACCATGGAAGACCCAAAGAGTGTCGGACTTGAAGAGAACATGCCGCAGAGCTGAGCGTAAATGGAGGAAGACTAAACTAACTATCCACTATGAAATATTAAAAGTCAAAATAACAGAATACAATAACATTGTCCATCTTGAGAGACGCTGTTATTTCTCCAAGATTATAAATGACAATGCTAGTAATCTCAGAGTCTTATTTTCTACAATTGATCACCTACTTAACCCAGGTAACTCAAAGGAATGCCTCCTAAGTACTTCCTGTAAAACCTGTGAGGCTATCGCTGTATTTTTCAATCAAAAAATTAATGATATTAGAAATAACATAGTATATCCCTCCAACACTAAGGATCCTCCTAAACCCCAGCATTCTGTTATAAACAAATTAAACTCTTTCACTAGGATAGATTTACCTGATTTACAAAAAATATCTCAATTAAAATCCTCCACCTGCGTCTTTGACCCAGTACCAACAAGGCTTTTCAAAGTAGTATCGGGCGTGCTAATTGATAATGTTCTGGACATAGTAAATTCGTCATTAGATACGGGGTCTTCCCAGACTGTCTTAAGACTGCTGTAGTTAAACCCCTTCTTAAGAAACATAATCTTGACCCCTCGGCTCTTGAAAATTTTAGACCCATCTTTAACCTGCCTTTCTTAAGCAAAGTTCTGGAGAAAGCAGTCATTATGCAGTTAAATGACCATCTCAATAAACATGCTATTCTTGATAAATTTCAGTCGGGTTTTAGAATAAATCACAGCACAGAAACTGCACTCGTTAAAGTAGTAAATGATTTGCGAGTGAACGCAGACAGAGGCCATATATCTGTTCTCATCCTCTTAGATCTGAGTGCTGCATTTGACACTATTGATCATAATGTTCTTAGAAATCGCCTTAGTCAATGGGTGGGCCTCTCTGGCAGTGTCTTAAATTGGTTTGAATCCTACCTGACAGGGAGAAAATTTTTTGTTAGTTGTGGTAATTACAACTCAAAGACACATGATATCCGATATGGCGTTCCACAAGGCTCTATCCTGGGTCCGCTGTTATTCTCAATCTACATGCTTCTGTTAGGTCAGATTATCTCAGGGCACAACGTGAGCTACCACAGCTATGCTGATGACACACAGCTGTATTTATCAGTAGCACCTGATGACCCCGATTCTATTGATTCACTAACACAATGTCTGACTTGTATCTCAGAATGGATGAACAGTAACTTTCTCAAGTTAAATAAAGAGAAAACTGAAATCTTAGTGATTAGCAATAATGGATACAATGAGGCTATTAGAAATAAACTGGATACATTAGGATTAAAAGTCAAGATGGAGGTAAAAAGCTTAGGGGTAACTGTTGACTGTAATCTGAATTTTAAATCGCATATTAATCAGATCACTAGGACAGCATTTTTTCACTTAAACATAAGTTAGACCTCTTATATCACTGAAAGATGCTGAGAAATAAGTTCACGCGTTTGTTTTCAGTCGACTAGATTACTGTAACGCACTCCTCTCAGGACTACCCAAGAAAGACAAATAGTTTGCAACTAGTGCAAAATGCAGTTGCTAGAATCCTAACTAGGAAAAGAAAATCCGAACACATTTCTCCAGTTTTGATGTCACTACACTGGTTACCTGTGTCATTCAGGATTGACTTTAAAATTCTGCTTATGGTTTATAAAGCCTTAAATAATCTCACCCCTTCTTATATATCGGAATGTCTGACACCTTATATTCCAAATCGTAACCTCAGATCCTCAAATGAGGTGTCTCCTTAGAATTCCAAGAACAAAACTTAAAAGAAGTGGTGAGGCGGCCTTCTGCTGCTATGCACCTAAAATCTGGAATAGCCTGCCAATAGGAATTCGTCAGGCTAATACAGTAGAGCACTTTAAAACACTGCTGAAAACATATTACTTTAACATGGCCTTTCTATAACTTCAATTTAACTTAATTTAACTTAATCCTGATACTCTGTATGTTCAATTTCCTCATAATAACTATTCAGGGTAGCTCTAAAATCCGTACTGACCCCTACTCTCTTTTCTGTTTCTTTTTCCGGTTTCTTTGTGGTGGTGGCCTGCGCCACCTCCACCTACCCAAAGCTTCATGATGCTTCAACAATGACGGATGGATTAAAAGGCAGAATTCTACGTGACCATCATCATCAAGCCTTTCCGTGAGAACCCTAAATCCAAAGAGGACTGTTTCATTTATGTTAGGTAGAATGCCCAGAGGGGACTGGGCGGTCTCATGGTCTGGAATCCCTACAGATTTTATTTTTTTTCTCCAGCCGTCTGGAGTTTTTTTTTTTTTTTTTTCTGTCCCCCCTGGCCATTGGACCTTACTCTTATTCGATGTTAATTAATGCTGATTTATTTTGTTTTCTTATTGTCTTTTATTTTTCTATTCTTTATTATGTAAAGCACTTTGAGCTACTGTTTGTATGAAAATGTGCTATATAAATAAATGTTGTTGTTATTTAGAAAACCCAGAAAAAGATCATATTGGCCTTTGATTATGATTGCTTAGTGAATCTTGCCCGAGCACTGGTCTGTTACATGTGGAGAAGGATATTTGATATTTCACAGAAATATGCATAAGATGTCTGTAAAGGGAATTTTCATGGAGTATGTCGAGCTGTGTAAAGGCATGCTCACTATGATTTTTGCATGGAAGGAAAAATGGATTAAAACACTAAAACAAGCTAGAAAGGTCCCTTAATGACGTTGAAGTGGGATATTATCTTTGATGATTCAAAAACCTCATAATTGCACAATTAAACAGATGACAGCAATGTTAACACTCAGTTTTTAGTAACTCACTCCAATTCTCTACAGTAAAACATACTGACAAAAAAATCTACTGAATGAAATTTTAGGATTTTAAGATTCTATTTACTGGAGCAGAACTGAGTATTAAATTGCTATAGGGCATCTTGGAGTTTAGAAAAAAATAAAGGTGGAGAGATAATGGTTATTTGAACCATGTTGGAAGCTTTCATTCTACGTTTATCAATTAATGTCAATACACTCCATGAAGTGAAGTGAGCTACATAAGAGATGTTCAACATGTTCAACAACATGGAATGCAGAAGAAGGAATGTCAAAAAAGCCTAAAAAAAATATTTGACTTATTTAAGAGACAAATCTCACATTAGTGTTCAGGGGAGGAAGTAGTGACTGAATGCTAATATTTAGTAACTATGCAAAATAATAGCCTTAATTGGAATATTAATACAAAAGCATACATAAAGCTAAGAACCATAAACATATTTACAATTTTATTTAATAAAATATTTACATTTTCAACAAAACATACATTTTACTTATTTCACCTTTCTTATTGAAGCAGACTGTGCATTTAGTATTTATATTAAAACAGAGCAAAAGAAAATAATGATTCTTCTGTACCTTTTAAAATGCAATTGGATTGCTGTAACAATGAAAAATAACTTATCACAAATTAGACTGTTTAGACCCATATTTACACAAATCAACAATTGGTTGGAACATGTAATGGGGGGGTCTGGTAATCACAAAATAATTATTCAAAATGAAGCTTTAGTTGGCTTAAAAGCACTGACATCAATTTACAGTATTCTTTTTTAGATCTTTGACTTGTTTTCTAAAGGCATTACTAGTGGCTTCTATACATATAATATGGACAATTTTTAAGACATGTTTAAAATGAAAATAAATGTAAAAAATTATTTGATAACTGGAATTTTCATTCTGAAACTGAGAAATACACACAAAAGTTCTGAGAAAAACAGTGCCATACAATTAAGGGTATGCTAAAATGGGCATATCCGAAGTGAGAAAAGTGCATTTTCGTTAGCTATATTTCAGATCTCTCAAAATAGTGTAGAAAGTCTTAAAAAAAAAAAAAATCTTTAAAAAGGGAAAGAATATCACAAACGGTATGAAATCCACTGTTGCATTTTACATCACTAGACCAAAGTAAAACTGTACAATGATTTTATACAAGAAATAATTTGAAGATATTAAAATTATATTACTAATAGGGAAAACAATTCTACACAGATACTTCAATGCAAAGATCTGCAACTGAAAAGCAAACCCAGCACAGCAAAGAATGCCAATTATTCTGTCTTTTACTTAAATTACTGCAAAAAGTTTCCTATTCAATCCTACTAATTCCATAATGAACAGTATTCCGCAAAGAGAAAGTGGAAAAACAAATACATACATTGGTCGATAATAAAACAGAGCTGATACAAATATTGTTATGCTAACACATATCACAAATATTAAGTTAAGAACAGACTGAACCACTGCCATAAATAAGTTTGGTTTAAATGTTCATTTCTTTGTGTGCTAGTCTCCGTGACGCAGAAGTAGCTAGTATTTTATTATGCTCATGATATAATTATTACATTTAGTTGATATGAAATACTTGGGGAAATTAGAAAAACAGTACAGATTAATTCTTCTTTACAACAAATTATCAGCTCACATAATAATAAATACACATTAATGAATTTTCAGCATCTTAATTACACTTTAACATGTTAAAGGATAAGTTACATTTTTGGTGTTGGTCAGATTGAATAAAAGTTAGCAAGTACAATTTTAAATCGGTTCTCACTAACGTTTTAAAACAAAGTGATTTAATTTTGTTAAGTATGGCCATTTGAAAGAGGCACTTAAATTTTATACAATAAAAAAAAGGAAAAAAAAAAGAAAAAAAAAAAAAAACACACTATTGCACTTCAGATCAGTAGTAATTTGGTTCTTCCAGCAAGTGGTTATCTTTCAGAACTGTACAAAAGCGTACCTATCTATGACACTCATCTAGATATCTATATCTATATATCTATATATCTATATATCTATCTATATCTATATCTATCTATATCTATATCTATATATATATATCTATCTATATATATATCTATATAATATCTATATCTATATATATATCTATTAATTGCTGTATGGTCAACAATTAAAATAATAAATCCACAATGTAACTGTTTATACATCAGTAGTATTAACTCATCAAGAAACAAAGATAAGACACAGCAACAAATCAAAAAAAAACTACAATGCACTGCATTATAAAATGTTTGCTATCAAGTATATAAATTATCAGCAGAACAAAATGTGAAGAAAAGCAGAATATGTCCATATCATTAAAACACATTTTTGCATTATATGCTAGCATTTTAATAAGTATGGATTGCTTAAATAAGCAAAAATAGGTAAAAACAGTTTATTTTCAGATTAAGTATACCTAGGAATTTACAAAAAAATATCAAACAGTGTTTTCAGCATATCATGTTCAGTGTACAGAAATAAATTTATTAAAAATGAAAATGTATCTAAGCTTAACAGATTTATTTATGGGAGGAAACAGAAGGCCTAAAGTGACAGAAAAGGTGACTGGAAACATTCAAATAAAACCTATAAAAAGAGTTTTTAAATCCCATTATTTAACACTGCATTCAATAAGATTGCACTTTTCATTATACATACAGTAAGATAAATATTAAGGCTTTAGTCCTTTGCTCAAGGACAACTCCAGCATAAATGAAAGAGAAATTCCTTACAACAGGTTCTTTGCAAATTAAAACAGCAATTTCTTGATATTCAGGGCCTGCCCTGTAACACTTGATCACTTCAACAGTTTTTTTTTTCTTGCTATATGGCTTTTATCTTCAGCGTTTTAATATTGGGCTACATCGTTCCTGTTCTTTGTTGTCTCTTTGTAATGCAGAAAGTACCTGAAATGGAATGAAGATGGAAACAAATGAAAATGTGAAAGATGTTATGAATTTACTGTGATCCAAAAGACTGTTTTTACAAGGCAGAATAAATACTTCAAGACAGGCCAGAGTAAAAGCAGTATTAAGCTATCTATATTATCTGTGCTAATTTAAAGGCAAGACCTGGCTTCTAATCAAGAAATAAGCGTGAATAAAACCCTGCAGCCACTGTGGTACTTGAGAGCCAAAGATGCCTTGTTTTATCATTTGAAAAATATCTTACAAGAAGAAGTAGGTCTACTTCCCTGCTTAAAACAAAGTAACTAGTACTCAGTTGTTTAAAGGCAAAATATATACTAAAACAAAGCTCTGCAGAACATTGCCTTAGCAAACAGCAATTTCATTTACACATGTTTATTACGCTTGACATTTAGATACATGCAAATTCATTTGTAGACGAGAGAAATTATAGTAATTTGCCTAGAGTACAAAAAAAAAACAAAAACTTTCTGCCCTGAAACATTTACTATGATGTAGACAACTAAATGAACAAGAGCCTCAGTTAACACTAGACTTACCAGAGCCTACGAAAAAACTCGTAAATCTGGACCACCTTAAATCCCTTCACACCTCTCTGTCAGCGTCTTTCGTCTTCTAAATGTGTCGATAAGCCAAAGCATCAAGCAGCCTGCTATACCATCCCCCCTCCACCTCAGAACAGGCAAGAAGTTCTCCCAGTCCCTGGTTTGATTGATTATCTGGGAGTGAACTACCCAGAATTATAAGGGGAAATAATTTGATGTGTGTTTTGTGTCTACAACAATCTATGTAAACACATCATTAAAACAGAAACATTTTTCATGTTTTAGTAATAAATGACAAAATGTAGACATGAACTGTATAATGTGTGAAGGCTGATGGCCAAATATCAAATAAACACTTTCACAAAAGTTGCAAGTACAAAGCGGGAGCTTCTGTGGTGCTGTGGTTAGAATTGCCTATAATCCAGAGGAGGTTGTGAGTTCGAAACCAGCTCCCCGGCAAATTTACTGTTTTTGAGTAGTGAGCTACTCTTATTGTTATTATACAATAAAAACATACATTTGATTTGCGTCTGTAACAGCTGCTGTAAATTTATAGTACTTGTAAAAATTGGCTTTTTTCCCACTTTTATTCTCTCAGTTACGATCACGATACAACAACCACCCCCCCGCCCAGATCTGACACGGTTACTTTTTATCTGAAACTGGGAATAACTGTAGATGTGAGTGGTATTTTGAGACAATAGAACTGAAAATTCTCCGATCTGGAGGGATAAAAGCTGACACAAAAATGCCGCTGAATCTGCCTTCTTCGTATCTCACCGTCACTTGATTTTTTTTTTTTAATTCAGTTTTATTGAGTGTTCCTGCACACGCTGAATTAATATGTGCCTTATGGTCCATGATGTCAAAGCCGCAATGCACTGACCAAAAAAACCCCAAAAAAAAACAGAGATATAGGTATATATGATATTTGGAATAACTCATTTTATGACCTGTATAGTACATTTCGGAAAACATTGTGGCACTGATATAACATTATTCATATTATTCATATTCATTCGTACACCTTCTTATGCTTGTAATCAGCGACCGCTTTTTTTATTATCGATCTCGCCAGTGTCCACTTTTGGGTGCATGGGATGTTTCTTTTGTACTCCAGGACATGCAGAGGAAAGAATAGTACTGAGAGGTCAGTTCCGCATTATATGCAATCATCAGATTCAAATGTTAGTAGTTCCCACACATGCAAGGACTGTCCTTCCTACATCTACGATATGTGTATCTGTTGTAATGCACACACTTCTCTCTATGCTGTGGTTCGTATTACATTGAAGGGGCGCCTGACACTGACTGACTGAGTTTGCTTTCCTGGGGGAAGCGGCTGTCTTGGAACAGAAGCTTGTCGATGTTGCATCCTCTTTAGCTTTATCCAACGCCTTTTCTTGTAAGCAGCGACATTGAAGCTCCTCTGCAAGGTGAGCCATGAACACTCATCTTTTCTCAGTGGCCCCCGTGTATGCCTTGTACAGTACATGTGCGTTGATTGCTGCCAAATCAAGCATGTTATAGCACACAGCAACCGGCTACCTGTGTGCTCCTAGTTGCAGTGAATAAGCTCACGCCTTCTGGTGCACAATGTCAATGCAGCACCGGGAAAAAAAAGAAAGACACAAATATGTGACATTTTGAAGAAATCATTTTATGACCTGAATAGTACCAATCAGAAAACACTGTCGCACTAATGCAATATTATTTGAAAAAGAACAGCGTCAGATCAGCTGTAAATGTATGGCATTTCTAAAAGTTAGCTTTTTTTAGTTTTATTCTCTCAGTCACATTCACACTCTCCCCACCCTCCCACTTCTGATCTGACTAACTAACAACGCCAGTAAAAATTCACACCCGATCTGGTGCATACTAATTCAGCGTGAGCAGGAACACTCAATAAAACTGAATTCACCAGTGTTTGTGTGTCAGCTTTTATCCCTCCAGATCACAGAATTTCCAGTTCCATTGTCTCAAAACAACACTCACATCTACAGTTATTCCCAGTTTCAGATCTGGGGGGATTGGGGGGGGGTTGTGTATCGTGACAGAGAATGAAAGTGGAAAAAAAACTATAAAACTTTTACAAGTTCTATAAATTTACAGCAGCTGTTACAGACACAAATCAAATGTATGTTTTTATTGTATAATATTAACAATAAGAGTAGCTCACTACTCAAAACAGTAAATTTGCGGGGGAGCTGGTTTTGAACTCAAGACCTCTGGATTATAAGTTGGCAGTTCTACCCACAGCACCACAGAAGCTGTCATATTGTACTTGCACCTTTTGTGAAAGTATTTATTTGATATTTGGTCATCTGCCTTCACACATACAGTTCATGTCTACATTTTGTCATTTATGACTAAAACATGAAAAACGTTTCTGTTTTAACGATGTGTTTACATAGATTGTTGTAGACACAAAACACACATCTAATTATTTCCCCTTACAATTGTGGGTAGCTCACTCCCAGATAATCAATCAAGGCAGGAACTGGGAGAAATTCTTGCCCGTTCCCTGGCAGAGGAGGAGGATGGTATAGCAGGCTGCTATAGCAGGCTGCTTGGGCTTATCGACACATTTAGAAAACAAAAAGACGCTGATGGAGAGGTGTGAAGGAGAGCCGGATTTACGAGTTTTTTCATTGGCTCTGGTAATTCTAGTGTTAATAGGATCCTCAAAGCAGCTTTACCTTGAACTGAGGAATGTTTCTCTACATAATTACAACAGAAAACATGCTACTTATGTTTTTTTTCTTTAAAATCTTCTAGAATAAAATAGCAAAACAACAATGAATGCCAAGCCATACCTGAGTCCATTTTTTGTTTCTGCTTTGCATTTGGATGGCAGCAATAGCTGCAAATAGCTCTTCAGTAGGAATATCCTCTGGTAGCTTTGTCAGGAACTGAGCAATGTGGATAAAATCCATTTTGGTTAAAATATCTTCATAAAGTGTCAAGATACCCAGAGCTGTACGGAAAAGAAATTCATCCCCATCACGGCAAAAAACATCCCAAACACGACAGGCAAGATCTAATGGCAATGACTTGCTGTACAATGTGAAAATCCTGCAAAAAACAAAACTGACTTGACACACAATAATGATACACAATAATACATAATTTTAAGAGTTTAGATTAAAAGACTGCAGTCTGACAACATTTTGATTGGCAACATCTCCTACTTATTTTAATAGTTCCATCTTTTTTTATCCCAATTGTACCAAGATTTTGTTGTGACTTACAGTAGGTCATCTTTTCAGAATCTACCTGGCTAAGGCTGTAATAGCGAAACCCGTTTCCAATACTGTGTTAAGATTTTAATAAATCTTTTATCAGCTCCCACAATATCTGTGATGAGCTGAACTTGTATCTCATAAGCAGGCGTATACTGATTATAGCTCAAAGGTTCGGCAGTTTTTCTTTCACATTTACACTTCATTGGACGTTTTAAAATTAGAAGCATCAAATTACTGCCAGTAACAAGAAGTGCTTGTTTAATAGTTATTCAAGAATAAGTAAAATATAAAATGATTGTCAAAACAAAGTAGTGACCCCCTTTCTCAAGAATATTATCTATGAATCAAAAAGATTTAGACTTTTTTTCACTTCACATTTTACAGTTACTTAAAAATGATACTTTAGTATTGGTACAGTGGTTTAACAATATATGTGAAATTTAACATAACATAAAAATTTTAAACAATTAAGAACCAGTAATAAAGTACTTACCAGTCAATTAAATAAATATCTGGAGTTAAGTTACTCTTTTTAAAATGAGCAAACAACTTTGGTAAATTTTCTTCGAAGAATACTTCAAAAGCTGCAAAATAGGTCAACATCTGAAATTAAAAACAGCCATAAAAAAAAGTTAAGGTGGTACAGAAAAAAAATCAAATGAAAATGTTCATTGTACATGAAATACAATGTCTATCAGAAACATACTGTATTCAACTTGGAACAAATGTTTAAAGATGAAAACCTTTCAGAATAGGTTTGGTTCATCATGACCCCAATCTAGGTTAAGTAGGGACTGGAAGGGAAATTTGATTAAATACTGCTACTCTTAAATAATAAATGCTTTTAACATTAAAATTAATATGGTATAAAGGGATCTTCACGCTGATCAGGATAGCTTTTAGAGATTCGGTCTCACACATTACCTGTGTTAAACTGCATTTTAAAAAATTTGCAAACTGGTGCTGTGAAATTGCTCCAGTGTGTATGCGCATGGGAGTGTCCAAGAATGTACCCAACTAACAATCCCATTCCTGGACCAATTTCCTGCCTTGCAGCTGGGATAGAATCCGGTTCCCCTCAGGTCTTTATTCGACTATGTGGGTTTAGGAAGTATATGCATGGGTATAAACATACTTGATAGTCTAAAAATATACCTAATCAAGCAAAATTAAAAATATGCACTTTAAAAATTGTACATATTTACAAAATTCTGTCATCCATATTAATGAATAAAACAGAATGCATCCTTATTTTGATCTTGACAAAAAACAACATTAATTAAAAAAAAATAAAAGAATATTTGAAACTCCCTTTATAAATTACATTAGTCAAAATTAGTATATAAAAAAAGGATGCAGAATGAATAACAAAAAGTGTGCTACCCTGAACCTGGAGTTTGTAATCATGATGTTTGAGGGAGAGAAAAGATTATTAAGAAAAATCACAGGGCTTAAACGTGGAACATAGTCACAGAAAATGAGAGTATTACGAGGCAATGTCCAATTAGAGCTTTCTTGGCAAAAACATCTTTTTTTTTTTTTTTCCTTTTGACTAGAAAGTGGCACAGCTATATTTTCATAAACCTGTTGTGGCATGTGCGACATGACCTTAATCAAGAACCACAAAGTTACAAGGAAACGTCTTGTACACATTTTGACTATTTTCACAAGTTTGTTAATTCAAGCAGAACAAATTACCTTCTTGGTACCCAAGAGTATAATGTTCTGGAAGCAGACAAACTTGAAGCTTTGACAACTGCTTCATATTTACAAAGTCAGAGCATGTAATTTGTGCTGCTTTTAACTATTGTAATTAAGTAAATGAAGAATAACAAAAAAGAAAAAACAGTAGCCAATAAATATTTAAACTATTTTAGTAGACAGTGAAGTTGTAAAGGAACAAATCAGATATTACATTAAATCCATCTATCCATCCATTATCCAACCCACTATAACCTAACTACAGGGTCACGGGGGTCTGCTGGAGCCAATCCCAGCCAACACAGGGCACAAGGCAGGAAAGAAACCCGGGGCAGGGCGCCAGCCCACCGCAGGGCGCGCACACACACACCAAGCACACACTAAGGACAATTTAGAATCACCAATGCACCTAACCTGCATGTCTTTGGACTGTGGGAGGAAACCCACGCAGACACGGGGAGAACATGCAAACTCCATGCAGGGAGGCCCCTTGAAGCAAATCCGGGTTTCCTAACTGTAAGGCAGCAGCGCTACCACTGCTACATTAAATACCAAAGAGGTAAATTCATCCTAATTGTCGTCTTCTTTGGCTTCCATAGCAAGGCAGAATACAGTCTAAGTAAGCAGTATGATCTATGAATAGAGGTTGACCATAAAACTTGAGATCAGCATAAAAAAAAATTAAAAAGTGTGCAGGGTTCAGTTACATTTGCTATGGTAGCAGAGTTTCAGGGTCAGTTATCTGCCATTCAAAAGTGATGTCTGGGATACGTCACCCAAGAATGTAATTGTTAAACTGAGACAGCTATATGACATGAAAAAATTAATCAGTTTAGGAAAAATGAAAGGCCAAAAATGTGTATGAAAATGTGAGATTTTGGGACTAGTTTTTTTTTTGTTTATAAATTCAAGTGATCTCAGTTTTTTTCTTCCGATTGGATCTCTGCTCTTATTACTTTAAGAATATATTTTATGTGCTGACTAAGGGTGAATCTAAATAAACATAATATTCTAGACATTCAGCTGAACTCTGAAGGCACTGGCCACTACATACACAACAACAGTTTGTCAGGAAAATACAGACCTTGGAGGACTGCATTAAGAATGTGATACCGAGTAGACAACCTGAAAATTAGACTAACTTAGTTTGTTTAGACAATTTGGCAATTTCTTACTTGGCTTCAGTCACCAAAATTTTTACTAGTGTGTACTGAAATATGTGAAACATATAGCTTTATACATGAATTTACTGAATAGCTATAAGAGCTTGCGGCTTTCTCATTTGCACCTTGCATTTGAGCAAGCCTCAGTGATTTATCCAGCTTTTATATGCAGTGTATTCAGATGTTGGATTTTGGTTTAATCAAACATAACTTTTGACATGAGCCCCATTTTTGTTATACAGTCGACCCTTGATATACGACCGGCCTGACATGCGAACAACTTGATTTACGACCAACATCTTGCGTTACGACCCGAATGTGGTCACGTGTATCCGCTTGTGCGATTGTAAACAAACAGCCGAGAGCGTTCGTAAGCGTCAGTCGGAGCCCAGATACATATGTTTGTGGACGTAATTTTGGTCAGTGCAGTGCTTTATCTATATATATAATTCACTAAGACCAGGGCAAGCAAGAAGCATAATTGCTAAGGAAGGAAGACAAGGCAACGAAGGTAAAGAAAGCGATTGTTAAGGGATGTTAGCTAGCGGGCTGGTGCGGCACATGATGATGTCATCAGGCTGAGTCAGCACCGGCTTGCTTTGGAGTGTATTATTACAGCAGTTCACAACACGACCAGCTTTGAAGTGAGTGCTCGACTACTGTCATTATTAACTTGAGAAACAGCGATCACAATCGAAACGAAGAAGGAAATTGTGCAGAAATATGAGAGTGGTGTTCGTGTGACCGATCTCGCTAATATGTACAGCATGTCGAAATCCACCATCTCGACAATTTTACAAAGAAAAGATTTGCATAAGGAGGCTCCTTCTAAACAATAACCACCTTCCGTTTCATTCTCCTCCTCCTCCTCCCTTCCTGCAGCCCAAAGATGTCAAATTAAATGGTGAGTACAGTATGAAATTGTTGTTTCTGGTAGGCTAGGCACTTTTTATAACTTTTTGGTTAGTACATTAGAAAAATTATTGGTGTTTTTGTAAATTATGCAAATTATACAACCCTTTTTTATTATTAAAAGGTTAAGTAAGTGTTGCTGTGGGAGGTTCGGAGCGCATTATGGGTATTTCCATTATTTCTTATGGGTAAAATAGTCTTTACTTACAACCAACTTGAGTTACAACCAGCCCTCGCGAACGAATTGAGTTCGTAACTCAAGGGTCCACTGTACTCTGATGTGTGTGACATTATTGCTTAAATTGATTATTTCTTTTTGTTCATTAACTTTAATTCCAGCTGCAGAGTATTCCAAATATTTTTTTCAATTATTTCTTGAGTTCTTATTAGCACTTTGTCTGCGTTCATAATAATAATGGCAAAACTTAGAATTACCCAGTGGCCAAATAATTTAAGATTGTTTATAAGGATATTCTTTTCCTTACAGGTCAGAATTGGGCATACTTGGATTTTCCTAATTAACTGTATGAATATCAGTCTTTAATTCTAAAGCTTTTCTAGTTAGAAATTTATTTTTGTGTGAAATAAATGAGATTTGCTCACATTTTCCCAATGTATCACCACAGATAACTACAGAGATGCATTAGTCTGTATGAATATATACGTTTGAGTAATAAAAAAAATAAATAAAATCTTTGTCTGTTAGCATTAACTTATATTAGTAGTGCTTAATGTTTAGAGCTTCAAAATAAATGCAGGGTTTGAAATGACAACACCAATATAAATGATAGAAGACAATAGGTTATGAATTAAAAAGTATGTGAGTAACTGTGAAGCACTGCTGAGAGAAAGGAATATTGCCAAAAGTATGACTAAAAAACCTCTATGGGTTTGACACACTATAATACTCTGCATAATCTGAAATCAAAGAAGCACTTTAAAGTTATCTACAACTACAGCTACATATCTGCCTGAAGATGGGTTTAATACATATATAAAATCTAATAAGTTTATGAGAGCTCATACTGGGAATTAAAGTTTAAATTCAGTATTTTTCAGGTTGAAGTTACTTTTTCACAATCATGGCATACCATAAGAACACAGTTTCCTGTGGCAAATTATGTGAAACATTTTTAAAAGGAATTGGGAAAAATACTGTATCTTATTACCAAAACTGAAAAAAACAGTTTATCTATAAAGAGTATTTTTTCAGTATTTCAGCATTCTTGACTTAATATTTATGAGGAACCACTTCAGTTTCGGTAGGTGGATTTAGTGTTCAGTTTGACAGAATTGTTTTGGAAAGTATGTTTAATATTTGGAATACTGTATTTTTTTTACTCAACTGTGGTTTATTTAAACAAGAATTAAAAGAAATTAAGATTCAAATTATATAAATACACAAACTACAGGGTGGGCCATTTATATGGATACACCTTAATAAAATGGGAATGGTTGGTGATATTAACTTCCTGTTTGTGGCACATTAGTATATGTGAGGGGGGAAACTTTTCAAGATGGGTGGTGACCATGGTGGCCATTTTGAAGTTGGCCATTTTGGATCCAACTTTTGTTTTTTCAATAGGAAGAGGGTCATGTGACACATCAAACTTATTGAGAATTTCACAAGAAAAACAATGGTGTGCTTGGTTTTAACATAACTTTATTCTTTCATGAGTTATTTACAAGTTTCTGACCACTTATAAAATGTGTTCAATGTGCTGCCCATTGTGTT